>JAVJIF010031573.1:0-117567 GCA_038442645.1 Agave tequilana | reverse complement strand
GGATGGAGCCCCGAGTCCTTCAAGTGGATTCATGCCAGGTGCTGTTGAAGATTGCCAAGGAGTCTACGACGAAAGGTAAAGGAACAGCGGGCAGGAAAAGCAGCAGCAGCAGAAAAGACAGAGGTCGGTCGATCGGGCCCGGTCGACCGACGTGCACAGGATTTGAGCGGTCGACCGGCCCGGTTGACCGCAACACTCTATCTGCAAAAGACAGAGCTCTCGGGTTTGCGCGGTCGACCGGCCCAGTCGACCGGAAGCCCTTGACTGACAAACCCCAACTCTCGGGTTTTTTCGGTCGACCGGTCCGGTCGACCGGTATTGGAGAATTGGGAGGTCGGTCGACCGTCCCGGTCGACCGACATGCGGGTTCTGGGTTATTTCTGCTGATCCGTTGTATGAGGTATTTAAGCCTAAAGGATTTCTAGGGTTAGAATCTCTGCGAAAATTGTATCAGCTCTGAGTACTCTTGCATTCAAAGAGACTTAGAGTCATTGTAATCATCTTCATATAGAAAACTCTCTCCATAGATTGCCCCGAGGACGTAGGCATTGAGGCCGAACCTCGTTAGATCTGTTGTTTGCGATTGGGTGACTCTCTTCTTAGTTGTGATTGATTTCATTGTGCTAGGAGATCTGAGGATTCTCTGTTGGTTTGTTGTGTGATTTGTCTGCGCGCACAACAAGTGATATCAGAGCTCCAGGTTACGCTTGGGATTCTGAGGATTCGAAGGGCTCCAGATCTGATCAGGTGGAGATCGTGTGTCGATCTCAGGTCAGAGGTATGGTGTTCGAGGAGATCGTGTGTCGATCTCAGGAGAACGCAAGGAGGGCTTGTTGAATCAGTGTTTGGAGTAGATCCGGTGAGAAACTCGATTTAGGGTTTCGAGAGGCAGGTAAAAATCTCATTTATCTGAGTAGAGATCTATCTTCAATTTGGTTATTCTTCCGCATAAATAAAGAATCAAAGGTAGATCTCAATGGAAAGAAACTACTTCGTTAAAACAATGAATCACTCAGGATCGAAGTTGTCAAGTTCAATGGAACTAATAATTTCGGGATGTGGAGGTGTGAGGTCATGGATGCATTGAATGCACAGAACCTCGAGGACACGCTCCTATTAGAGAGAAGAAGAAGACCACTACCACTGATGAGAGTGGGCGAAGATGAACAGGTCGCATGTGGGTTGATACGTTCATGCTTGTCACAAGACATCAAATATCTTGTACAACATGAGACGTCAGCTAAGAAACTGTGGAATACTCTTGAGAAGAAGTACCTGACAAAGAGTGTGGAGTCTAGGTTGCAGCTGAAAAGTAAACTGTATCAGTTCAGGATGCAGAAGGGAAGCACAATAAACGAGCACATCAACCTATATACGAAGCTTCTTACAGACTTGCTGAATGTGGATGTCACTGTAAGTGAGGAAGACAAGTCAGTCATTCTCCTGAACTCACTCCCACCGGAGGAGTATGAGACATTCACTATGACATTCATAAATGGAAGGCAAACCTTAGTTTATGATGAAATATCGTCTGCACTGATGAGTTATGAGACAAGGAAGAATGAGAGACATTCTGGTCAGTCAGGTTCATCAGCGGAGGCTTTGGAAGTAAGAGGCAGGAGTTCATCAAGAAAAGGCAAGGAGATGAGAGGAAGATCAAAGTCTAGGTCGGGCTTCAGGGATCTTAAGAAAAACCAGTGCATGCACTGCAAAGAAATTGGGCACTAGAAGGTTGACTGTCCAAAGTACAAGGGGAAGAAGAAGAATCAAAGTCTGAGGCAAATCTGGCAAGGGTGCAAAGGCTACAAGCGGTAAATCACAGGCAGATGGAGCAGATTCAGATTCTTCAGAGTTCTCTTTCAGTGACTACTCCTGTTGTAGGTTACTCGGTGGATAAAGAGTGGATCCTGGACACAGGTGCTACATATCATGTATGCCCTAATCGAGATTGGTTTACCAGTCTTGAGAAGTTGGAGGGGTGTTCGGTCGTTATGGGCGACGATCATCGTGCATCATGGAGGGTGTAGGCACTATTCCGATCAGGATGTTTGACGGGATGGTGAGGGAGCTGAAAGAAGTGAGATATGTACCCCAGCTGAAGAGGAACTTGATCTCAGTAGGTGCTTTGGAATCATTGGCCTAGGAGTGTCTATTAAGGAGGGAGTCCTTAAAATGACAAAGGGTTCAATGGTAGTGTTGAAGGCTGATCGTCGGAATAACCTGTATTACTTGAAGGGTAGTACAGTGACAGGACAGGTGGCAGCTTCTACCAGTCAGAAGGAAGATCTAACCCGGCTATGGCACATGAGGCTGGGACATGCAGGGGAGAATCGATGCAAGCTCTTGTCAGGAAAGGGCTGCTGAGGGTGCAGAGACCTGCAAGTTGGATCTATGTGAACATTGCGTCATCGGCAAGAAGACGAAGGTGAAGTTTGGCACAGCTTCACACTGCACCGAAGGTGTTCTTGACTATGTTCACACGGATGTATGGGGACCTTCCAAGACTGCATCAATTGGAGGTAACCACTATTTTGTGTCGTTCATTGATGACTATTCTAGGCGATGTTGGGTGTACACCATGCGACACAAAAGTGAAGTCCTAGAAGTGTTTGTGAAGTGGAAGGCTAATCAGGAGAGAAGCACGGGAAGAAGGTCAAGGTCCTTCGTTCTGACAACGGATGAGAGTATAAATCAGATCCTTTCCTACAGCTATGTCTAGATGAGGGCATAGAGAGACACTTCACAGTAAGGGAAACTCCGCAACAGAATGGGGTGGCTGAAAGAATGAACCGGACTTTGCTAGAGAAGGTTCGGTGCATGTTGTCAAATGCAGGATTGCCAAAGAAGTTTTGGGCTGAAGCTCTGGTGTATGCATGCCATCTTGTGCACAGGTTGCCGTCGTCTGCAATAGGGGGAAGACTCCTCTTGAAGCTTGGTCAGGAAAAGCTGCTATGGACTATGATTTGCTACGGGTCTTCGGATGTCCAGCCTACTACCATGTCAAAGAAGACAAGTTGGATCCAAGAGCAAAGAAAGGGGTGTTCGTTGGCTTCAAGCGAGGAACTAAGGGGTTCAAGATTTGGGACAACAGGACAACAAGTTCATAATCAGCAGGGATGTCACATTTGATGAAGCCTCGATGATGAATGAAGCTACGGTCTCTCAGCAGGTGGAGACCAACAAGACCAAGGAGCTATTGCAGCAGGTGGAGAGTGATGCAAATCCACCATTTCTAGAGGAATCAGTGTCAGTGAAGATCATACCTGAGGTGACACAGGGAGGTGATCAAGTTGCAGAAGAAGATGCTGAAGTTGTTGAAGAGGATCAGGAGCAGGTCATGGGTACTGTTCCAGATACTACTGCAGTTGGAAGACCACGGAGGAATACTAGGAGACCAGGCTGGCTCACCACCGATATGGTTGTTTCATATGCACTTCCAGTTGTTGAAGAGGCTATTCCATCTACTTTCAGGGAAGCTGAGATTAGTTCAGAACTGAGTTATGGAAAGGGGCCATGAATGAAGAGATGCAATCTCTTTATAAGAACAACACATGGGAACTGACCAAGTTGCCCAAGGGGAAGAAGGCCATAGGGTGCAAGTGGGTATTTGCTAAGAAGCAGGGATCACTCCAAGAAGATAAAGTGCGCTACAAGGCAAGGCTGGTGGCTAAAGGCTACGCACAGAGAGAAGGAATCGACTACAACGAGGTGTTCTCCCCGGTAGTGAAGCACTCGTCTATTCGGATTCTATTGGCTTTGGTGGCGCAGAATGAGTTGGACCTTGACCAACTTGATGTGAAGACCGCCTTTCTCCACGGCGATCTTGAGGAGGAGATCTATATGAATCAGCCCACAGGTTACAAGCTGCAGGGAAAGAGGAGTTGGTATGTAAGCTGAAGAAATCGCTGTACGGTTTGAAGCAGTCTCCTAGACAGTGGTACAAGCGATTTGACAGCTTCATCAGGAAGAAGAAGTACACACGAAGCCACTTCGACCCATGTGTGTACTACAACAAGTTACCATCAGGGGAGTATATCTATCTACTTCTCTATGTAGATGATATGCTGATTGCTTCTAGGTCAAGATCTGCTATTGATTCTCTAAAGAAGACGTTATCGTCTGAGTTCGAGATGAAGGACCTGGGGGAATGTAACGCCCCGATCCTGCGGGTACGGAGACGTTACTGCAACGTATATACGCAGGTCAGAAATACCCTCACGTATATACGCTAAGCATCAGTACAGGCAAGAATCAGAGTACGGAAGCAAGTGGTGCATTATACATTCCAACATATGAGTACAATTACAAAGTTATCACCAGAGGTGATCCAATATTACAGGAATATTACATCACTGATAGGCGCAATTGCGAGAATACAAAGAGATGTACAAGAGTGAACAGTATAAAAGGCACTCACGAGTTTATAAAAGGAAAACTCGGGAGGCACACAGGGGCCTAGAAGGATAGTGCTCCGAACGGTCTGCTGAAGATCCACGCTACCGCTGCGCCACTCTGATCAGCAACGGGGGAAAATCCACACGCTCCAAGCTCCAAGACCTGGACATGAGGATCCAGGGGAGTCAGATGAAACTCCCAGGCGAGTGGTGAAGCAAAAGCCAAATGGCGAGCAAGGATAAGCACATGTGTATCGATAAAACCGAACCATAATCATGTATTGAAAACTGTGCCGTGAACAAGAGCATGTATAAGCAGGTGTGAACAGGTATAGCATGATAATCATAAAACTGGGATTCTGTTATAGAACCCGATGAAAGCATTTGTGGCAAATCACACAACGGTCATAACAGGAGTGCATAGCAGGCATAAAGGAGTCACAACAGGAATACATAGCAGGGATAACAAGAGTCATAACAGGCATCACTCGATATCTCCTAAACTAATATAAAACGATAAAAAACCGATAAAACCGAGTAAAACCGATTACGAGTAAAACCAATCGTAAACACTTAGGTTAGGCTCCATGAGACTAGTACATCGAAGGAATAATCCAAACAAGGAAACCCTCATCTATATACCTTTATCTCATGTCACCGTAATCCAAGCGCATACAATCCGAGTTACAAAACAACACAACAGATTCACATAGCTTATTATTATTATTGGGGCCGCCTAAGTTTCAAGCTTCAGTATGTGTCCCATTCCACATACTTCTACTCACAACTTATATAGCCAGTTATTTGGAAACTGATAAAGTGCGATGAATCATGCTCTGGATGGGCCCCGTACATGCCCGGGACAACGGTTCAGGAGTATCCGGTGCTGAGCCGGAACGTACCGCTAGGTACCGGGACTTATGGTCGCCCGAACAGAATAGAGTATCGCAGATCCCATAGAAATAGGCCTAGGGCGTGTGCATACCCGGCATGAAAATCAGGAGTAGGGGTGCCAGTACACCCCACGGAATCCCTGGTGGCCGCCAGGTGATCCCTCAAGTATGTGGCCACGCGTGACTCGATAGTGCCACCATAAACATGATTAATCAGGGCCCATCAGTTTCCCCCAAACCGGGTGCAAGTTGTCTAATAATAATATAACACTTTTATGGTAAGGATCGGAGCAGGACATGATCAGGAATCCAGGATTACATAACAGGAGTCAGGCATAGACAAGAGATGGCCCTGCAGATTCAAGAGGTGGCCCCCCACAGATTCAAGAGGTGGCCCCCACCACGTGGTGTGATGTGGCACTTTGTTCCGTGTGGCACTTTGTTCTGAGGGATGGATTCTAGAGGTGGCCCCCACAGATTCAAGAGGTGGCCCCCACCATGAGTGTGATGTGGCACTTTGTTCCGTGTGGCACTTAGTTCCATACAGGATAACAAGGCAAGATTCCCATAAACATGATAATCACAAGTCAAGTAGATCATGCTGGGTGTCAAGTGATAGCATGACAGGATGATGATAATTGGCAGGTAACAAGTCATGAAAATATCATAATATATAATACAAGTCCCGAGGATAAAGTCCATATTCAAGGAAGTGATCAATCACAGCAGGCAGCCAAGGTTAGTCGACTAGGGAAACTAAGTAGTCGACTTAAGGAGGAATTAGTCGACTGTAGATAAGGGACAAGTCGACTTGCTAGGCTGCGTTTGGGAGAACTGCGTTTCAAGAAGAGGATTAGTCGACTAGGGCTTTTGGGTTAGTCGATGGTCAAGGCTGCGTCTCAAAGAGCCGCGTTTGAAGGGAGCTGCGTTAGTCGACTTGGAACAGTGGGCAGTCGACTTAGAGAAGTCCGCGTTTCAGAGAACCGCGTTTCCAGAAGAAAAGTTAGTCGACTGGACGCAAGGGGCAAGTCGACTAAAGGAGTCTGCGTTTCAAGGACTGCGTCTCAAGAGAAGAGTTAGTCGACTGGGTCAATAGGGTAGTCGACTAATAGATCTGCGTCAGAAGAAATCAGGCAGCGTTTCAAGGGGTTAGTCGACTTACGATGGGGTCAAGTCGACTAATACTGTAAAGCAGTGAGCAGAAACAGTTTTAAGAGTTGTGATCTATTTGATATGCATATACAAGTTAACCAAGTCTTTGGCGAGGAAAAGCACTCGCACAACCAACAGGAGATCAAGAGGGAAAAGCGAGATCACTCGCCTAAGGTGATCCTTGCTGCGTCCAACGAAGGGAGGTTCGGCCCCAATCCAAAAGGAGGGTACCGCCCTAAGTCTTGCCGCCGGAGAAGAAACACGGCCACAATCCAAAGGAGTGGCCGGTCTTCACGAAGTGATGGAGGGAGGTGAAGGTGGTATACTTGGTGACAGCTAAAGTAGTGTATATGGAGGTGGAGATGGTGGACAAAGGAAGTAAGAGGAGGAGGCTCTCTTGGTGGCTTCTCTGTTGGAGGCTGCAGGAAGCAAGGAAGAAGAAGAAGAAGAAGAAAATGAGAAAGAAAGAAGGAGAGGGGTATTTATAGGAGTTGGATTATGAAGGTGATGCAAATAAATAAAGGGAAGGGGGTTTTGTAAAATTGGGGGTTATGTATCTCTCTTGGCCACTGGCCGGTTGTGATGATGAGAAAGGAGTTGGAATATCAAGGAGAAGACTTTTTGGAAGAGAGGTAATAAATGAAGAGAGAGAAAGGGATGGGGTAAGATAAAGGTATATGAATAAACTAATGTTGCACACTTTTAACACAAAGAAACAATGGAGGGGATTCTTGCGTTTCCCCCATGAAACGCAGCACTCTCTGCGTTTAGGCCAAATGGGCTAAACGCAGTGATTAAAGCTGCGTTTAGAGAAGGCTGCGTCCAACAGAGGAGAGAGAAAGTCATGATAATTGAGGATTTGATCTGAAGTGCATAAATGCAACATGGGGAGGATCTTCACAATAAATGCAGAATCCCAGGTAGGTGAGATCCGCGTTTGAGGAAGGAGAGAGAAAATGGGGAAAAGACAGAGTAGAATATATGGGGCAATTCCTCGGTAACTGGGAAAATACTGAAACTCCGGAAAGGTCCAAAAAATAAGTAACTTGGAAAGTTTCCCAAAAATTCTCAAAAATCATAAATATTATAAAATGATTTTTGGTGAAATCGGTTTTCAAAGATTCAATCTCATTTTCCAGATAAAAATCATAAGGTCAGCCGTCAATCTCGGTATACACCGGATGGCCGGATTTTAATAAAATCTGATAAATTTCAGAAAATGCATTTGGATAGAAAATAGGATTTAAGAAATAATGTCTAAATACACTTGTGGTAATTCCAATCCTATTTGCAAATTAAAAATCCGGGAATCGGTCAGCGAAACTGGCGACACTGGTTTGAAGATTTTCAACTTAATCCAGGAAAATTCTAGAAAATCATGAAAAATCTAGAATATTGGAAAATGATATTTAAACTGAAATCGATCGAATCGGAAAACCAGAAAGACTAAAACCGATCAACATTCTAGGATCGGGCCCTCGGTTCAAACTAGGGTTGACTCCGAGTCCATGAATCCAAATCCAAGACAAAACGATCATGTAACCAATTCATAATACTAAGCAAATACAGGAAGGAAATCAAAAAATACGATCGAGAAATCTGAATACGCAACTAAGTACGTATTCCAGAACGGGGTGTTACAATCCATCACCTTAAAAAAAATTGCGTCCTCGCAATTTCGTTAAGGGGTAAATTGAACACAAGGAGGACAAAGGTGGAAATAAAGGCTTCGAAAAACCAAAACAGGGTAAAGATGGAAGGAATTAGGAATCCAAGGAAAGATGATCAAGAATGAATAGATAACTCTGTACTTGTAGTTGGATTGTAAACCAAGACTCATGCATTCCAGTTGCAAATTGCTTTACCAATAATTTGCCATCTGGACGTACTGAGGAAGTAAGAGCCTAGGCTCTGATACCACCCTGTAACGCCCCGATCCTGCGGGTACGGAGACGTTACTGCAACGTATATACGCAGGTCAGAAATACCCTCACGTATATACGCTAAGCATCAGTACAGGCAAGAATCAGAGTACGGAAGCAAGTGGTGCATATACATTCCAACATATGAGTACAATTACAAAGTTATCACAGAGGTGATCCAATATTACAGGAATATTACATCACTGATAGGCGCAATTGCGAGAATACAAAGAGATGTACAAGAGTGAACAGTATAAAAGGCACTCACGAGTTTATAAAAGGAAAACTCGGGAGGCACACAGGGGCCTAGAAGGATAGTGCTCCGAACGGTCTGCTGAAGATCCACGCTACCGCTGCGCCACTCTGATCAGCAACGGGGGAAAATCCACACGCTCCAAGCTCCAAGACCTGGACATGAGGATCCAGGGGAGTCAGATGAAACTCCCCAGGCGAGTGGTGAAGCAAAAGCCAAATGGCGAGCAAGGATAAGCACATGTGTATCGATAAAACCGAACCATAATCATGTATTGAAAACTGTGCCGTGAACAAGAGCATGTATAAGCAGGTGTGAACAGGTATAGCATGATAATCATAAAAACTGGGATTCTGTTATAGAACCCGATGAAAGCATTTGTGGCAAATCACACAACGGTCATAACAGGAGTGCATAGCAGGCATAAAGGGAGTCACAACAGGAATACATAGCAGGGATAACAAGAGTCATAACAGGCATCACTCGATATCTCCTAAACTAATATAAAACGATAAAAACCGATAAAACCGAATAAAACCGATTACGAGTAAAACCAATCGTAAACACTTAGGTTAGGCTCCATGAGACTAGTACATCGAAGGAATAATCCAAATAAGGAAACCCTCATCTATATCTTTTATCTCATGTCACCGTAATCCAAGCGCATACAATCCGAGTTACAAAACAACACAACAGATTCACATAGCTTATTATTATTATTATTGGGGCCGCCTAAGTTCCAAGCTTCAGTATGTGTCCCATTCCACATACTTCCACTCACAACTATATAGCCAGTTATTTGGAAACTGATAAAGTGCGATGAATCATGCTCTGGATGGGCCCCGTACATGCCCGGGACAACGGTTCAGGAGTATCCGGTGCTGAGCCGGAACGTACCGCTAGGTACTGGGACTTATGGTCGCCCGAACAGGAATAGAGTATCGCAGATCCCATAGAAATAGGCCTAGGGCGTGTGCATACCCGGCATGAAAATCAGGAGTAAGGGTGCCAGTACACCCCACGGAATCCCTGGTGGCCGCCAGGTGATCCCTCAAGTATGTGGCCACGCGTGACTCGATAGTGCCACCATGAACATGATTAATCAGGGCCCATCAGTTTCCCCCAAACCGGGTGCAAGTTGTCTAATAATAATATAACACTTTTATGGTAAGGATCGGAGCAGGACATGATCAGGAATCCAGGATTACATAACAGGAGTCAGGCATAGACAAGAGATGGCCCTGCAGATTCAAGAGGTGGCCCCCCACAGATTCAAGAGGTGGCCCCCACCACGTGTGTGATGTGGCACTTGTTCCGTGTGGCACTTTGTTCTGAGGGGATGGATTCTAGAGGTGGCCCCCCACAGATTCAAGAGGTGGCCCCCACCACGAGTGTGATGTGGCACTTTGTTCCGTGTGGCACTTAGTTCCATACAGGATAACAAGGCAAGATTCCCATAAACATGATAATCACAAGTCAAGTAGATCATGCTGGGTGTCAAGTGATAGCATGACAGGATGATGATAATTGGCAGGTAACAAGTCATGAAAATATCATAATATATAATACAAGTCCGAGGATAAAGTCCATATTCAAGGAAGTGATCAATCACAGCAGGCAGCCAAGGTTAGTCGACTAGGGAAACTAAGTAGTCGACTTAAGGAGGAATTAGTCGACTGTAGATAAGGGACAAGTCGACTTGCTAGCTGCGTTTGGGAGAACGTGAATGTTTTCAAGAAGAGGATTAGTCGACTAGGGCTTTTGGGTTAGTCGACTGGTCAAGGCTGCGTCTCAAAGAGCCGCGTTTGAAGGGAGCTGCGTTAGTCGACTTGGAACAGTGGGCAGTCGACTTAGAGAAGTCCGCGTTTCAGAGAACCGCGTTTCCAGAAGAAAAGTTAGTCGACTGGACGCAAGGGGCAAGTCGACTAAAGGAGTCTGCGTTTCAAGGACTGCGTCTCAAGAGAAGAGTTAGTCGACTGGGTCAATAGGGTAGTCGACTAATAGATCTGCGTCAGAAGAAATCAGGCTGCGTTTCAAGGGGTAGTCGACTTACGATGGGGTCAAGTCGACTAATACTGTAAAGCAGTGAGCAGAAACAGTTTTAAGAGTTGTGATCTATTTGATATGCATATACAAGTTAACCAAGTCTTTGGCGAGGAAAAGCACTCGCACAACCAACAGGAGATCAAGAGGGAAAAAGCGAGATCACTCGCCTAAGGTGATCCTTGCTGCGTCCAACGAAGGGAGGTTCGGCCCCAATCCAAAAGGAGGGTACCGGCCCTAAGTCTTGCCGCCGGAGAAGAAACACGGCCACAATCCAAAGGAGTGGCCGGTCTTCACGAAGTGATGGAGGGAGGTTGAAGGTGGTATACTTGGTGACAGCTAAAGTAGTGTATATGGAGGTGGAGATGGTGGACAAAGGAAGCAAGAGGAGGAGGCTCTCTTGGTGGCTTCTCTGTTGGAGGCTGCAGGAAGCAAGGAAGAAGAAGAAGAAGAAGAAAATGAAGAAAGAAAGAAGGAGAGGGGTATTTATAGGAGTTGGATTATGAAGGTGATGCAAATAAATAAAGGGAAGGGGGTTTTTGTAAAATTGGGGGTTATGTATCTCTCTTGGCCACTTGGCCGGTTGTGATGATGAGAAAGGAGTTGGAATATCAAGGAGAAGACTTTTTGGAAGAGAGGTAATAAATGAAGAGAGAGAAAGGGATGGGGTAAGATAAAGGTATATGAATAAACTAATGTTGCACACCTTTTAACACAAAGAAACAATGGAGGGGATTCTGGCGTTTCCCCCCATGAAACGCAGCACTCTCTGCGTTTAGGCCAAATGGGCTAAACGCAGTGATTAAAGCTGCGTTAGAGAAGGCTGCGTCCAACAGAGGAGAGAGAAAGTCATGATAATTGATGGGATTTGATCTGAAGTGCATTAAATGCAACATGGGGAGGATCTTCACAATAAATGCAGAATCCCAGGTAGGTGAGATCCGCGTTGAGGAAGGAGAGAGAAAATGGGGAAAGACAGAGTAGAATATATGGGGCAATTCCTCGGTAACTGGGAAAATACTGAAACTCCGGAAAGGTCCAAAAATAAAGTAACTTGGAAAGTTTCCCAAAAATTCTCAAAAATCATAAATATTATAAAATGATTTTTGGTGAAATCGGTTTTTAAAGATTCAATCTCATTTTCCAGATAAAAATCATAAGGTCAGCCGTCAATCTCGGTATACACCGGATTGGCCGGATTTTAATAAAATCTGATAAATCCCAGAAAATGCATTTGGATAAAAATAGGATTTTAAGAAATAATGTCTAAATACACTTGTGGTAATTCCAATCCTATTTGCAAATTAAAAATCCGGGAATCGGTCAGCGAAACTGGCCGACACTGGTTTGAAGATTTTCAACTTAATCCAGGAAATTCCAGAAAATCATGAAAAATCTAGAATATTGGAAAATGATATTTAAACTGAAATCGATCGAATCGGAAAACCAGAAAGACTAAAAACGATCAACATTCTAGGATCGGGCCCTCGGTTCAAATAGGTTGACTCCGAGTCCATGAATCCAAATCCAAGACAAAACGATCATGTAACCAATTCATAATACTAAGCAAATACAGGAAGGAAATCAAAAAATACGATCGAGAAATCTAAATACGCAACTAAGTACGTATTCCAGGAACGGGGTGTTACAGGAAGCAAGAAAAGTATGGGCATGGAGATCACAAGGGACAGGGATGCTGGCAGGATAAGCTTGACTCAGAAGGGCTATCTGGAGAAGGTACTGCAGAGGTTTAATATCGGGAAAGATACTAAGACTGTTAGTACACCAATGGCGCCGCACTTCAAGTTGTCAGCGAAGATGTCTCCAAGGTGTGTCAAGAGCGTGAGCATATGTCTCATGTTCCATATGTCAATGCAGTGGGTAGCTTGATGTATGCAATGGTGTGTACGAGGCCAGATATTTCACAGGCAGTCTCCATGTGAGTCGATACATGCATGATCCTGGACAGAGTCATTGGAAGCTGTGAAATGGATTCTGAGGTACATCAAGGGAACTGTGATGTAGGCTGGTATTCGAGAAGGACAATGTAATACCCCATTCCCGGAATACGTACTTAGTCGCGTATTCAGTTTTTGATCGTTTTTATTTATTTATTTACTTCCTGTATTTGACTGATTTCAGTTTTAAATATCATTTTCAATATTTTAGATTTTATGTAACGCCCCGATTCCACGGATACGGGGACGTCACTGCAACGTATATACGTAGGTCTAGAAATCAGAAAATGCCCCCACGTATATACGCTAAGCATAAAAGTACAACAAGAATCAGAGTACAACACAAAGCGTGGTATATTCATATGCCAACTGTAAAAGTACAAATACAAAGTTATACAAGTTATGATAACTGTTACACTTACAAGTGTTTTGTTTCACAACCAAGTCCAAAAGAACATATACAAGGATATACACGAGATGCTCACGTAAGAGATGGAGACTCGTGAGCCAAAAGGAAGAGTCTGGCACGAGGGAACTAGATCTGATCAGCCTGCTCACTCAGATACGCTTGGTCCTCTGTGGATGGCTCCACTTCGTTCCAAGCCTCAGAATCTGAATATGCAAATCCAAGGAATCAAGACATATAACGATAACAAACTATAGCCAAGTGGCTAAGGGACATGAATAAGAAAAGATGAAACAGGTATAAGGAATATCAACTAATAAGTATGAAAAGCATGAAGAGATAAGATCATAATACAATAATCTACAATTAACGTCTTATTATTATTACTTGTCTTACTGTGATATCTAGCTATGTGACCCAGCGTCCCAGAACACATAGATCCATATCCTAGTAAAGCAAGGTTGTATTAGAAACAGCGGTTGTATCGACGAACTATGTTTACAGTGGGTCCCGTGCTTACCCGGGACAACGGCCAAGGGTGTTCCGTTGCATGGTGACGGAACCAGCCGCTAGGCCTTTCAGGAGGGACTTATGTATGCCCTTTGTCATGACAGTACTCAGGAAAAGGGAGCCAGCACTCCCCTCGGTCCCCTGGAGGCCCTCAGGTCAGACCGGAAATATAATTGTACAATATACCTAAAGCCACTGTAAACACGAAACACATACCGATATCCGCATATTTCCCCCGACCCATGTGTAAGTTGGTCTATTTTATACAAAGGTCAATGCATCATGCTTGATGTAAGTGATGGCATGATAAGTTGGTGATATTCGCTACTTTAACAATTTATGGAATAAAGATATGTAATAGCAAGTTATGGAGCAACATGAAGTAAGAATAAACATGAACAATGTATCACATGTGTATAGAGGTTAAAGTCCAAAATCAGAAAAGGAAAACAACTAAGTTAAATAGTCAGAATTAGTCGACTAGGTGCAAGGGTTAGTCGACTAATAGAAGTCTTAAGTCGACTACTAGTCTGCAGGAGTCGACTAATAATGGTTTCCAGAGAGTTGGAATTCTATTTCAAGAATAGTTAGTCGACTAGGGTTAGAAGGGTAGTCGACTAGTGGTGAACTATAAGTCGATTAACGGATACGCAAGTCGACTAAATCGGTGATATAGAAAGTTGGGGTTATTCAGGGACATGTTAGTCGACTAAGGTACTATGTGTAGTCGACTAGAGGTCTCAAGTCGACTAATAATTGGGATAAGTCGACCAGAGCCGAGAGTTGGTGTTTTTGGTTCTGGAATAGGTTAGTCGACTAGGTTAAAAATGTAGTCGACTAGGGGGGTCTAGTCGACTGGTGATATGGCTTAGTCGACTAAAACTGTGAAATTAGAAAGACTACGTTTCAACTAAGGTGGGTTAGTCGACTAGGCCCTAGGTTAAGTCGACTAATCGTGAAGAAAACAGAAAACAGAACAGAAATTCTGATGGTTGTTTGTTGGCCTAAAAATGGGATTTTATGACACAAGTGTACATGAATGATCATCATAGTACACAAAGAAGTAATCTAGTCTTGGTGAGTAAAAATACTCACTTTGAACGGCTATGTGAAAGTTCTACGAGTTCCGAACGATGTTGACGACAATATCACCAACTAGGTCTTTGGCGATACTTCCGACGAAGAGATATGCAATCCAAATCCAAGGGTTGTAGTTGCTTGGAAGGAGATGAAGATTTTGAGGTGGTTTGGAGTTAGGGTTTGAGATGGAGGAGAAATGTGAAGGCTATTTCTTGGTGAAGTGAAAAAAGAGAAAAGAATTGTAAAGGAAAGTTTATATAGGATTTGATTTTGTAAAGGAGGTGTAAATAAATAAATTGAGAGGGGTTTTGTGCAAATAGGGGGGATGGGGGTGTCTCCCTTGGCCAATGGTGGCCGGCCATGGAAGAGAGAGGGAATGAAGGGCATTAATGGGGAAGGGTGTGGAGTTTTTAGATATTTTGGAGGAGAAGATATTTTGGGAAGTTGGTGGAAGGAAAGAAGGAAAGAAAAAGGAAAAAAGAAAAAGGAAAAGAATTTGTAAAAGGAAAGAATTTTGAAAAATGGAATATTGAAAACACTGATTCCCGGGTTTAAATCGAGAATGCGGAAAACATTTCGGAAAATACCGAAATCGTCCGAAATTCAAGTATCTCGGAACGACTCGTAAATTTTACCAAGAATCAATAATAATATATGAAGACGTATAATGAAATCCGTTTGAAGAAATACTTTATAGTTTTAAAACTAAAAATCCCGGAATCAGTTAACTACCGACTCCGTTGAATTTTCATAAATTTATAAAATTCTCAGAAAAAGTATTTAGATAAGAAATGTCATTCTAAGAAATAATGTCTAAAAGATTTTCTTGAAATTCCTAACTGTTTGTAAGATAAAAATTCGGGAATCGATCAGCGACACTGGTCGACACCGGTTTGAAGAAATTCATTTTAATTTTAGAAAATTCCAGAAATTCACCAAAAATCTAATATATTAGAAAATGATATTTGAAATTGGAATTGGTCAAATACGGGAAGTAAATCGAAAAATACGATCGAAAATCAGAATGCGCAACTTAGTACGTATTACGGAAACGGGGTATTACAATCTACCCACCTTACAAAAATTTCGTCCTCGAAATTTCATAAGGTGAAGGGTAACAGGAATGGTAACAGATAGATAAGGCTAGGAAGAAAGATAACATTAGAAAAGAGTAAAAGGAAAGAGTCTTACCAATCAAGATGAGAAGAGTTGAGGATAACGCTCTCGGATGACGTCCTCTCGTTCCCATGCGGCCTCTCCTGGCGCATGGCGATTCCAAGACACCAACACTAAAGGTATGGCTTTGTTCTTCAGTGTCTTCACACTTCTATCCAATATGGCCATCGGCTGCTCCTGATATGATAAGTCCGGTTGCAGTTCCAGCTCGGAGTGATCCAAAATATGGCTATCATCCTTTACATACCTCCTCAACTGAGATACGTGGAAAACATTATGAACACCGTCCAACGATGGCGGCAAAGCCAATCGATAAGACACATCTCCCACTCGATCCAATATCTCGAATGGGCCGATATATCTCGGACTCAGCTTTCCACGAATACCGAATCGGATCACACCTTTGGTAGGTGATATCCTCAAGAACACATGATCTCCTGCCTGGAACTCCAATGGCCTTCTCTGTGAATCTGCCCAACTCTTCTGCCGACTCTGAGCTGCCTTGAGATGATCCCTGATGACTCTGACCTTCTCGGTTGTCTGGATCAGAATCTCTGGCCCCAATAGACTCCTCTCACCGACTTCATCCAGCAAATCGGTGACCTGCACTTCCTTCCATATAAAGCCTCAAAGGGTGCCATCTTAATACTGGCCTGATAGCTGTTGTTGTAGAAAACTCAGCCAAGTGAAGATGGTCTTCCCATGAAACCCTGAACTCAATCATGCAGGCTCTAAGCATATCTTCAAGGATCTGGATGGTCCTCTCAGATTGTCCGTCTGTCTGAGGATGATATGCTGTACTGAATTTCAGACGAGTTCCCAGACTTTCTTGGAGACTCTCCCAAAATGAGATCTGAATCTGGTATCTCTATCTGAAACAATACTCACTGGAACTCCATGCAGACGAACTATCTCCTTCATGTACTTATCTGCCAGAACCTCTGTAGTCTGACCCACCCTGAATGGTATGAAATGAGCTGACTTGGTGAGACGATCAATGATAACCCACACAGCATTATTACCTTTGGGACTACGAGGTAATGCCGTGACAAAGTCCATAGTGATGTGCTCCCACTTCCATTCAGGTATTGGCAAAGGATGAAGAAGTCCAGCTGATCTCTGATGCTCAATCTTTATGCTGGCACACCAAGCACTTAGCTACAAACTGAGCTATCTCTCTCTTCATGGCATTCCACCAAAATTGCTTCTTCAAGTCCTGGTACATCTTGTTTCCCCCTGGATGTATAGAATATGCTGAACTGTGTGCCTCTACCAAAATCTTCTGTCTAACTTCTCCCTGGGGAACACAAAGCCTGCTACCAAAGTACAAGGCTCCATCTGGACGAATACAGATATCGGTCCTCAATCCAGCCTCTACCTGAGCTCGGAATGTCTGCAATCTGGGATCCTCTCTCTGAGCTTCCTTGATCTCATCTATCATGATGACTGAATCTGTAAAGTCATAAGCTGTCCTGCCTTCTCAGCTCCTCGAATCACCATCAAGTCCAATCTGATAAAGTCCTGAATCAACTCCTTCTGCTGAGTAAGTTGGACAAGCACTCTATTCTCTGGCATCCTGCTCAGTGCATCTGGAACTGTATTGACCTTGCCTGGATGATATTGCAAGTCAATATCATAGTCTGCCATAAGCTCCAACCACCGCCTCTGCCTCATGTTCAACTCTTTCTGCGAGAAGATATACTTGAGGCTCTTATGATCTGTATAAATCAACACCTTATCTCCCAGAAGATAGTGCCTCCAAATCTTCAAGGCAAAGATCACCGCTGCTAGCTCCAAGTCATGAGTTGGGTAGTTCCGCTCATGAGTCTTCAGTTGCCTAGATGCATATGCTATAACATGATCATGTTGCATAAGTACGCATCCCAGGCCTTTACCTGAAGCATCACTAAAGATAACCATCCCTCCTCTCCCTGAGGGAGTCCTCAAGATTGGAGCTGAAATAAGCCTCTGCTTCAACTGCTCAAAGGCTGCAGTACACTCTTCAGTCCATATGTACTTTACCCCTTTCCGGGTGAGCTGGGTTAACGGAGCTGCAATTTAGAGAAGTCCTGGACAAAGCGTCTGTAATATCCCGCTAGTCCAAGAAAACTCTTAATTTCAGTCACCGTCCTCGGAACTGGCCAATCCTTTACTGCCGGACTTTGCTAGGGTCAACTGAAACCCTCCTGCTGAAACCATGTGTCCAAGGAAGGCTATGCTGTCCAACCAGAACTCACACTTGCTCTCTTGGCATGAAGCTGCTCCTGCTGAAGAGTCTGCAACACAATCCTCAAGTGTTCTGCATGCTCCTTGCTGTTCTTTGAATAGATCAGAATGTCGTCTATGAAAACAACTACGAACTGATCTAAGTAGGGCGAGAACACTCGGTTCATCAAGTCCATGAAAACTGCAGGGGCATTGGTAACTCCAAAAGGCATTACTAGAAACTCATAGTGGCCATAACGGGTCCTAAATGCCGTCTTCGGAATACTCCTTCTTTACCCTCAGCTGATGGTAACCCGACTGTAAATCCAATTTAGAGAATACACGGGCTCCATTAAGCTGATCAAATAGATCATCAATCCTGGGTAAGGGATACTTGTTCTTGATGGTGACCTTGTTCAATTCCCTGTAATCAATACAAAGTCTCTTACTACCATCCTTCTTGTTGGCCAACAGTACTGGAGCCCCCCATGGTGAAGTACTCGGCCGAATCAATCCCTTGTCTGAGTATTCCTGCAGCTGCTTCTTCAGAATCTCTAACTCCGTCGGTGCCATCCTGTACGGAGCCTTGGATATAGGAGCTGCTCCTGGAACTGTGTCGATGGAGAACTCTATCATCCTTTCCGGTGGTAGTCCTGATATCTCAGCGAACACCTCTGGGAATTCATCCCACACCGGTACCTTCTGCTTCTGAACCTCCGAAGTAGTCATCTGGGTCTTTCCCTTGGTGTTCTTCACTTCTCCACTGAACTGGAACTCCGGTTGAAGTGGGATTCTAAAATTGATCTTCTTCTCCCTACAGTCAATTACTGCATAGTACTGACTGAGCCAGGTCATGCCTAAGATTACGTCGTACCCTTTGGTGTCTAGTACGAGCATATCTATGGCCAAAGTCTTATCATAATTCTACTGGACAATCAGTACAAACTGGGAAGATATAACTACCCCATTCCCTGTACTTATCTCCCATTGTGGTCTAAAGCCTTAACAGGTATAGAATGTAAAGCCACAAAATACTCGGAGATATAACAGTGAGAAGCACCTGAATCGAAGAGAGCGAGAACAGGTATTGAATGAACTCTGATGTTACTGTAATCACTTCCTCTGAAGCCTCGGCCTCTCTGCTGTCAGAGTATAAGCCTGACCTCTGCCACGCCCTGCTGCAGTCCTGGCTCCTCTCTGCACTGGACGAACAATCTGCTGTGGGGGAAGGGGAAGAGCTCCCTCATCACTGGTCCCTGGTTTCCTCTGCCCAAGGCCCTGGTAGCACTCTCTGTCCATTGGGTCCTGGAAGTACTGGCAAAGTCTGGTTGGCTATGCCCAATCTCCTGTGTGGACAAGCTTCTATAGAATGATCTCTTGATCCACACACCAAACACCATCCATTTGCCCTCCGGCAGTTCTGCCGAGAATGTCCTGGTTTCTGGCAAAAGTTGCAGATAGGACCTGGCTAAGCCATTTGGTAAGGAACTGCTCTGAATGGTTGCCTGGCCTGGACTTCGCTGCTCTGAATGGTCCTCCTCTCCCATTGGTACAAACGGCCTCTTCATGGCCTGGTTCTCTTGCTTCTTCTGTAACCCACGCTCCACCTCTCGAGCGATGGTAAGAACCTCCGAGTAAGTCTTCAACTGCTGGGGCATTAGGAATACTTGTATATCCATCTGCAGGCCCTGCTGAAATCTGCTTGCCCGCTTCTCTTCATCTGTCACCATGTACGGGGCAAAACGACTCAGTCTAGGAAACTCCGCGGCATACTCGTCCACGGACTTGTTCCACTGCTGGAGTCTGATGAATTGCTCCTCCATATCTTTCTGAGCAGTAGCAGGGAAGAATCGGCTGTAAAAACTCTTGGAGAAGGCGTCCCAAGTTACGGGCTTCTCCAGTCTAGCCTCCTCTGCGAGCCACCAAGTTCGAGCTATGTCTTTCAGCTGAATCTTGGCGACCTCAACTTGGTTCTCCTTTGGAACACGGGCGGCGCTCAGCAGATCTGTAGTGTCCGTCAACATTGCTCAGCCTCCAATGGTTTCTCGCTCCCCGTGAATATAGCAGGCTGTAGTCTTCTGAAGTCCGAGACATTTCCCGGCCTCTGCTCCTTAGGAGCTGCTAACTCTTGCCTGAGGAGCTCGGTCTGCTGCTGCTGGTTCTCCATCATAGCCTGAATGACTCTCAGGACATCGACATTCTCTCCTCCAGCTCCTCCTGTGGGTCCATTCGGCCCTTGCCCAATGTTGTTACGACCCGATCGTCTCTCCATTCCGAAAGATAACTGGAATTGGAAACAATGGAAAGGAGTTTAGGATACGAAGGAATGAATCAAGGACGGAATCAAGGAGGACTAATAACTTTGTACATTGTAGTTGGCATTAGCAAATTACAGTAATTTGCTACTTGATTGTACTTTAGGTGTGAGAGCCTAAGCTCTGATACCAAACTGTAACGCCCCGATTCCACGGATACGGGGACGTCACTGCAACGTATATACGTAGGTCAGAAAATGCCCCCACGTATATACGCTAAGCATAAAAGTACAACAAGAATCAGAGTACAACACAAAGCGTGGTATATTCATATGCCAACTGTAAAAGTACAAATACAAAGTTATACAAGTTATGATAACTGTTACACTTTACAAGTGTTTTGTTTTCACAACCAAGTCCAAAAGAACATATACAAGGATATACACGAGATGCTCACGTAAGAGATGGAGACTCGTGAGCCAAAAGGAAGAGTCTGGCACGAGGGAACTAGATCTGATCAGCCTGCTCACTCAGATACGCTTGGTCCTCTGTGGATGGCTCCACTTCGTTCCAAGCCTCAGAATCTGAATATGCAATCCAAGGAATCAAGACATATAACGATAACAAACTATAGCCAAGTGGCTAAGGGACATGAATAAGAAAAGATGAAACAGGTATAAGGAATATCAACTAATAAGTATGAAAAGCATGAAGAGATAAGATCATAATACAATAATCTACAATTAACGTCTTATTATTATTACTTGTCTTACTGTGATATCTAGCTATGTGACCCAGCGTCCCAGA
Organism: Agave tequilana; assembly: GCA_038442645.1. NCBI lineage: Eukaryota > Viridiplantae > Streptophyta > Magnoliopsida > Asparagales > Asparagaceae > Agave > Agave tequilana. The sequence goes on along the minus strand of JAVJIF010031573.1, from coordinate 96,513 downwards.
ACACATAGATCCATATCCTAGTAAAGCAAGGTTGTTATTAGAAACAGCGGTTGTATCGACGAACTATGTTTACAGTGGGTCCCGTGCTTGCCCGGGACAACGGCAAGGTGTTCCGTTGCATGGTGACGGAACCAGCCGCTAGGCCTTTCAGGAGAGACTTATGTATGCCCTTTGTCATGACAGTACTCAGGAAAAGGGAGCCAGCACTCCCCTCGGTCCCCTGGAGGCCCTCAGGTCAGACCGGAAATATAATTGTACAATATACCTAAAGCCACTGTAAACACGAACACATACCGATATCCGCATATTTCCCCCGACCCATGTGTAAGTTGGTCTATTTTATACAAAGGTCAATGCATCATGCTTGATGTAAGTGATGGCATGATAAGTTGGTGATATTCGCTACTTTAACAATTTATGGAATAAAGATATGTAATAGCAAGTTATGGAGCAACATGAAGTAAGAATAAACATGAACAATGTATCACATGTGTATAGAGGTTAAAGTCCAAAATCAGAAAAGAAAACAACTAAGTTAAATAGTCAGAATTAGTCGACTAGGTGCAAGGGTTAGTCGACTAATAGAAGTCTTAAGTCGACTACTAGTCTGCAGGAGTCGACTAATAATGGTTTCCAGAGAGTTGGAATTCTATTTCAAGAATAGTTAGTCGACTAGGGTTAGAAGGGTAGTCGACTAGTGGTGAACTATAAGTCGATTAACGGATACGCAAGTTGACTAAATCGGTGATATAGAAAGTTGGGGTTTATTCAGGGACATGTTAGTCGACTAAGGTACTATGTGTAGTCGACTAGAGGTCTCAAGTCGACTAATAATTGGGATAAGTCGACCAGAGCCGAGAGTTGGTGTTTTTGGTTCTGGAATAGGTTAGTCGACTAGGTTAAAAATGTAGTCGACTAGGGGGGTCTAGTCGACTGGTGATATGGCTTAGTCGACTAAAACTGTGAAATTAGAAAGACTACGTTTCAACTAAGGTGGGTTAGTCGACTAGGCCCTAGGTTAAGTCGACTAATCGTGAAGAAAACAGAAAACAGAACAGAAATTCTGATGGTTGTTTGTTGGCCTAAAAATGGGATTTTTATGACACAAGTGTACATGAATGATCATCATATGTACACAAAGAAGTAATCTAGTCTTGGTGAGTAAAAATACTCACTTTGAACGGCTATGTGAAAGTTCTACGAGTTCCGAACGATTGTTGACGACAATATCACCAACTAGGTCTTTGGCGATACTTCCGACGAAGAGATATGCAACAAATCCAAGGGTTGTAGTTGCTGGGAAGGAGATGAAGATTTTGAGGTGGTTTGGAGTTAGGGTTTGAGATGGAGGAGAAATGTTGAAGGCTATTTCTTGGTGAAGTGAAAAAAGAGAAAAGAATTGTAAGGAAAGTTTATATAGGATTTGATTTTTGTAAAGGAGGTGTAAATAAATAAATTGAGAGGGGTTTGTGCAAATAGGGGGATGGGGGTGTCTCCCTTGGCCAATGGTGGCCGGCCATGGAAGAGAGAGGGAATGAAGGGCATTAATGGGGAAGGGTGTGGAGTTTTTAGATATTTGGAGGAGAAGATATTTTGGGAAGTTGGTGGAAGGAAAGAAGGAAAGAAAAAGGAAAAAAGAAAAGGAAAAGAATTTGTAAAAGGAAAGAATTTTGAAAAATGAGAATATTGAAAACACTGATTCCCGGGTTTAAATCGAGAATGCGAAAAACATTTCGGAAAATAACGAAATCGTCCGAAATCAAGTATCTCGGAACGACTCGTAAATTTTACCAAGAATCAATAATAATATATGAAGACGTATAATGAAATCCGTTTGAAGAAATACTTTATAGTTTTAAAACTAAAAATCCCGGAATCAGTTAACTACCGACTCCGTTTGAATTTCATAAATTTATAAAATTCTCAGAAAAAGTATTTAGATAAGAAATGTCATTCTAAGAAATAATGTCTAAAAGATTTCTTGAAATTCCTAACTGTTTGTAAGATAAAAATTCGGGAATCGACCAGCGACACTGGTCGACACCGGTTTGAAGAAATTCATTTTAATTTTAGAAAATTCCAGAAATTCACCAAAAATCTAATATATTAGAAAATGATATTTGAAATTGGAATTGGTCAAATACGGGAAGTAAATCGAAAAATACGATCGAAAATCAGAATGCGCAACTTAGTACGTATTACGGAAACGGGGTATTACATTTTATATGAATTTCTAGAATTTTCCTGAATTAAATTGAAAATCTTCAAAACCGGTGTCGACCAGTGCCGCTGATCGATTCCCGGATTTTTAATTTACAAACAGATTGGAATTTCTCGAAGAGTCTTTAGACATTTCCTCTTAGAATCATATTTCTTACCTAAATACTTTTTCTGAGGATTTTATGAATTTATGAAAATTCCACCGAAGTCGGTATCTTGACTGATTCCGGGATTTTTAGTTTTAAAACTATAAATTATTTCTTAAAACAGATTTCACTATGATTCTTAGTATAATATTCTTGATTTTTGATAATTATTGCGGGTCGTTCCGAGATACTTGATTTCGGGACGATTTCGGTATTTTTCCGAAGTTTTCCGCATCCGCATCCGAATCCCGGGAATCCGCCACTATAATTATTTTCATTTTCTCTTCCAAGAGATTATCTTCTCTTTTCCATTTTCTTTTCCTTTTCCCATTTTCTTTATTCCTTTCCTTCCACCCTAAGTTTCTCCAAGCTTCCACCATAAGCTTCTCCAAGCTTCTCCAACACTCCACCACAAATATCTCCACCTCACCCCTCACCTTGGCAAGCCATAATTGGCCAAGAGAAACACCTCATCCCACTCTTTTACAAAAACCCCCTCTCTTTTACATTTTTGGCATCACCTTCACAATTCCAAATCCTATAAATACCTTTCCTTCTTCATTTCATTTCATTTTCTCTTCTTTCCCTTCACCAAAGCCTTAACCTCCACCAACTCCTCCTTCATCTCCACCACAACAACCACCACTACAACTTCTCCAACTCCTTACCTTCATCTTCTTCCTCCTCCATCTCCATGGAAACCACCACAAATTCCAAAACTCCACCAAAGCTTCCACCTTTCCTTTACCTTCTCCCAAAAAAATACCACCACCATCAAAAGCCTTCACCAAACCATCATCCCACCACCAAACTTCAAGGGCCGGCCCCTCCTTTTGGATTGGGGCGCGTTCTTCTCCGTTGGCACGACTTAGGACCGGTCCCTCCTTTTGGATTGGGGCCGAACTTCCCTTCGTCGGGTCGATATGTATTCCACTTCCACCATTTAATGGTTTGGATTTGGAGTTGGACCATCCCTTCGGTTAAAACGCAGAGTTTACCTCCTGCGTTTAGGCCATCCCTTAACGCGGCCTTCGCGTTATTGTATTGATGCAACGCGGAGCCATACTCGCGTCTGCGTCCTTCTCACGTCAACACGACGCGAAGCTAAAGCTCGCGTCTGTGTTCTATTTATATTGGCGTGACGCGGAGTTTATCCTCGTGTCCGCATTCTCAGCCCTGACTTAAACGCAGGCCTCGAGCCTCGCGTTGTGGCACCTTGGCAACGCAATGTTATTTCTCGCGTCTGCTATTCCCGCGTTTGCCATTCTTGCTACGCGAACCCCGCGTCTGTTATTCCCGCGTCTGCCATTCTTGCAACGCGAACCCCGCGTCTGCTATTCCCTGTCTGCTATTTCTCGCGACGCTAACTCCCGCGTCTGCGACCCTCGCGTCTCACTCTCAAAACCCGCGTCTACCTGTGCTTTAGGACGCGTTCCGAGTTGCATGGATTTCGGACCTTTCGGCAATTCCGGTGATTTAGGCGAGTTTCTCGCTATCGTCTTGGCTTTCCCATTTCATTGATTATGCGAGTGTTCTCGCTTTCTTCTTGGTTTCCCATTTCATTTGATCGACTTGTACTTATACTTTCTTTGATTGCGTTCTAACATTATTCCATCACCAGACATTCTACTATTTGGCAAGACCCCTTGATATAACATGACTTGCCACCTGACTATATTAATCTCTTGACATGTCTTGTCACCTGCTAATATCATCATCCTGTCATGCTATCTCTTGACACCCAGCATGATCTACTCGACTTGTGATTATCATGTTTACGGGAATCCTGCCTTGTTATCCTGTATGGAACTAAGTGCCACACAGAGCAAAGTGCCACACCATACTCGGTGGGGGCCACCTCTTGAATCTGTGGGGGCCACCTCTAGAATCCATCCCCTCAGAACAAAGTGCCACACAGAGCAAAGTGCCACACCCTACTCGGTGGGGGCCACCTCTTGAATCTGTGGGGGCCACCTCTTGAATCTGTAGGGCTATTCCTGTTATGACCTGTTATTCCCGTAATTTGATAATATTGATAAGCTACAACTTGCACGGGGAATGGGAGGAAGTGATGGATGCCGGAATGATGCCTTGCTTATAGTAATGGAATAAAATATTGACGATTCGTGTTAGTGGGACTTTGGGCCACAGAAGATGCTTGTTAGGGGACTTAGGGCCTCCAAGCTGGTCCCAGGTGTATGGGAACTACTATAAGAAGTGCCATCAGTTCTCCATCTGCTTCCGTTAACAACCCTCGGCTTGCTTATATATGGATGTATGTGTGTGGGATGTACACCAGGACACATACCTAGATATATGAGTCAGACGAGTAATAATAACATAAGACTCCTGTCATGCCTGTTATGATGCTTGTTATGATTCCTGTTATGCCTGTTATGATTCTTTTATGGCACCTGTTTTGGACTCCTGTTATGATGCCTGTTATGATTCTGTTACGACTCCCGTTATGTACTCTTGTTATGTATTCCTGTTATGACTACCTTGTGACTCTGATTCTATACGCTTGGATTACGGTAACATGAGATAAAGGTATATATATGAGGGTTTCCTTGTTTGGATTATTCCTTCGATGTACTAGTCTCATGAGACCGTGACTTAAGCGTATACAATCAGATTTGCTCGTTCTTGGCTTTATTCAGTCTTACTGCTATACATGTACTTACCCTTGCTCGCCACCTGGCATTTGTATCACACTCGCCTGGGGAGTTTCATCTGACTCCCCTGGATCTTATGTCCAGGTCATGGAGCTTGGAGCATGTCAGAACTTGGAGCGTGTGGATTCTCCCAGTTGCTGATTAGAGTGGCACAGCGGTAGCGTGGATCTTCAGCAGACCGTTCAGAGCTCCATCCTTCCAGGCCCCCTTGTGTGCCTCTCGAGTTTTCCTTTGTAAACTCGTGAGTGCCTTTATACTATTCATTCTTGTATACTTCCTTGTAATCTCGCAATTGCGCATGTCAGTGATGTAATATTGGATCACCTCTGGTGATAACTTTGTAATTGTACTCATGTGTTGGAATGTATAATGCACCACTTGCTTTCGTACTCTGATTCTTGCCTGTACTGATGCTTAGCGTATATACGTGAAGGTACTTCTGACTTGCGTATATACGTTGCAGTAATGTCTCCGTATCCGCCAGGATCGGGGCGTTACAGGATGGTATCAGAGCCTAGGCTCTCACTTCCTCAGTACGTCCAGAATGCTTGAGTCTTGGTTATACATTCCAACTACAAGTGCAGAGTTATCTATTTTCTTGATCATCTTTCCTTTGATTCCTAATCCCTTCCATATATCTCCTGTTTTGGTTTTATGAAGCCCTTATACCAACATTAAGATATGATAGACTAGAAAGGTAGTGGCTGGTTCTAAATGAAGCTATTATGTGATCTATTTGGCCAACTCTATGAAGCTCGGTATTCTCAGAATTGATCCCGATCGGGTTATCTTTCAGAAGTCAGTACTCGGGATTCTCTACGGACATTCTATATTCTCGGCCATATCTTTCAGAATGATTGATGCCTGGTATTCGGGATTCTTAATTATCGGTCTTCTTTATTATGCTCAGGACTATCAGGGTTTCTTTATCTTCAATATTCTGGCTTATTCTCGGAGGGCTATCAAGTATGCAGTACAACTGGAATTCTATTGCAAAGTTGTGTCATCAGTCAGTATTATTCGGCATTGTTCGAAGATTTTACAGCCGGAAGTGCAGGAGGTGTCTATATTCTGATTACTGTTCAGTCGACTTGAGAGCCCTACCTATAGTGCTTCATATCGTAATTGGTATAAATTCCACCCATGTCCCCTTTGTGTTCAATTTGCCCCTTATCGAAATTGTGAGGACGCAATTTTTTGTAAGGTGGATGGATTGTAAACCCCATTCCCGGAATACGTACTTAGTCGCGTATTCAGTTTTTTGATCGTATTTTTTATTTATTTATTTACTTCCTGTATTTGACTGATTTCAGTTTTAAATATCATTTTCCAATATTTTAGATTTTATATGAATTTCTAGAATTTTCCTGAATTAAATTGAAAATCTTCAAAACGGTGTCGACCAGTGCCGCTGATCGATTCCCGGATTTTTAATTTACAAACAGATTGGAATTTCTCGAAGAGTCTTTAGACATTCCTCTTAGAATCATATTTCTTACCTAAATACTTTTCTGAGGATTTTATGAATTTATGAAAATTCCACCGAAGTTGGTATCTTGACTGATTCCGGGATTTTTAGTTTTAAAACTATAAATTATTTCTTAAAACAGATTTCACTATGATTCTTAGTATAATATTCTTGATTTTTGATAATTATTGCGGGTCGTTCCGAGATACTTGATTTCGGGACGATTTCGGTATTTTTCCGAAAGTTTTCCGCATCCGCATCCGAATCCCGGGAATCCGCCACTATAATTATTTTCATTTTCTCTTCCAAGAGATTATCTTCTCTTTTCCATTTTCTTTTCCTTTTCCCATTTTTTATTCTTTCCTTCCACCCTAAGTTTCTCAAGCTTCCACCATAAGCTTCTCCAAGCTTCTCCAACACTCCACCACAAATATCTCCACCTCACCCTCACCTTGGCAAGCCATAATTGGCCAAGAGAAACACCTCATCCCACTCTTTTACAAAAACCCCCTCTCTTTTACATTTTTGGCATCACCTTCACAATTCCAAATCCTATAAATACCTTTCCTTCTTCATTTCATTTCATTTTCTCTTCTTTCCCTTCACCAAAGCCTTAACCTCCACCAACTCCTCCTTCATCTCCACCACAACAACCACCACTACAACTTCTCCAACTCCTTACCTTCATCTTCTTCCTCCTCCATCTCCATGGAAACCACCACAAATTCCAAAACTCCACCAAAGCTTCCACCTTTCCTTTACCTTCTCCAAAAAAATACCACCACCATCAAAAGCCTTCACCAAACCATCATCCCACCACCAAACTTCAAGGGCCGGCCCCTCCTTTTGGATTGGGGCCGCGTTCTTCTCCGTTGGCACGACTTAGGACCGGTCCCTCCTTTTGGATTGGGGCCGAACTTCCCTTCGTCGGGTCGATATGTATTCCACTTCCACCATTTAATGGTTTGGATTTGGAGTTGGACCATCCCTTCGGTTAAAACGCAGAGTTTACCTCCTGCGTTTAGGCCATCCCTTAACGCGGCCTTCGCGTTATTGTATTGATGCAACGCGGAGCCATACTCGCGTCTGCGTCCTTCTCACGTCAACACGACGCGAAGCTAAAGCTCGCGTCTGTGTTCTATTTATATTGGCGTGACGCGGAGTTTATCCTCGCGTCCGCATTCTCATGCCCTGACTTAAACGCAGGCCTCGAGCCTCGCGTTGTGGCACCTTGGCAACGCAATGTTATTTCTCGCGTCTGCTATTCCCGCGTTTGTCATTCTTGCTACGCGAACCCCGCGTCTGTTATTCCCGCGTCTGCCATTCTTGCAACGCGAACCCCGCGTCTGCTATTCCCGTGTCTGCTATTTCTCGCGACGCTAACTCCCGCGTCTGCGACCTCGCGTCTCACTCTCAAAACCCGCGTCTACCTGTGCTTTAGGACGCGTTCCGAGTTGCATGGATTTCGGACCTTTCGGCAATTCCGGTGATTTAGGCGAGTGTTCTCGCTATCGTCTTGGCTTTCCCATTTCATTGATTATGCGAGTGTTCTCGCTTTCTTCTTGGTTTTCCCATTTCATTTGATCGACTTGTACTTATACTTTCTTTGATTGCGTTCTAACATTATTCCATCACCAGACATTCTACTATTTGGCAAGACCCCTTGATATAACATGACTTGCCACCTGACTATATTAATCTCTTGACATGTCTTGTCACCTGCTAATATCATCATCCTGTCATGCTATCTCTTGACACCCAGCATGATCTACTCGACTTGTGATTATCATGTTTACGGGAATCCTGCCTTGTTATCCTGTATGGAACTAAGTGCCACACAGAGCAAAGTGCCACACCATACTCGGTGGGGGCCACCTCTGAATCTGTGGGGGCCACCTCTAGAATCCATCCCCTCAGAACAAAGTGCCACACAGAGCAAAGTGCCACACCCTACTCGGTGGGGGCCACCTCTTGAATCTGTGGGGGCCACCTCTGAATCTGTAGGGCTATTCCTGTTATGACCTGTTATTCCCGTAATTTGATAATATTGATAAGCTACAACTTGCACGGGGAATGGGAGGAAGTGATGGATGCCGGAATGATGCCTTGCTTATAGTAATGGAATAAAATATTGACGATTCGTGTTAGTGGGACTTTGGGCCACAGAAGATGCGTGTTAGGGGGACTTAGGGCCTCCAAGCTGGTCCCAGGTGTATGGGAACTACTATAAGAAGTGCCATCAGTTCTCCATCTGCTTCCGTTAACAACCCTCGGCTTGCTTATATATGGATGTATGTGTGTTGGGATGTACACCAGGACACATACCTAGATATATGAGTCAGACGAGTAATAATAACATAAGACTCCTGTCATGCCTGTTATGATGCTTGTTATGATTCCTGTTATGCCTGTTATGATTCTTGTTATGGCACCTGTTTTGGACTCCTGTTATGATGCCTGTTATGATTCCTGTTACGACTCACGTTATGTACTCTTGTTATGTATTCCTGTTATGACTACCTTGTGACTCTGATTCTATACGCTTGGATTACGGTAACATGAGATAAAGGTATATATATGAGGGTTTCCTTGTTTGGATTATTCCTTCGATGTACTAGTCTCATGAGACCGTGACTTAAGCGTATACAATCAGATTTGCTCGTTCTTGGCTTTATTCAGTCTTACTGCTATACATGTACTTACCCTTGCTCGCCACCTGGCATTTGTATCACACTCGCCTGGGGAGTTTCATCTGACTCCCCTGGATCCTTATGTCCAGGTCATGGAGCTTGGAGCATGTCAGAACTTGGAGCGTGTGGATTCTCCCAGTTGCTGATCAGAGTGGCACAGCGGTAGCGTGGATCTTCAGCAGACCGTTCAGAGCTCCATCCTTCCAGGCCCCCTTGTGTGCCTCTCGAGTTTTCCTTTTGTAAACTCGTGAGTGCCTTTATACTATTCATTCTTGTATACTTCCTTGTAATCTCGCAATTGCGCATGTCAGTGATGTAATATTGGATCACCTCTGGTGATAACTTTGTAATTGTACTCATGTGTTGGAATGTATAATGCACCACTTGCTTTCGTACTCTGATTCTTGCCTGTACTGATGCTTAGCGTATATACGTGAAGGTACTTCTGACTTGCGTATATACGTTGCAGTAATGTCTCCGTATCCGCCAGGATCGGGGCGTTACAAGATGGTATCAGAGCCTAGGCTCTCACTTCCTCAGTACGTCCAGAATGCTTGAGTCTTGGTTATACATTCCAACTACAAGTGCAGAGTTATCTATTTTTCTTGATCATCTTTCCTTTGATTCCTAATCCCTTCCATATATCTCCTGTTTTGGTTTTATGAAGCCCTTATACCAACATTAAGATATGATAGACTAGAAAGGTAGTGGCTGGTTCTAAATGAAGCTATTATGTGATCTATTCGGCCAACTCTATGAAGCTCGGTATTCTCAGAATTGATCCCGATCGGGTTATCTTTCAGAAGTCAGTACTCGGGATTCTCTACGGACATTCTATATTCTCGGCCATATCTTTCAGAATGATTGATGCCTGGTATTCGGGATTCTTAATTATCGGTCTTCTTTATTATGCTCAGGACTATCAGGGTTTTCTTTATCTTCAATATTCTGGCTTATTCTCGGAGGGCTATCAAGTATGCAGTACAACTGGAATTCTATTGCAAAGTTGTGTCATCAGTCAGTATTATTAGGCATTGTTCGAAGATTTATACAGCCGGAAGTGCAGGAGGTGTCTATATTCTGATTACTGTTCAGTCGACTTGAGAGCCCTACCTATAGTGCTTCATATCGTAATTGGTATAAATTCCACCCATGTCCCTTTGTGTTCAATTTGCCCCTTATCGAAATTGCGAGGACGCAATTTTTTGTAAGGTGGATGGATTGTAATACCCCATTCCGGAATACGTACTTAGTCGCGTATTCAGTTTTTTGATCGTATTTTTTATTTATTTATTTACTTCCTGTATTTGACTGATTTCAGTTTTAAATATCATTTTCCAATATTTTAGATTTTATATGAATTTCTAGAATTTTCCTGAATTAAATTGAAAATCTTCAAAACCGGTGTCGACCAGTGCCGCTGATCGATTCCCGGATTTTTAATTTACAAACAGATTGGAATTTCTCGAAGAGTCTTTAGACATTTCCTCTTAGAATCATATTTCTTACCTAAATACTTTTTCTGAGGATTTTATGAATTTATGAAAATTCCACCGAAGTCGGTATCTTGACTGATTCCGGGATTTTTAGTTTTAAAACTATAAATTATTTCTTAAAACAGATTTCACTATGATTCTTAGTATAATATTCTTGATTTTTGATAATTATTGCGGGTCGTTCCGAGATACTTGATTTCGGGACGATTTCGGTATTTTTCCGAAAGTTTTCCGCATCCGCATCCGAATCCCGGGAATCCGCCACTATAATTATTTTCATTTTCTCTTCCAAGAGATTATCTTCTCTTTTCCATTTTCTTTTCCTTTTCCCATTTTCTTATTCCTTTCCTTCCACCCTAAGTTTCTCCAAGCTTCCACCATAAGCTTCTCCAAGCTTCTCCAACACTCCACCACAAATATCTCCACCTCACCCCTCACCTTGGCAAGCCATAATTGGCCAAGAGAAACACCTCATCCCACTCTTTTACAAAAACCCCTCTCTTTTACATTTTTGGCATCACCTTCACAATTCCAAATCCTATAAATACCTTTCCTTCTTCATTTCATTTCATTTTTCTCTTTCCCTTCACCAAAGCCTTAACCTCCACCAACTCCTCCTTCATCTCCACCACAACAACCACCACTACAACTTCTCCAACTCCTTACCTTCATCTTCTTCCTCCTCCATCTCCATGGAAACCACCACAAATTCCAAAACTCCACCAAAGCTTCCACCTTTCCTTTACCTTCTCCAAAAAAATACCACCACCATCAAAAGCCTTCACCAAACCATCATCCCACCACCAAACTTCAAGGGCCGGCCCCTCCTTTTGGATTGGGGCCGCGTTCTTCTCCGTTGGCACGACTTAGGACCGGTCTCTCCTTTTGGATTGGGGCCGAACTTCCCTTCGTCGGGTCGATATGTATTCCACTTCCACCATTTAATGGTTTGGATTTGGAGTTGGACCATCCCTTCGGTTAAAACGCAGAGTTTACCTCCTGCGTTTAGGCCATCCCTTAACGCGGCCTTCGCGTTATTGTATTGATGCAACGCGGAGCCATACTCGCGTCTGCGTCCTTCTCACGTCAACACGACGCGAAGCTAAAGCTCGCGTCTGTGTTCTATTTATATTGGCGTGACGCGGAGTTTATCCTCGCGTCCGCATTCTCATGCCCTGACTTAAACGCAGGCCTCGAGCCTCGCGTTGTGGCACCTTGGCAACGCAATGTTATTTCTCGCGTCTGCTATTCCCGCGTTTGCCATTCTTGCTACGCGAACCCCGCGTCTGTTATTCCCGCGTCTGCCATTCTTGCAACGCGAACCCCGCGTCTGCTATTCCCGTGTCTGCTATTTCTCGCGACGCTAACTCCCGCGTCTGCGACCCTCGCGTCTCACTCTCAAAACCCGCGTCTACCTGTGCTTTAGGACGCGTTCCGAGTTGCATGGATTTCGAACCTTTCGGCAATTCCGGTGATTTAGGCGAGTGTTCTCGCTATCGTCTTGGCTTTCCCATTTCATTGATTATGCGAGTGTTCTCGCTTTCTTCTTGGTTTTCCCATTTCATTTGATCGACTTGTACTTATACTTTCTTTGATTGCGTTCTAACATTATTCCATCACCAGACATTCTACTATTTGGCAAGACCCCTTGATATAACATGACTTGCCACCTGACTATATTAATCTCTTGACATGTCTTGTCACCTGCTAATATCATCATCCTGTCATGCTATCTCTTGACACCCAGCATGATCTACTCGACTTGTGATTATCATGTTTACGGGAATCCTGCCTTGTTATCCTGTATGGAACTAAGTGCCACACAGAGCAAAGTGCCACACCATACTCGGTGGGGGCCACCTCTTGAATCTGTGGGGGCCACCTCTAGAATCCATCCCCTCAGAACAAAGTGCCACACAGAGCAAAGTGCCACACCCTACTCGGTGGGGCCACCTCTTGAATCTGTGGGGGCCACCTCTTGAATCTGTAGGGCTATTCCTGTTATGACCTGTTATTCCCGTAATTTGATAATATTGATAAGCTGCAACTTGCACGGGGAATGGGAGGAAGTGATGGATGCCGGAATGATGCCTTGCTTATAGTAATGGAATAAAATATTGACGATTCGTGTTAGTGGGACTTTGGGCCCACAGAAGATGCGTGTTAGGGGGACTTAGGGCCTCCAAGCTGGTCCCAGGTGTATGGGAACTACTATAAGAAGTGCCATCAGTTCTCCATCTGCTTCCGTTAACAACCCTCGGCTTGCTTATATATGGATGTATGTGTGTTGGGATGTACACCAGGACACATACCTAGATATATGAGTCAGACGAGTAATAATAACATAAGACTCCTGTCATGCCTGTTATGATGCTTGTTATGATTCCTGTTATGCCTGTTATGATTCTTGTTATGGCACCTGTTTTGGACTCCTGTTATGATGCCTGTTATGATTCCTGTTACGACTCCCGTTATGTACTCTTGTTATGTATTCCTGTTATGACTACCTTGTGACTCTGATTCTATACGCTTGGATTACGGTAACATGAGATAAAGGTATATATATGAGGGTTCCTTGTTTGGATTATTCCTTCGATGTACTAGTCTCATGAGACCGTGACTTAAGCGTATACAATCAGATTTGCTCGTTCTTGGCTTTATTCAGTCTTACTGCTATACATGTACTTACCCTTGCTCGCCACCTGGCATTTGTATCACACTCGCCTGGGGAGTTTCATCTGACTCCCCTGGATCCTTATGTCCAGGTCATGGAGCTTGGAGCATGTCAGAACTTGGAGCGTGTGGATTCTCCCAGTTGCTGATCAGAGTGGCACAGCGGTAGCGTGGATCTTCAGCAGACCGTTCAGAGCTCCATCCTTCCAGGCCCCCTTGTGTGCCTCTCGAGTTTCCTTTTGTAAACTCGTGAGTGCCTTTATACTATTCATTCTTGTATACTTCCTTGTAATCTCGCAATTGCGCATGTCAGTGATGTAATATTGGATCACCTCTGGTGATAACTTTGTAATTGTACTCATGTGTTGGAATGTATAATGCACCACTTGCTTTCGTACTCTGATTCTTGCCTGTACTGATGCTTAGCGTATATACGTGAAGGTACTTCTGACTTGCGTATATACGTTGCAGTAATGTCTCCGTATCCGCCAGGATCGGGGCGTTACAGACAACACCGGAAAGCAGGAATGCATAGGTTATGTGGATTCAGACTATGCAGGTGATCTTGACAAACGCCGGTCGACGACGGGATATGTCTTCACATTCTCGCAGGCACCGGTGAGTTGGCGCTCCACACTTCAGTCTACAGTTGCGTTGTCGACCACAGAGGCTGAATATATGGCTTTGACAGAGGCCATGAAGGAGGCAATCTGGCTTCAGGGATTACTTGATGATCTGGGCGTGGAACAGGATATTTTGAAGATAAACTGTGATAGCATGAGTGCCATCTACTTGGCAAGGAACCAGGTCTATCATGCAAGGACGAAGCATATTGATGTCAGGTATCACTTTGTACGGGAGATTCTAGAAGAAGGTGACATTGACTTGTTGAAAGTTCACACTTCGGAGAATCCGGCCGATATGCTAACAAAGGTGGTGTCGGGGGTGAAGTTTGCACACTGCAAAAACTTGCTCCATGTCCTTCAGGTGAAATGAGCTTGCTGAAGCTTATTTGGGTGAACTACGGACGGCTTGATCCCTTGGGCAAGGGGTACGTAGGCAACCGGGTTGGTGCAGCCGCTATCGAGTCGGAATTCGGCTCAGATTTGGAAATCTTCACCGAGGTGGAGAATTGTTGGAGGAGAGAGTACAGTAGAGGAGGTGAATTCATGCCAGGTGCTGTTGAAGATTGCCAAGGAGTCTACGACGAAAGGCAAAGGAACAGCGGGCAGGAGAAAGCAGCAGCAGCAGAAAAAGACAGAGGTCGGTCGACCGGCCCGGTCGACCGACGTGCACAGGATTTGAGCGGTCGACCGGCCCGGTCGACCGCAACACTCTATCTGCAAAAGACAGAGCTCTCGGGTTTGCGCGGTCGACCGGCCCAGTCGACCGGAAGCCCTTGACTGACAAACCCCAACTCTCGGGTTTTTTCGGTCGACCGGTCCGGTCGACCGGTATTGGAGAATTGGGAGGTCGGTCGACCGTCCCGGTCGACCGACATGCGGGTTCTGGGTTTATTTCTGCTGATCCGTTGTATGAGGTATTTAAGCCTAAAGGATTTCTAGGGTTAAGAATCTCTGCGAAAATTGTATCAGCTCTGAGTACTCTTGCATTCAAAGAGACTTAGAGTCATTGTAATCATCTTCCATATAGAAAACTCTCTCCATAGATTGCCCCGAGGACGTAGGCATTGAGGCCGAACCTCGTTAGATCTGTTGTTTGCGATTGGGTGACTCTCTTCTTGGTTGTGATTGATTTCATTGTGCTAGGAGATCTGAGGATTCTCTGTTGGTTTGTTGTTGTGATTTGTCTGCGCGCACAACAGCGTCGGGATTCGGCCAATGCCAAGACAATCTTGGCCAGGGCGAACAGCAGCCCTCGGAAACTGCTTCTTGGGCCGCCACCGGCCAGTCGGCAGTGGACACAGCTGTCGAGAAAAGGCAGCCGCGGGGTGCCAGTTTGGATGAAGGGCAGAAGAAACTCGAAGAGACCGAGAGCTTGTCACCAAACCCCAGCATTCGCCGGAATACTACAGCAAATCATTCAATGACAGCACAAAGTCCATTCTCGCAATTCGCGCAGCGAGTGCGAGAGTGGAGGAGGAAGGGGAACAGCAGAGGAACTCGTTCGAGAAGTCGGCATGGATACAGAAGAAGCTGGACGAGAGCGAGAGGCAGCAGCTGTTGAAGGAGCAGCAACTCTGGCTGCAGCATCAGGACAGGATTATTGAGAGGAACCTAGCGTTTCTGTAATCTGTCAATCTTAGGAGTTAGATAAACAAAAGATATCAAAATTCATTTACGACTGTAAATAAATATCGGTGTTATCTGTGGGGGAAAAATGAGAATTTGGGTCTCCAGCTTATTATAACTTGTACATTCTTCATTTGAATCTTTTTATCAGTTTCATTCCATTCTTCAAAGAAAAATAAGAAAAAGAAGAAAAATGGAAAACAAAATTTGAACTCTCTCTTTTCCCATTTCAACACTAGTACTAAAACCCTAACCAAGGACTTGGCCCCTGCACACGGGGCAGAAAACTGATCTCTCCAGCAGCCACTCATCTATGCAATCCTTATGGTACAAATGGTCACATCTCGGCAAAACCCTAACCTCCTCCTCCCTCTCGAACGCCTCTAAACATATCGCGCAGCCGTTGCCCGTCGACAGACCACTGTGGGGATAAACACAGACAGGAATCTCTCGCAGCAGCAGTGCTCGATCCGAGGTTTTTGGTTCGGTCTGCATTGCTGCCGCGGCAATGCGCTGCTGCGTGTGGACAGCGCTGCCATTTATGATTGCTCGGCGAAGTATGTAACAATCATAGGCAACCTTGAGGCAGACAACGGTGATGAGGACGAGGACTGCAGCGATCTCAAACTTGGTGAAGTCTAGCTGTGGGCATGGCAATGGCGATGGCGAAATAGAGTGGTTCTCATCCATCAAGAAAGAGAATTAGGGCTAGGGTTACAAACTACAAAGCATCATCCGAGCTAATATAAGAGTATCCAAGTTAGGTAGGATCCCTTGTATTTAGTGAAGTTTGTTACTGCGCATAGTTACATATGAGAATTTAGTAGACCAGTCTACTGATTAATCACAGCCGTCTATAGATTGCTATAATTATTCCAAATGAAAGCTGCAAAAAAAAACAAAATAAACAAACCAATGCGAGCAGAGATTAATTGGATTAGGTTCATAATTCATCAGGTCGGACGAAATTCATTGAGAAAACATGGAATCTTAAATACGCGATGGTTTGCATTGAAAGTGCAATTTCTCATATATCAGAAAAAAAAAAAACTAGATGATATCAGTAGAGAGTGGAAGTTTTCTTTCTTTCATTGTTTTGGCGAAGATTCGAATAAACTATATTCAGAGTGACCATATATACAAGCACCAAGAGTAAGATGTAACAAAATCTTACAGAAAATCTGGCAGCTCAGTTTGGCCTAATACTTGACCCTTTGGTCCAACAATTTTAATGTTCGGATACAAATACATTAGTAAGCTGCAACAAAGATTAGACATATCAGAAGATAAAAACAAGCTATTCTACGCATTTTTCAAAAAGAACCAAGACACGATGATTATTTCAATAAAACAAGGACTACTTTTAGCAAGGGAAAGTATCTTATAAGGTTAGAATAAAGAAGTGCTATTGAATTCAGATGAACTTGAGAACCTTTCTACTTCCTATATCAATTTGTAGGCTTAGCAATGTGGCAACGCCTAGGAACTAGAATGAGGGTCTTTCATGGTCTCACATAAGACTTGCATACCTGCGTGCATACAAAAAGTTGGAGATCACTCATGTTGTGACAAAATGAAAGATCCCGAATTTTTAAAGTTGAGGAGCACCGGAGAGAAATAGCTATAGAAGTTTGTTGTGATACCTGAAATGGCGGTAAGAATAATCAGCTACCATAAAAAAAGAATCAATATATGAATTCTTAGTAGGACTAGGATTTTAACTGATACCATATATGCAGTCACGCTGATGACCTGATGAACTGATCAATTCATCAGCAATAGATTGAACCCACAGACACCCGCGCCCTCACACACACACAAAAAAATGTCCACAAATAATGTCTAATTTTATTATTAAGATTACACTAGACATATCTGTCCAGATTTATACTATATTGACAGCATGTACATCAAAATTACATAAGATATGTATGGAGAAATCTATTCAGAAATTAAAATAGTGTCTCATAATTATTTTAAACTTATGGTGCCCAAAATCAAGTCAGAAATAAGCCAATTGAATGCTATAAATGTGAAAGAAAATTCAGGTGTGGATGCGGCCAGAACTAACACAATATTCAATCGTAACGTGTGTAACAGATAAATAGTGGGATTTAATAAGATATATCACAAATTTGTCGAGCACAACTCCCCCCCCCCCCCCCCCCCCCCTGTGTGTAACAGATAAATAGAGTGAATAAGATATATCACAAATTCGTCAAGCACAAGTCAAGAAAATCAACCATTCCCTAGGTTGAAGATTATCACAATGGTCATTCTAATGTAGGAAAACAATATGAAAACAGTTAAACTCAACTCCCCGTCGACAGCCAAAATAAACCTCCTACAATCGACAGTCATAACATGAACCATGTCGACAGGCTTTTCCAGAGAGTCAGGAATTTAGAGTCTGTCGATCACCTCAATGACACCCTTCAGCTGTCGATAGTCCTACTACGCATCAGAGTAATCTGAGTTAGTTTAGAATTTTGTTTTTGGGTCCAAATTGGACTACAATTGATTTCATCTTTCTTTATTTTGAATTTAGATTTCTTAAAAAGATTAGGACTATTTTAATTCCTTTTATTTTCTTTTAGAAATATGTTATAGTTTTCAAGTAGTAGTATTCCTTTGTAAGCCTATAAAAGCCCATTGTATTCTTTATTCTGAAATCTTTTAATCAAACAATTATACAATTAAAATTGAGTTTATCTCTCTTATTGCTCGTGGATTCGAGTTGCTATCCCCTTTACTCGTGAATTCGAGTACTTTCCTACCCGAAGGTTCCCTCCAGGGTTCGTTAGCGAACGAGATCTAGCCAACATCATTCTTCTTCCCTGCTCTCCGTCAATTGGTATCAAAACTACGATCACTTTCCGACGATGGTCGGAGACGACGATGAATTGCAAGGCTTTTTCACAAGGTTGAGTACTGCTGGAAGGAGAGGCAACACCATCAAAAAGATGTCTCTTCAGGTTGATGATCGAAGTCTGGCCAATGGTACGTACCGAAGCAAACATGATCGTCAATCGTATCGACCACTACATCATCCACCACCAAGATATCATCTACAACATTCTCAATTTAATGAATTTTCCTATGAAGAGGAATTGTGAAGTCCCATCTATCACTACAATGATGATTATGAAGATGGAGGGATATTCTATGATAGGCAAAGGAAGTTCGTTAATCCTAACACTAGTAGGAAAAGCGGATTTTCGAACCCATTAGAAGAAGCAAGTTTCCTAATTTTATTCATGCTAAAGGAGGAGGATACTCAATCTTGATGAGTTTTCTAATTCTATTCCTACTTTTGATGGGAGTCTTGATGTTGAGTCAATCTTACTTTGGATAGATGAAATTGATAAGTTGTTTGACATGAAGTATATTCCCATAGAAGAACAAGTCAAGTTTGTGACCTACAAACTTAAAGAAAGAGCAGCGACATGATAGATCAGTTGCAAACATCTGTATGCATCAAATCAAGCCACTTATAAGAATGTGGAGACGAATAAATAGACTCTTACAAGACCGTAACCTTGCTTTGGAGGAAGAAGAGATAGAGATTCGACCCCGAACGTTCATGAGATCATATCAGTCAAATGAGACAACAGAGCTACAAAAGCAACCACCAATTGAGGAGCCGTCAACCCAGAAAGATCCATCATTAATTGACCTACCTGCAACTAACAATCAGCCTATGCCACCTGTTCCTAGTTCGAAAGAAGAGAAACCAAATTTCATACCAATATGCAATCAAGGCGAGTTCTTGATGGAGCCAAAGGAAATAAAGCAAGACATTGCTTTAGAAACCAATTGCTGAAATTCCCGAGAAGATTGAAGCATCATTGAAGGAGTTCAAAGAAGAGAAACCAAATTTCATACCAATATGCAATCAAGGCGAGTTCTTGATGGAGCCAAAGGAAATAAAGCAAGACATTGCTTTAGAAACCAATTGCTGAAATTCCCGAGAAGATTGAAGCATCATTGAAGGAGTTCAAAAAAGTTCATGACGAGCTTACGGAAGGATTACCACCCATAAGAGACATTTAGCATCATGTTACATCTATTCGTCATGATTTCAAATATCCTTTTCTGCAGGAGGAGAATGCTCAAGATGAAAGTTTTCAATTCTTCAAGTTCAGATCACCTACTATTGGTACATGGACGCAACGAAAGCATGATCCATCATTGAGCTACATGGATTGTGATGAAGATTTTCGAGAAAAGTCAAGATCGTGGGATCAAACTTTTTCTCAAAAAGAGTTTGCATACAACATGATTCGCGGTTCAATGGATGTACAAGAAGAGGTTCAATTGAAAATCGAGAAATCTAATAAGAACTATAAGGCAACAACTGACAAGAAGATGCAAGAGAAACTCTTCGAGGAAAAAGATATGATGATGGTATATTTGAGGAAAGAAAGAATCCTAACTTAAAAAGTCCCTACGAAGCACTATATCCTGATAGGAACTCGAGAATGAATTCTTTTGAAGAGAGGGACTGATGTAGTTGAACAATATGAGAATGGCTAAATTTAACTCCATGTCCACAGCCAAACAACCTCCTGTTGTCAACTGTCATAACATAAGCCCTGCGATAGGCTTTTACAGATAGTCTGTAGATCACCAGTAGACAACATCCTTTACCTGTCGATAGTCCTACTACGTATCACAGTAATCTGAGTCGACAGTCCTACTACGTATCACAGTAATCTGAGTTAGTATAAAAATTATTTTGGGTCCAAATTGGACTCCAAATGATCTCATCTTTCTTTATTTTGAATTTAGATATCCTAGATAGATTAGAACTCTTTTAATTCTTTTTATTTTTCTTTTAAAAACATGTTATAGTTTCTAAGTAGGAGTAGTATTCTTTGTAAGCCTATAAAAAAGCCATTGTATTCTTTATTTTAAAATCTTTTAATCAAACAATTATTCAACTAAAATTGAGTTCACCTCTCTTATTGCTCGTGGATTCGAGTTGCTATCCTTTACTCGTGGATTCGAGTAAATTGCTCGTGGATTCGAGTACTTTTCTATCTTAAGGTTCCCTCCAGGGTTCATTGGCGCTAGAACGAGATCTAGCTGGCGTCATTCGCTTCCCGCTCTGCGTCACATTCAGGTAAAAAAACCATAGACCTTGAAGCATATAGGAGAATATTATCCACTACAATAATCAGAAAGGACTAGAAATTTACAAATGTGAATACTCTTAGTTGTGGATATGACCTACAACAATACCAGTTAGCTTTAGTTTGCATTAGAAGATCTTTGATCAAAATGCAAATTTAAAACAAGAAATGTGCAGGAGGAAAAAAAGTGAACAGTGTTTTGGGAATCTCAACTATTATTCAATTAACTAATACAAAAACAGAACCCGTAATTTGTGCTCTGATAATACATGGAACCAACATGTTCAGAACCCTACAATATATGTTTTTCAAAAACTATTTAACCTAACATGCCATATGCATCACGGAGGAGATGGCAATTCCCGGTAATGATATCACCACCATCATCATCCACACTTTACTGCTCAATATTGTTCAAAGCTGCCGAGCATCTCCAATGCAAGAACCTTCTCAACAGGCTTGACAAAGAATGTCATGTACAGTTGTAACCTAGTATCATCCCTATTGGAGTAGGTGCAAAATTCTTGGCCAATGTTATCTATGCAAGAGATGGACTTCCATAAAATTTAGGACTCTAGAACGCTAATTGCTAGAAAGAGTTTATTGCCAGTACACCAGAGCAAAAACAAACTTCTAGTTTAAGAAAACAACAGAAGGGAAAAAAGTGGAGTTGCCTTCCATACTAAGTGCTATGAAAGATCAAAACAAGATTCCACAAATAAAACTACACATTCCATCACACAAGCAAAAGAAAGGAAGACACAGAGGATTCAATAGAATAGAAACCCATGTGATACCTCTAAGATACCATTAATCATAGTTCTTCAAAATGAAAAACTTTCATGCAAAAGAAAAAAACACTTAGAAATTCAACAGTGACAATCACAGATCTTTAAAAGAACTCTGGTTTCAAGTAACAAGCTACCAAACTCTAACTTCAGTTCCACATAAAAGATTCGAACCCCTCTGAAGATTATTGACTTTCATGCACTCAGATGCTTGTGCACTACTATTATAAAAAATAAAAAAAATGGATAGGATCTCAGAGCTTTTTGAATGCTTATTTCACATAGTAAGAATGGATAACCCAATATGGGTAGAGGTTCAGATTCAAACACACCTTTCATATTTAGCGTTGTTCGTCAAATAACAAAATATCAAGCACAATACTCTCTATTCCTACCAAAGAGAATAGAATCTTTTTCTGAGGGACAAAATATATGGTGAAATATGATGCCTTACAATAAAACATGATATGCATTCCATCACAGCTATCAATGAAACAAGGACAACAGTAGAAGCTCAAGATCATGCATTGTTACATCCAAAGTAGCCTGAACAAAACCAAATCTTTCAGCAGATTTAGTTTCTTCTCCCTAAAAATCACCCCTGTTTCTCTACAGCTTCATGAGTTTGTATTTTATCAACTTAATTCAATACTAATAAATCTATTATAAATTTATGGTTTGGAACTGCAATCAGAAAATACTACAAATACATGCAGGCAAATTTATCAGCAACAATGTTAGTATTTTATTGGATCATATTATACTTGTTTAGAAGTGCCTAAAATCTCATTTGTCCTCACATATATTTCTGTTACTGTAATCCATGAAAAGAAAAAACATAGAACATGCTCTAGCATGACTTCCAAAGCATCTTTCTCTACTTGTGCATACCAGTACTGCAACGGCTTCGCAGATTTGAACTTTACTTCACCTTCCTCACCATACAATGTATCCTTCCCTTAATCCTCAGTAAATAGTTTAACTCAGTCCATGAGGAGATCGTAAGCCATGGTTTATATTCACATGCTTAGCACCCCACAAGACCCCAGATCTTTTATGTCAAGTTGGTGATATCCTTGTATCAGTACCAAAATCATTTGCATGCTTTCCTCTGCTAAAGGATCATGTACTTAATATCTAACAGCCAATATCACAGAAGAGAGTACAGACGAAAGCACTCAAGACAGAAAACAAGCTTTGTTAACTTTGTAAATTGTACTAGGAAATGTAGATGGTGCTGAAGAGCAAAAGGTTCGAGATGAATATATCCGATATATCGCCACGTGACGCATTTGAGAAGGTTCTACAAACGCATTTGAGGAGATTCTACAAAAGATAGGTATCCTCTATGAGTCTATGACTCTAAACTTGCTTTAAGTAGTTTCATATAATTTACGTAGACAATCACATGTATTTATCTCATCTCGTATGACGTCCGGTATTTAGTACCATATCGCGATATATCACCCGGTATCCGATATCCGATATATATATGTGCCGGCCGATATAATCATTGTCAAGTGACTGCACATGAAGATTTCAGGAAAAGTCAGAGAACGTTAAAAAACTTCACTCTTGCGAACAGAAGAAAGCCATATGCATATGTAAGTATTGAAAAATGTCTTTGCTCAAAGGGAAAAAGATAAAAAAAAAAAACTATGAAATAATGTTGTAGGTAAATCAGATACCTTTTGAACATTATTAAGTGAAAGTTCATTTAATGACCCTCCAGATGCTTCCATAAATGCTGCAACAGCTTCATCACTGACAAAATGACAGCAACAATTAGCTTGCTGGCATCCAATTGATATATGGACAGCAAATTAACATAAGACACTTTCATTTAAATTATCATCATGTTACAGGCATCAATATTAAAACTCAACAGATGAATGGCTTCGCTGGTAAACAGTTGAACACCATTATCGTCCAATTTGATGAAGATTCACAAGACACCTCGCGAATTCAAATTTAACGTGAAAGATGAAATTCTTTGCTGAAACACAGGAATTTTTTTTGCAGAAATGGTGACACAATTTATCAAATATGGTTTATGCACAAATATACCAATAGTAAAAAAGATTTTCCCCCTAAGCAATAGAATTGTCCTCTTCTCACGCCTAGATTCAAGGCTACAAAAAGAGAACCTGTGAACATTATTGAGTGAGCCTACAAAAAAGATTCATGTGTTCACATAACGATCACAAACTCTCTTAGTGTCTGACTACCTTCTAAAACAAAAGTGCATGAAATGCTACTTTTCCTTTATTAAGTCAATGCAGATGGAACACTAATTTTCTTTTTTCAAGGACAAAAAATTAGGTAGAAATAGAAAGTAGAAAATTAAGATAATTAAAAGAAAATATATACTTTAATCCCCACTTTTTTTCTTTTTCAAAAGATTTTGGTGCCATCAAAATACAAAATATTAATATATGTAAGGATGGTAGGGGAGGGAGATAGCCAATGTTGCTCATTCCCCAAAAAAATGATCCTATACAGTTGACAACAGCTAAAAGGGAAAGAAACTTGTTCATAGAAAGTTAGAACAAACAATATGCAATTCTCCATAGGTTGTCTTAGTTATTCTATTGTCAGCATAAGCACATAATCAACATCAGAGTATAAAGTTCTGAAGCACAACTAAATGCATTACGGTCAAGCTTGAGTTTCTGAATCAATCTACAGCCATTAGCCAGGTGCCCTATTGCAAAAATCATTCAGCCGTTTCAAGTTTCGAAGATCAAGAGAACATAGCTGAGGACAACTTTCCCCAAAAACTTTCATAGAAGCCGCCAGTCAGTTTACTGCACCCAAAGTTAAGCCATCTTCAGAAAGCTTGACAGATAATCTAATTATACAACAGGAATGCTCCAGATATAACAAAACCACCAATCAGGCCAAGGATCAAGCAAATCTACTAGCAGAACCAAGGCAAATCTTGTAATGCATTCTAAAAGCATTCAAAGGAAACAATATAGTTACTTGTTTGGGTTCATGGCTGGCATATAGGCCAAAACAAGAAGAATTGACCGGCAACCAGAAAAGACAAGCTCCTTCATAGTTGTGCCACAGACAGCGACCAGTTTCTTAACAAACTTGTTGTAGACAATCTCAATTCCAGCTACTCATAAAATTTCTAAATTCTCAGCTTCATCAGCGCAGGAAGAATCAACATTGTGTCCACATCTTGGTATTCATCAGTATAAAGTTCTCTCAACTCTGATCCCAACTTATCAGCTAAACCAATGATCCCAGAAGAAGTTGACAGAACTTAGCATAGGCGCTGAAGCGACAATTGCATTTAGCCCATTTGAAAGACGGTAATTACTGTCACGGTCCCAGATTTCATTATCTTAATCCTTTACGAATCCTCAGTTTAATTAAATAGTTCTTTCTAATCATATAAAAGTTCAAACTTTCGACAACATCTCCTTTGTATTTAGTCACTAACCCAGATATAACACATAACAATATGAGCCTACATGGCTTTCTCAATCTAAATACATGATATATTAAACTCCACAATCACCCACGCAACATAATAATATTTTGACTTGACATCGCCGACTTATTCATATATCATTCCAAAATCACAACATAATGCTGCTCAAGAGTACACCTCTTGGCTTCCGTAATTCAACATAGAAACTAACTCCAACTCAAAATAACCATGATCATCAAAATCTAACTTATCTCGATAAAAATCCATTTCTCAATATAACACATGCTACAAGTACACATACTGCCTAATTCATGAATATCTACATCAAGAAACTCTTACAGGTAACAACACATAGTTACATCTTCATTACTTTCATTATTTATGAAATTCTCAATACAACGCCTATGATTTGAAGCTGGGCCTCCGCTTCACCATGACCTGAATAACATGATACTGAGAGTGAGTGAGCTCGAAAGCTCAGTGAGAGTGTCAGAAGAGTAATAAGGGAAGGAAACACAATTAATAAGAAGCAAATTTTTCTTCAACAACTACGACAAATATGAATGGATAAAAAGAACGATGGAAAATTAATATATCATAATGAATAATTAACACCATATCTATATAATCTGTGTGAAGGTCCAACTTTTCTAGTAATTGATTTTCTATAACTTTATTTAATTTCTCTAATGTATATTACATAACTTATGAGTTGCAGTAGCATGCTCACTCAGTTATTTTTAATTTATGCATGAATTCATCTTATGTACTCGCGACACGCATCATTCACGTATCTCATAGGACATACACGGAGCACATCAAACGTGCTTCCAAATTCATAAATAGTTATCTATTCCAGTGATACTACATCACATCACACTTCTGCGAATATTACTTATCTGTTCAAGTAATTCAACAATACAATCACATCACCAATTTAATAGGTATATACCATACATGATT
This sequence comes from Agave tequilana, assembly GCA_038442645.1. Taxonomy (NCBI): domain Eukaryota; kingdom Viridiplantae; phylum Streptophyta; class Magnoliopsida; order Asparagales; family Asparagaceae; genus Agave; species Agave tequilana. The sequence continues at coordinate 70,562 of JAVJIF010031573.1, read as the reverse complement.
CATATGCACATATAAATTACAAGTGAAGTGTAAGATTCTCTGTCTTCCCCTCTTATCGTCTCCCGCCCGGCCCCTTCTTCCGTGATATAAGCATAATATAAATATATCATAACACAATAACACCTCTTCCCCCTCCTACCGGCTCTCGCCCGACCCCTTCCTCTGATATATACATATATGATATAATGATAACACCGTCTTCCCCCTACCGGCTCTCGCCCGACTCCTTCCTCTGATATATACATATATGATATAATGATAACACCGTCTTCCCCCTACCGGCTCCCGCCCGACCGCTTCCTCCGATAAATAAAAATGCAACAGACATGTGTATATATACAAACATATATGTACCTAACCAGATAACAATCGATTCATCACAATACGAAATATCAACCAATTGTTATAGTTAATTCTCAACTCATCAATTCTATTTCTGAAGAAAAACTTATGATTCACTATACATGTAGATAATATGTGTATCACTACGAGTTAGCACTGAAGTGATCCATTCACTTTATTATATAGGTGATTCTTAATCGCGTTACCAGTTTCCAGTCTTCTCGATCATATTACTTGTACATGTATACATATATCTCCAATATATCACACACCATGGAGTACACAAAATGTTTAGTGCACACACATCATGAAGATCAACGGTTTTAGCGTATGGTAGTAACCGATTCATTCATATATTCCGGTAGTTACTTAGTGTAAAGATTATTAACCATGATGATCTCACACACAAGTTTATTTTCTATTCCGATTTCATATAACTTTGTCATAATTAGAGTAAAAGTTTGTTCACCAACGTATGTTTTAACTTAGTTTTTGAGGAAACTCTTACAGCGTATATTATACTCATATCATCAAGTAATATGCAATAGACACATATGCATCCACACACACACGCGACACCTATCATCAAGTATATTGTCGAAAAATCTATTTTAATGAGTGATTACTTGTTAAATTCTTGGATGACAAATTTAGTTTTCGGAGTTACACTCGTAATAATCTATATACATGTGCTAAATTACAAATCTGTATTTTACTATCATACTTACCAATTTGTATTATTATTATTTATCTATTTCTCTAGATTTCAGTTTTCAATATCATGGATTACAAGTCATATTTTGTTTGACCAGACTAAGAAATATTATAGTTATCGTTATCTTATTTCACTTTGACTTCAAATTGATGATGAATTCATCAATTAATACCAGTACAAGCTCGAGATACGACTCACAAGCCCAATCGGGGATTTCCTGATCTCATGAATTGTGAAGTAATCACATCAGGTGACATTTACTCTGTACTTTCAAATAAACTAAAGATTATGATATTATAATTATTAATTTGGTCAATGGGTAATTCATTTCCAATATTAACTATTAATTTTAAAGTTAACTGTTCATAACAGCCTATTTTTCCCGTATACAACTTCTTGGTATTAGGTCTTACTAATAGTCATAATTTCACTAACTACCCTTGAGTTAATAATTACTACAGAATTCATAATTTGTGGCTAATCTCACATTCCATTGTCAATAAAATAATTATTGATCATACTTGATGTCCGTTATAAATTTTCTTACTGGTTTTTTTTCGGTTAACAAATTTATCACATTATATTGGTACTGGCGCTGACATGCTTGTCCAACTAGAGAATGACTTATCTGAATATCAGTCCCTAACATTAGACAAGAATCGAAAAGAAGCTTTAGTGGCCTCATGAACCGGTGAATTTCGAATACAGGATGCTAATTTACTTGAAGCCCTTGCCTACTATTATCGTATAATGTAAAAGATGCCGGAAACCTACAATATAACTATTTTTAACATCCTTAACCAGTGTCACGACTCTAATGGGTGAGGTAACCTACAGAAGAAGAGGATGACAACAACTTGATCCTTCATACAAAAAACTATGATGATTATGGATGTGTAATTTCAACTATAACACACTTAGACCGTTAATGTCTTTGAAACTCTGTGATGGAGGAGACGCGTTCAAGAAGCTATTGCCTATTAATGATATGAATAAATGCACATACTATGTATTCTCAAAATCTAGAATTTCTCCTTCATTGGATCCTTCATTACAACCGATCTACTAAAGTATCAACCAAGTTAGAACTCATTAATCTAGTTAACTAAAACCCAACTTTGGATGATTCCATTTCTAAACTACCATAAGAGAGATTGAGGATGTCTAGTCATTTTAATTGGATGTAGTAACTCGATGAATGATATTATTGAAGTTGAGATGTAACCAAATATTGCTAAAACTACTTGCTCTCTACATGCTACTCTTAGATGATTCAAACTTTTAAGCTTTACATATCATTATGTCATCAAGTGTAAGCGCTCTTATCCTTATCTTTTATTGAAGGTGTTAAGACTTCTCTTTTTCTAAGTTTTCATTCGAAATTAATTTAGACAACCCTGCTTGCAACTCTATTCGTGAAACTCTTCAGGTATTTAATTGACTAACTTCATTGCACTGAGATGATGTATGACATTGATACTTAAATCTTAGTCTTGAAACTTACTACACATGCTTATATGACTATACTTTCGGTATTTGAAATTCTAGAGAAATGTTTATATTAGCTCCTCATCCAGTGTCTAATGGAACATAAATCATTTCCAAGGCAGACATGCTCCTTGAGGTCGAAACTCCTAATTCTATATAAGTAAGATGACAAGAAGCATGGAGTTGGACAATCCGAAAGATAGGCTGTCCTTAGAGTGGACATCCCTATTGGAAAGCGGAAAACATAAGAAAGTAAAACCCGACATTCTGAGAACAAATATGTGATCATAATGATAGCATGTACATAAACCTCATGACTCATTTTACTTACAAGCATAAAAAAAATTAGATGTTAAGTGGAATTGGTTTTATAGTAAGTTACATCTTGACATGAACTCATTTAAATTTTGATTTAAAAGAACGTACTACATGACTATAATTACACTGTCGGATACCACCAACTTCTCTAGGGTTGTGGCAATGGCATGTGCTCATGACTAAGATTTGTTTAATAGTTAATAGGGAGAAAAATACTATGAAATAGAAAAGTTATCTCACACAAGCCAATTAAGAAAAATAACAATTAACTAGATAGTTAAATCAACAATCCAATTCTACTCTAATTCAAATCCTACAAGCTCCATCTCGGGTATAAAAGTATATATGTTCTCAGTAACTAAATTTGTCTAATTAAATATGAATTCTCTAAGTAATCCAACTCGGATTGAATCACCCAAATTTTATCAAGCACAAACTTTCTTTCCAAGCTAACTCGAAGATCCATCTTGATCCAGAACATCCAAATCATATAACAATCTACTGAATTAAATAGCTCCAATTGGTCTCAACCCATGGAAGTTCATAAGGCTTCAAATTTATCTAATCAAAAGATTAATTACTGAAAAATGGAAATCAACAACTCCCTCACCTTGATGCCAAAATCTGTCGCTCTCGCTGGCCCTAGGTTGCGCGCCGTGTCCATATGCCCCAGCGAGTAAGCTGAGGTATGTCGTCGTCTGGGCCCGAGGAGAAGAGCAAGGGAAAGAGAGAAGTGGGGGCTGTCGCTGCCCTCGCAGCCTGGTGCGCCGACGCCCGCACGACCTGGTGCAGCCGCGCTGACAACGCGACCTGAGGCGCCGCCGCCCGTGCGTGCTCTGCCGCACGCACTCATGGAGGGAGAGGGGAATAGAGAGCGAGATAGATAAATGAGAGAGAGAAATTGAGAGAGGAGATTGGATTTTTGGGAAAAGATTTTGAGGAATTGAAAGAAGGTTTTAGGGAATTCCAATTGAGGATTTTGGAAAATCATGGGTTGATCAGCTGAATTGAGAAGGGGTAAGTGAAATTAGGGTTATAATGGAATGTAAAATTTTCTTTCTTTTTTTTTTATACAACCCTATAGTTTTGTGTATTAATTCTTTTACAACTTCTCTCTTCACCAAAAAAGCCACATCACCACACAAATCTCAATCTAAATCCTAACCATTCATCACTTTCCTTCATGCACGCCTACCTCCTCCACTTACTCTCTTTCTATATAATATTCTTGTATTGAATAATGGTATTATAGTTGTATTGATTTTATTTTCTTATACTTATACAATATACATATACGTCAATTTAATACACATAATTACATACAAAATTCTGTAAAAACTACATATACATCCATTCACACAAGAATGATTATCCAAATTACATTTATCCAACTTCCAAATTTTCCCATTTTTCTGGAATTTATTTACACCATTTAATTGAATCATCAATTATAATTATTCTGCTTTAATCTCACTAATACAAATTTAGAATAATAATTTGGGGTTAAATAGCCCGGGTGTTACAATTACCCTTTAGAGAAATCTTAGTCAATGAAGGCAAATTATTCGGTGATCTGGCCAAGATACCCTGCAGTACATAATCAGGCAAACAACACCCAGAGATATCAAGCTCTACCACCTGAGTTCAACAGCCAAACAGGGAAAATCCCAGGAAAATCAGCTTGTATAGTCCATCAGACTTATTAAGAGAAAATATGCAAAAGAGGTTTGTTTCTAACTATAAAGAAGGACTAGAATTTATCCAAATGTACTAACTCCAATAAGTCTTGATGAATTAATCACACAAAACAGATCACTTGTCTCAACTTAGTTAAATGCATCTGAAAAAACTAATGTATACAAGAAACACAACTCCAATGAAGCTGCAATAATAAAGAAATAAATGACAAATAACTTGCTCATTAGCTTCAATTTCAACAACTTGATAACGATTTAAAGAAGATACCATCTTAACACATTATGGAAAAGAAACATGATGAGTATGAGAGTGAGATACCTTCAACTTTTCAGTATTACATTCCTCAACAACGTCCTCAAGCATCCCTTCTGATGCCCACAAACAACCAGTCAAATGTATCTCCATGCGAGACCCCTTTACAAGATGACTAAGAATACCAGAACCCATTTTCCTTGACCGGACACAGATGTGATACGATTCTGTGCTTAAGCACATCAGGTACACCATTAAAAGACTCAATCTCTTCGGCATTCTGGCAAAGAACTTTCATGCATAAGTCATGCAATGAAGGAACTGACTTCCCCAAAGGCTTGAACATTTGAACCTTTGAAGGAGTCCACTGAATTTTAACCCCAGTATCGTCATTTTTCTTGAAAGAAGAATTTAACCCCCGGGTCATAAGTATCTGCTCTCAATCTCTAATAATCTTCGCGGCCACCGAGAACGGGCCCGGCCAGTCTTCCTCCTGACCAGCATTCGGCAATGAATCCTTAGCTTCCTCTTCTTCTTCACTTACCTCCTCTTCAACCTTAAAGAAAGCATACTTGTGAGCGAGTTCTATGGCTTTGTTCGTCTCTGCTTCTTTCGAAGACTCCATTGTCGTCCTCGTTTTCGCCTTCCTAACCCTTCTGCATCCTTTTGATCCTTCCCCAACTTCTTGTTCAAATATAACTTCGTCCCTCTCAATCATTGGATGATCTTCTTCAACAACCAACTTGCCCTTTCCTTTTTCTTCATTGTCATCATCTCATCCCTAGCTTTCTCAGGGAAAACAGTATCAGAAACCAACTTCCCCTTCCCCTTCTCATCATAGCTCCAGTTAGCCTCAACAGCTTCAATTCCCACCCCTTTGGACATAACAGTCATTGATTCAAGCAATTGAGATTCACCCGCTTACTTCGACCTCTCCTCAACTACAGTGGCCCAAAAATCCAACTTTTCCTGCAAATCAACCTCCACTTCTTTCTCCTTCTCCACCTCGTTAATCGGTGAGGCTTCTTCAACAACAACCAACTTGGCCTTAACATTCTCTTCTTCTTCAATAACCATCTCATCATCTCGGCTTTCTCACAGCAAACAACATCAAAAACCAATTTCCCCTTCTCCTTCGCTTCATAATTCAACCTCTCTATGCCTACAGCTTCAACCGCCGATTCATTTTCTTCCGAGTGAGATTCACCCACACTCTTCAATTTCTCCACTACAATCGCCTCAAAATGCATTTTTTCCTGCAAATCGACCTCCACCAACTTCTCCTTCTACGCCATCGCCTGCCTCTTCGCGATCCTAGTACCCGATCGCAAGTTCATCGACCCGCCCTCTCTCAAAACCCTAATTTCCCCAACACTCAGGGACTGCGAAACCCTAGGTTTGCGGTTTCGGCTGCTGACCGTATCCACTACGGGAGTCGATACGGAGGCCAGCCGGAGGCTTCGGCGGCGGGGGCGGCATCGCGTCGGATTTTGACGGGGTCGAGGGATCGAGAGGGGTTCTTTCTCTAGGGTTTTAGCCGTCGAGGTCTCCAATACTATCTCGCGAGATCTCAAGATCGGCATTTTTAGAGAGAGAAAGAGCGTTAGAACTTGAGAGAGAGAGAGAGAGGCTTCAGATTTTGGGAAGAAGGCTAAGGGTTTAGAGAGAGAGAGAGCGGGGGAGCTGGCCGCGTCAGTTGGCATCGTTTCCCGCGCAAAGGCGAGAGGGCCGTATGAGATGCACCGCGGAACAATTGAACTATAATTAACCCAAGAACGAGACGACACGTGGCTGCATGTAATTGGATTTACTTGCGGGGCACGGTGACCTACGCTGTATCTGCGGGGTTGACGGACGAGCGAGGCCCCCGCGACCAATCAGCGCGACATTTTGACGGAGGATGGGAATCGGTCGGTTCGTTGTTAGGAGCGGCATCAGCTGCTTGGATAGAACAGGAAACAGCATTTTAGCCACACGTGAATTACTGGCACGTGTCCTTTGAAGAAATCTGTAGCTCTCAGAGATTGCTCTGCCGACAGCCGAAGATTGTTGACGGTTGCCGGTGGCATTAGAAAATGGTGATAATATTTAGCTAAATATTGTGTCAATTTAGTATTATTCATTATAAAACGGAACAAATAAATAAGGCATTTCTATGCTTAAAAACAAAAGCAAAAAAATAAAAATAGATAAGGGATTAAGTATTACTCAAGTGATAAAGATGATTTCTTTCCTTTGTTCGCGTTCAAATCTCCCCACTGCAATGAGCATGAAATTTTTTTGAACTAAATTAAGAAGAATAATACGGGCTCGATTTTGTGCCATACGAAGGCCACTAGTTCTAGACTCTAGTAGTTTAAGAAAGCTCGTTCACAATGAGTGGGAACTGCCTATCAAGATTGCTAGTAATTTGTTCAGATTACATTATTGTGATTAGTGTGTAAAAAGATAATAATGATAAATATGGGATGTCTCTCCGTCACTACTTACAAGCTATGCTGCCACACGGCCATGACCACAATATATAACAAATTTTAAAAATATACTTGACACGTGTTCAATTTGTGTGATGAAAACGTGTCCAATATGATATCATTTCATAGTAAGAATGTTCGTGCTACATAGTTCAGGGCGCAAAACTTGAAAGTAAGGATCACAAGCAAAATGAACTAACGCATCTATGCCTCTTCAATAAGAATTGAATTGCTCAAATCTGCCACAAGAATTGAATCAATGAAAAACATGTTACAGCTACAATTGCATTACATCTTACAAGCCAGCTGAATGTGTTTGTTTCTACACTCTCGTTTGAACCAAATCTATCACAATCCAAAAACAGACACCGCCGCAATCAAAACTCCGGCGCCAACCGTCAACCACAGGCTGCCGCCCGTCAGAGGCCCAACCGCAGCGCTGCATTCATCGTTCGCGCCGCTGTAACACCCAGGATGGTCAGGCTTCGGCGTCCCGTCCTCAAACGCGAAGCTGCTGTTCGTCTTGCCGCTGCTGAATAGAACAGACCAAAAATATGGCGCCCCTCCATCGGTTCCCCTGACGGCCGCCCCAACCTCGGTGTGGTTCTTGTCGTACAGTATCTGCAGGCTGCGGTTGTTGCGGATGAGGAGGTCGAATGCCTGGTCGGGGGGCACGTACTTGGACTGGCACACAAGCAGGCGGCCGGTGATGGGGGAGAGAGTCTTGGCGTCCACACCGCAGCTGGGGGCGAATGTGTCGACAAAACTGGTGTTTGGTGGCCTCATGCCATCCCCTACCTCGTCGCATTGGCCCTTGTAGGCTTTGATGTATTCGAGGGCCATGCAGCCGAGGCCTGGGTTGGCAAAGAGCGAAGAGGACTTGTGGCCGGTGCGGTTGCTGTTGAGGGCCGCCACCAGTTGATCGGCGGGGTTATCTGAATAAGAAAATTTGTAAGTGAGACTTAAATTAGAAGAAAATCCAAAAAACAATTGAGTTTCACGCTACAACAGTTAAGATTTAGCAATTAGAAATACCTTTTGATGCAACCAATATGGCAAGTTTGATTTCTACTTAGTTTGTCTTGCCAGCAACAACAAGTATGCTTCTCTTCAGATATCAAAAGCACTTTGCTTGTGAGTTATTGTGCTTCGTTTTGGTGCAATAGATCTATCTCTCAAAGTATCTCCCTTTCAAACATATGTGATCACTTTGCTCATGTATTATTGAGTTCCTTAGTTTTCTCTTAGACTCATGCCATTTGGCAATTAATGCACATATTTAAATGCCTTCCTGATTTTGCTTATTTGTACTATGTTGGTCCTTTGTTCCGAGCATAAACTGCATAACCAATAAGGTAACTGTTCATTAACTTCGGTTCATGTGTATGAGTCATACACACATTTATAAGAGGACCAATCCCGCATTGACACGTGGAAAAGATGTCAGGTTTCAGGATTACAAAGCTTTAAACTTTAAAGTCTTTGGACCTCCTCTCACATCTTATCCACATGTTAACGTGGGATTAACCTTCTGATAATATGTGTGTATGGATTACACACATGAACAAACTGTCATTGGCATAATTATTGATGTAGCACAAAAACTCCTATCATTAAACCGTGTACATCACATGTGTATCATGTTTCTTTTAAGAATTTATCACGTGTCAGTGTATCGTATTTATATTAGTGTGATCATATCAGCACAATATTAGGTTATTTTCATGGTCATTATCATTATCATCAGCAACAACAGCCTTTTCCCATCCACATATGGTTGGCTGCGGAGCACAACTAAAGACCAAGTAAGCTGTACAGAAGGCTTTACCAAAATTTTCTGAACGACCATCAATCAGGCATCGAACCCTTTATAAATTGGTGGTTAAGGTAACTATAAGCAAGATGGAGTCATGCGACCATGCTACCCTGACAACCAATTGGAAGATTGGTAAAAGGATAAAACTATTCAGACATGCAGTTATGCTTGTCCATGGAGTACCATGGAGCAAGCCCCCAAATGATCTCAAAGAATAAACCAACAAGACAGTTTTTCCCTATTCAACAACTAGGCAACTAGGTTTTATGATAAGCTATGAAGCATGGATGCTTCTACCATAAAGCCATACATCTCGTCACTTTGTAAACATGTTGATTCTACACTATGTTTTTTCAATTAAAGATACTTGTTAGACACTTTGTCAATATGTGTGTTACATTTCTCACACAACCACCATAAAGCCATACATCTCGGCACTTTGTAAACATGTTAATTCTACACTATGTTTTTTCAATTAAAGATGCTTGTTAGACACTTCGTCAATATGTGTTTTACATTTCTTACACACTTTTTTCCAGTTAAATGCTTGAGATACTTATTTGGTTTCATGGATATATATCAAACACCATAGCGGAAAAATGTCTCAACAAATCGATTTCTTCGAAGGTATAATAAGTTTGGATATCTCTTAGTTTCAATATACAAGTGTAATTCATTGAGATATCTATAGAAAGTTGAATAGCCAAGGCATATTCCTTCTGTAAGTCATAAAATATACGAAATATCATCAATGAATGTTATCATAATATTAGATGTCTGGACTTTCAATGCACGAATTTGTTTATGTATGCGCTTCCTCTTATCATTTCTACATATATATTCTCTAATATTCTAGCATTGTGTTGCCATGTCTCAAGTCTTACTTTTTAAGAAATTGTCTTATTGTGTGTGTGTGTGTCGTACACAAGTCTTGTATCTGTGTTGGACACAAGTCTTGTGTCTGTGTTGTACCTCTGTTTGTGTTCGTGCCTAGATGATAAGACTGCGATCTTGTGCACAAAATTTGTCTTAAGACTTTTTAAAGCTTTCTCAATTTTGGATCATGCTCAATGAACTAGCTCATCTTGATGGAACAACATATTTGCATAAAGCTGACCAGTAGGTGCCTTGGTGGTACTTTTTCTTAAAGAGCTTTACTTATGATACACTTTCTTATTTTGTTGGGATTTGTTGCCTTGTTTTTGAGGTAGAGGAAGACGAAATCAAAGAAAAGCGATAGAAGTTTGATGTTGTCAATGTATGGAATGATGTCGTACTCGTGCCACCTGCCTAGAGGATGCAACTATAAGAATGCTATTCATAATGCAACTTGTACAAATGTTTTGTTAATCTAGACCCTAATTGGAGATACATCACAGTTAAAGACATTCCACTCCGATGGTTCCACAGTTTAGATGGAGCGAGATGGACCATTAAGCCATCAAAGACCAACATATTGAATCATGTTCCTACAAGTCTACCGAAGATCTCTCATATTGAGTGACAACTAGAATGTAAGAGAGTACACCAAAACCTTTCTCCTTCTGTGACAAGATGATGGTGATGATGCAACCACCTAAAAACTCAAATTTATGAGCTCCTCTTGAATCTTGGTCTTCTGTGTAAGAAATGTGTTAAAATATAAATACATCATCCTTTACCTTAACTTCGGAGTTTTGGTACAGTGGCAGGGACTTTAATATAATATCACATCAACTCAGATTCAATTCTCACCCGACGCACATTAAAAGTAGAATTTAAAACAAAAAAAAAAAAACAACACCGCGAAAAGCCTAGGTTTCAGCTCATTATAAAGGGCGCTCGACCTAAGGGAGTGTGTTAAAATATAAATACCTCAACCCTCACTTTAACTTCGGAGTTTTGGTGCAGCGGCAAGGATTTTAATAAAAGGCATTGTTTTCTTAGCATGTTTAGCGGATGACCAAGATGAACTCGGAATCATACTTGCGCGGCGTAGCCAGGAATGATAACCATCATGAAAAGATGATGAAATTGCCCGGTCTCTGGTGGAATTGGATAGATTAAGTTTGAGAATGTGTTCATGATAACAAAGTTCATATAAAATCTGACTAGAAATAGGAATAAGAATAGGCCACTAGCTCATGTTACATGCTACCATATCTCACCTTGAGCATTACATTGTTCCTTCCAAGATCTATAGTGACATCGGCCTCATGAATGCAACATCGATACAAACTTACAAAATCATTTTCACCAAAGCTGCTCCAAAAGCATTAAATCCAAGTTTAACTCCAGAAATTGCCCCAAAAAGGGGCTTTTCAGATTTTCCAAGTTAAACCTAAGAGTGAGTTCAAGATCTTTGAATTGGGTGCTCAAAAAGAGACCTACAGATATAGATCTGGTTCTTTTTGCCGTTCGATTCGAGATTGAACCACTAAGAAATTGAATGAGGCTGAGAATCATAATCAGTCATTGAGCACCCAAATCAGAGATCTCACCAAGAACAAGGCAAATGTGGAGCCATCCAGTCAATTAGCTAGCATAAATAGAAAGAAAAATATGGCTTGAAATCTATTTTTAGCAAGGCAAATGAAAGGACAAGAGAAAATCTAAAGAGTGAACCTGAATCTAAAAAATAGAAAAAGAACAGTAAGCGGTAAATTTCCATCAAGATCTAGAGAACCAAACAGGATGAGTTGAGACTTTAAACATTAATCTAAGCTATGCAATGCAGCATTAAAGATAAATTGAATGTGGAGCTATTTCTCAGTTGGTTCATGGATCTGAAACATTTAAATAAGAGAGAAAATGAGTGAGTGAGAGCTTTACTTGTGACATCTTTAGCTGAAGCTTGGGAGAAGAGGAGGAGGAGGAGGAGGAGGAGAGAGAGCGACGAGAGAAACAAGGTGGATATCTCCATTGCTTTGCTCTGAGATCTCTCTCTCTCTCTCTCTCTCTCTGATCTCAGCACTTATTTCTGATTTCTTACAGTGTGGCTGATGTTGAGGGAGCTCTGTATTTTATATGTGGGCAGTTGGTGTACCAAAAATGCCAATGGTAGTTAGAAAAAAAAAAAAAGAGGGGAAACCTCCATTTAAAAATTAAAAAGAAATCAACTTTAATCCTTACCCCTTATTTTCATAACTCTTCAATTTTAGTATCCCTTTACCTTATTTATCCACTTTTTCTCTTTTCGAAGAATTTGTATTCTTCTGCGCGCGCGTATAGGTAAGGTTATAATATACCTAAGTGTAACTAAGTTAAGTTACTTCATTAAAAGCTTTCAATAAATTTGTGTGCGTGTTAAAGAAAACGATGTACCAGAAAGATTTTTCTCACTTCATTAAAAAGTTGTTAATGAAAATACTCAAAACACAACAACACATAAGAATATAAGGGTTGTCTCGAACAACAAAACACGTATGTGCACATATATGCAAGAAAAAAAACGTCATGCCAATCAGAATACAATCACAACAAATATCGGAGAAGTCCTGAAGGAAAAAAATCAGAATCTTCCAACGATACCGTTCTCATGCAATCAGAGTCAGAACTAGCACAAAACGATAAGAATAAAAAATTTGTACCTACTCATACAGTTGATAGCCGATAGCCTAAGACAAGGATTTATTCCTACTATTTTACTAATTTATCCATTTATTCAAAATATATATATATTTAACATATTTATGTAAATTATATAGTTAACTCTGCTAGTGCCCGTTCACTGTCTGTCCCAAGCCAGGATAAAGGAGGAAGGTTGTGGTAGGCCCGTGACAGCCAACGTAAAACATTGTCACGTACTATGAATATGAATCAAGAACAAAATTTCATTGGAGCGTTCTCTACTGAGCGACGCGCTACATCGGAGCCCGGGTGTAGTGAAAAGTGAGCAAGGGTTGCTAGGTCATCGTCCAGAAATTACACGTCACATCGGCGCCGGATGTGGTGTCAAATGAGTGAGGGTTCCCACACTTTTATGAGCGAGTGAGGGTAAAAAAAATAGTTCGTGAATATAGGATTAGGTTAGCATCATGGAACATAGGTTCTCTTACAGATAGATTAACAGAGTTAGTTGATGCTATGGTTAGACGGAATTTTAGTATTTTGTGTGTGCAGGAAACTAAGTGGGTAGGTGAATACGTTAGAATTATATAGCCTTGGGTTATAAACTTTGGTATACTTGTAGAGATAGAAATCATAATGGGATGGGTGTAATCATAGATAAACAATTGCTTGAGGATGTAGTGAAGGTTAGGAGAAAGGATAATAGAATTTTACTAGTTAAACTTATTTTAGGTAGGGAGATCTTTAATGTTATTAGTGTCTATGCACCACAAGTAGGACTTGATGAGTCAAGTAAGCGTCAGTTTTGGGAGGATTTAGATGAGATTATATAAGGCATACCCAGTAAAGAAAAGTTTTTCATAGGCGGTGACCTCGATGGGCATGTAAGAGCTAGTCGTTATGGGTTCGATAGTGTATATGGAGGATTTAATTTTGGGGAAAGAAATGAACCACGTAACTCGATTCTAGATTTTGCTTTGTCATATGATTTGATCTTAGCGAATACTTGGTTTAGGAAGAGAGAGTCTCGTTTGATCACTTTTAAAAGTAGATTAAGTGTGAGCTAAATAGATTTCTTTTTAATTAGAAAAGTAGATAGAGATTGTTGTCTGGATTGTAAGGTAGTACCAGGTGAGAGTGTAGTAACCCAAAATAGACTCTTAATTTTAGATGTCCGGATTAGAAGGAGATTTAGAAAGATTAAACGTAAGTTAGACCCTAAGATTAAGTGGTGACAGCTAAAAGAAGTTAACCAAAGAGTTTTTGTTGATCGAGTAGTACATGAAGTAGATTGGAAAGCCCAAAATGATCCCAATACAACATGGAATAAAATTGCTAGCTGCATTAAAACAGTAGCTAAAGATGTACTTGGTGAGTCACGTGGTGGTGCTCCACCATGTAAGGACACATCATGGTGGAATGAAGAGATAAAAGTTGCCATTAAGATCAAACGAGGCTCTTATAGATATTTGAAGAAAAATTATGATGGAGTGAGTTTTGAGGTATAAGCTAGCCAAGGAGGATGCTAAGAAAACTGTTCAGAATGTAAGAGCTAAAGTGCACAAAGAAGTATATGAGAAGATGGACACCAAAGAGGTTGAAAAGGATATATATATAGAATTGCTCGAATAAGAGAGAGAAAGACTAGAGATTTATGTATTGTGAGGAGTGTCAGAGATGAGGATCTGAAGGTTTTAATTCGAGATGAAGAAATCAAAAAAAGACGGAGAGAGTATTTTGACAAATTGTTTAATGGTAGTTCTACTCAAGACTTGAATGACCTTACCATTCAGTGTCAGGATATGAACCATAATTATATGCGCAAAATAAGCGAATCTGAAGTTAAAGAGGCCTCGAGAGGATGAAGTTAAGGAAAACTGTTGGTCCGGATGGAATTCCTATTGAGGTATGGAGATGCTTAGAAGAGGTGGGCGTGAGATCGCTGACAAACCTCTTTAACAAAATTTGGCTAACTAAAAAGATGTCAAATGAGTGGAGGAAGAGTACCTTAGTACCTCTCTTTAAGAACAAGGGTGATATCCTGAGTTGTTCAAATTATCGTGGAATAAATCTCATGTGTCACACCACGAAGTTTTGGGAAAGGGTAATTGAACACAGGTTAAGACAGAATGTTACAATATCAGAAAATCAGTTTGGGTTCATGCCGGGGCGATCGACGACAGAGGCTATTCATTTGCTTCGTCAACTCATAGAGCGATTTCGAGAGAAGAAGAGAAATTTACATGTGATCTTTATTGATTTAGAAAAAGCTTATGAAAAGGTGCCAAGAGAGGTATTATGATGGACATTGATGAAAAAGTGAGTCCCCATCAAATATATTGACATAATTAAGGATATATACGATGGAGTAGTGGCAAATGCCAGAACTTGTGGAGGCATAACAAGTAATTTTTCTATCACAATTGAATTGCATCAAGAGTCTACATTGAGTCCATTCTTATTTGCCATAGTGATGATGAGTTTACTAGAGCTACTCAGGATGATGTACCGTGATGCAGGCTATTTGCTGATGATATTGTCCTAGTCGATAAGACGAGAGGTAGGGTAAATGCCAAATTAGAGGTATGAAGGCAAACTCTAGAATCTCAAGGTTTTAGATTAAGTAGGGCCAAAACAGAACATATGGAGTGTAAATTCAGTAAGCAGGGAACGAGATTATAGTATTGTGAGATTAGATGGACAAGAAATACCGATGAGTAGTCATTTTAAGTACTTGGGTTTTATTATCCAAAATGATGGGGAGATCGATAGTGATGTCAACCATAGGATCTATTCCGGCTGATTGAAATGAGGAGAGCAACAGGAGTTTTATGTGATCGTAGCATTTCGTTATGGCTGAAGGGAAAGTTTTATCGGACTGCTATTAGGCCAGCTTTATTATATGGCACGGAATGTTGGACTATAAAGAGACATCATGCCTAGAAGATGAGTGTAGCAGAGATGCGTATGCTTCGTTAGATGTGTGATAATACGCGGAGAAATAAGGTGAGAAATGAGGATATTCGTACTAAGAGGTGTAGTCTCTATAGAAGAGAAGATGAGAGAAAATCGCCTACGATGGTTTGGTCATGTGCGACGTAAATTTACAGATGCGCCAGTCCGGCGAGTAGAGCATATCAATTTAGGACAAGTTAAAAGAGCGCAGGGGAGACCGAAGAAAACATGAATGGAGGTAATAAGACAGGATATAGAGGCTAAAGGTCTTAATGAAGGTATATTGCTCGATAGGAATGAGTGGAGAAAGCTGACTCATGTGCCCGATCCGCCGTAATTCTCTTTTGGTTCATGTAGCCTACCCCAAATACTTGGTACAAATGGCTTAGCTGCTGTTGTTGTTGTATGTAAATTATATAGTTCATTTCAATCTAATAAAGAAATTATGCTCACTACTTCATGTTACCGTGTATAAGGAGTTTTATAAAACTATGCCAGGAATATTTTCAGGTGTGCATTTACAATTTATTTATTATTATTTCAATATTTTTCAATGCTATTTTTTTCTTTTCCTTTTTACCTATAGCTCCCAAAATTTAAATATCCCCTCTGATGCAGCTAAAACCCAAAATATTTCATGCAAAATCTATTTATTAACCTATCCAATCAAATCAATTTTGAAGAAAATTCGTTAGGCTTAGAAGATGGACAATTGTCTTTATATTTTTCTTTAAGTAAAAAACAAATAGCCTTGCATGGAAAAAAAACAATAGCCTCATTCCTTAAAAAGATTTTAACTGATGAAAAACTTTTCATAGCGTTGTTAACTGCAATTATGTAAATATCAATGCATTGAAACAAATATGAGGGGGGTTTCTGTAATTTGCATACAAGTTTTCTAACATTTTGTGAGCTGCACGTGCAAATAGGAGCGAGAGTTGAGCGAATAATTATCAAATAGTTTGCTGAGTATTCTTATAGCTATTCAATCAAATTCGTTTCGGGTGATCAGTCAAGTGTAAATAAATAGATTTTAGAATCCCTGAGTTAGACAATTCTATAATTTGTTTAGCATGTATGAATTTGACTTTTTGTTATAAATTATAATATTACATACACATATATACTATTAACATTATACTCTCTCAGTTTTGTAATTGTTGAATTTTGAAAAATTCTAATGTATTAATTAAGTAAACATAACAATTCATGTAAAACAAATCAAGTATAGTTGAAACCGAATATTTGTGAGTATTTTTGATGATATCACGTTGAACCGAATATTTACGAATACTTTTTGAGTACTGAACATTCGGTTCGAATCAATTATGAATCTTATTTATTATTCAAATCAAATTTGAATTCGAATATAAATACTACAAAATTAGTTGAAATCGAATTTGAATATTATGATCCGGCTCGGTTCGATTCGGTTCCAGACATGCAAATGCGCAAATGCACTGGGTTATTCTATGCTATATTCAAAAAAAAAGTGTAAAGAGGACTAAATTTTCCAACAATAATAAAACTATCCCCTAACGATCTGATCTCGCTATCATTCCCATTTTCTATATAACAATAAACTATCACCTAACGATTCGATTTCGCTTTCATTCCCATTTTCTACTTGCCCTTTAAAATAGGCCACCCTTTGGTCACGTTGACCGTTAGATTATATAAACAACGGTCGAGATTTAGTGTCGTTTCCTTTCTTTTATTTTTCTAAAACTTCAATCCACCAGCATTGGTGACCGCGAAATCTTACCCGCCGGGGCCCATGCTCCCACGACCTCCCAGCGTCCTTCCACCGCCGACTGAAACGGGTGGGTGGGGATTTGTAAAAAATGTTCGATGCTGGAAGGATCGAGGATCTCCTTGTAATTCTGCGACGAGATAGGTCTAGATGTATGTGGGGACCGTTTGTTTCGCGTAAAAGTCCGTAATTCGTAAATGACTTACCACCCAGTTACAATTACGGGTTTGTTTGAACCGTAATTCGTAAAAGACTTACACAACCCAATTATCACTCACTTGCAACCCAATTACCACTCACTTACAGCCCAGTTACAGTTAATTTTGTGGTCACGCAAATTTGTATTATTTTTTTATGTTAATATTAATTTTTTTAATATTTAGCATTTTAATATTTATTTGCAATACTAAAACTTTTAAATCACCAAATAGTTAATTTTGTAGTCAACTTTTTACTTACGACTTACACATTACGACAACCAAACACCGTAAAACACAATACATTTTTCCACTTACAACTTTATATTATCAATCAAACACCATAAAATTTACATGCATGTAACTCATTTACAGCTGTAAATATCTTTACCAATTACGACTTACGAATTACGGCCAGTTACGACAATCAAACAAGCCCGTGATGTAAGAGATAGCTGCATGTGTGACTTCTGATTATATTAAAAAAAAAAGACTAACTGTGTCAAAATAAAGTAAATTGTCTTATTTAGGTTAATTTTATGGACCAAATAAGCGATCTATTGGAATCTATTCCTCCCAACTTTAGTTATCAAAGAAAGGTCCTCGCTAACTCCTTTGACAACCAAGTATTCTTTAATCACCTTTGAAGGCTCAAAATAAGAAAAATTGTGGGCTCGTGATCTGAGGTTATGTGTGTTAAAATATAAATATCTCAACTCTCAATTTAATTTTAGAGTTTTAGTGTAGTGACTAGAAGTTTAATATGGTATCAGAGCAATCCTAATTCAAATCTCGCCGAGCGCGTATCTGAAAGTGAATTTAAAAATAAAAATACCGCTAGCGCAAAAGTCTAAGTCTCGACTCCATAATAAGGACGCTCAACGCGCAGAGGAGGTTAAAATATAATACATTAATTCTTACTTTAATTTTAGAGTTTTGATGGAGTGACAAAAATTTTAATAATGTATTCTTATTGTTCTTTACATTAGTCTTGGCTATTCATTTGTCAACATCATCTAGGGATCTTTAATAATATTTTTTTTTTAACTTAAAACTTAACTATTTCTCTACGTTAATGTATCCAAACTCAAGATTTTCTTAGAACGTGCTTGAATTTATGAAAGCGTGAGGAAAATGGGAAGTGAGAAATGTGAAAGTGTAATTAGAAATTGAGATTTGTGAAATAAGTTTTCCGGTGTTTGATTGTAACATGGAAGTGTAAGTGAAAAAGCTTGTATTTTTCGGTGTTTGGTTAGTAATATGAAAGTGAAAATGAAAAAGTTGACCACAAAGTTGATAATAAAATAATATTAAATTAAATATTATTCTTGAACTGATGTTTTTGAACTGTAATGGGAGTGCAAGTGGGATTTACATGACATCAAAATTTAACATATTAAGCTACAACTTATTACAAGTGAGATTTACATAACCACAAAATTAACTGTAACATCCTGAAAGTGAGAAATAATAATATAAAAAAAAGTGTAAAAAAGAAAAACCCATTTCTCATTTCCAGCTCAAAACAAAATAAAAAGTTAGTTTTCTCATTTCTCATTTTCTCTCACACTCACATATGAACTCTTTCAGAGGTACCGAGCACTTCGACATCTGTGTAGCAACGAGACATCTACTTCCCCCAAATGCAGGGAATCTGTAGGACTTAACATTGTACTCTCTACCAGAGTTAAGCTCTACCAGAGTTAAGTGATCAGGTCTGAGCCATGTCTCTCAAAAAAACCTTGAATGGTAGAGAAAAACAACAAAAGCTCACCCGGTGACATTATCCCACTGAATTTAGGGTAGATTTTCAGGAGCCTTTAATCAGAGATCTTTGTGAGTAGGGTAAACCAACATCAAAGCCACATGCGAAAAGTCCCAAAATATTGGCCTGAATGTAGAACAGTTTGAAGGAGGCAATAAGTCTGCATCTCAGAACTTATTCTTTGGATAGCTGGATTTTGTGAGCCTCAAAAGTTTTTTCATAGTGAGTTGTTTGTTTGATGAGGGAAAAAAAAAAAGTTTAAAAAACTATGATAGTTCTCGTGTCAGAGTTGTGATAGAAAACTGATAGCAGCCAGGCTCATTTTTCGTCAGTAAAAACCTGATTGTTGTCAGTTTTCTGTGGGTTATTTTTCTTGCCAAACAGACCCTTAGAACCACTGACAAAGTAAAGCCGCATTCATCTCCTCGAGACTCGGAACACCTACACCGCCATACTCTTTAGACTTGCAAACAGTGTTCCAATCTACTAAGCGTTAAAAGAAAGCTATTTCCTACATCAGTATATACATTTATAAAGACAGGAGACGATAGTTGAGAAGGTTATTTTGAAACAAACATGCATAATTTTCATAGCGTGTGTAAAGAGGGGTTTGCTTTTTAATATTTTGCATGGGAACATTTCATCTTCACCTTCATATTATCTTTTAAGATCAGAAATGAGAGGTAATCATTGATTAATATAGTAATTTTAATTTAGTTTTCTATCTCAAACGAGTTTAGGGGGAACTGAGCAGGTTTTTATTTTATTTTGTTAATCTTTTCCTTTTGTTTGTTGTTGTTTTATTGATCATTTCCTTTCTCGCTTTTATTCTGTTGCCATTTTTCTCTTCTTGAATATGCACAGCCACAACAATTAGCGCTGCTTACATGCACCATCGGGTCATTTATTTTTAATTTATTTCTCTTTTTTTTAATGCATGCTCTCTAAACATTAAATCTGAATTACTCTGATATCATATTAAAACTCTTATCGTTACACCAAAAGTCTAAAATTATAACGTGAGAGAGTGATACTTTTATATTTTAACATAGTTTTTGAGTGAGCTTTTGTTTTAATCTCCGACAAACCTTTGAATAAATGATGAGCGAAAGCTGTTGGATGTGACTTTTTTTATTTATTATTGCAATGTTAGAAATAGAATGAAAATCAATCTCCAGTCTGTACACATGCACCCATCATTAATCACTCAAAGTTAAATTCCTAAGTTGACATCTGCGAAGATTGAACTTGGAAGTTGGAACACCTTCTTTTTGAAAGAGAGAGAGGGGTGTTACCAGCGGGCTAATCTGTCAATCATACAAATTTTAATTATTCGATGTGAGATCAAATATCATATACATAGGTTGATATTAGTGATAAACTCTGATCTTATACATTAATCTCCGCAAGTAAATCATATATCATTTATATATGTGAGCAACAAATTCTTTTCTCTAGTTTAGAAAATATATTTTAGCTAACAAGAAATGCAGAAAACCAGCAAGGTTTCTTGAATACAAATGCTCGAGTAATCAATATTGCTCGGCAAGGGACATCATTGGGCTCAACTAACCTGTGGGCTCAACATGTTCGGCCCTTTCTAGATTGGGCTTGCAATTCATTTATTTCCACTTGGATCAAGTTTGGTGTAAGAGCACTTCCACTGTTGTGTCTAGACAAAAACGCATAACGGGGAATTTTTTGATCAAAAATTAATTTGTCAGGCTTGAGCTTGAGCTCCAGCTTGGAATCGAGCAGTCGGGGTCGTTTGTTTCGCGTAAAACTCCGTAATTCGTAAATGACTTACTACCCAGTTACAATTACGGCGTTTGTTTGGACCGTAATTCGTAAAAGACTTACGTAACTCAACTAACACTCACTTGCAACCCAGTTACCACTCACTTACAGCCCAGTTACAGTTAATTTTGTGGTCATACAAATTTGTAATATTTTTTATATTAATATTAAAATTTTTAATATTTAACTTTTTTAATATTTATTTGCAGTATTAAAACTTTTAAAATCACCAAATAGTTAATTTTGTGGTCAACTTTTTCACTTACGACTTATACATTACGACCATCAAACACCGTAAAGTACAATACACTTTCCCACTTTACAATTTTATATTACCAACCAAACAACGTAAAATTTACATACATGTAACTCATTTACAGTTGTATAAAACTTTACCAATTACAATTACGAATTACGGCCAGTTACGACAACCAAACAGACCCTTACATGTATACATGTACATGTACATGTAAAAGAGTGTGTACTAAGAGAGTGCATGTACAAGAGTCCCTCTTTGATCTTGGACTATCATATACAATTTTGGAGTTCATAAGCAAGTCAAAAACAAGCTAATAATGTGAAAGAATTGTCTTAATTAAGTAAACTGTGGACCAAAATAAGCTAGCAATTGGAATCTTTAGCTCCAACTTTAGTTGTCAAAACAAGCTTCTTCTCTGATCTCATGAGCCGAACTTCTCTTGCCTTGTTATTTCTCCTTATTTTCTTTAAAAAGGGAAAAACTCTGCTATAACTTTGATTGGGTCCCAGAGTGCAGAAAGCCCAAACTTGGCAACAGTTTTTCTAGTGAAACAAACTTTGGGTCCCTTGCTAGTTTGGAGTGGGTACAACAGACTACTTCAAAGGCGGGCCTGTTTGGTTAAGGGTGGAAGTGAGGAAGTGAGGAATTGAGGAAGTAGCAATAATTTCCTTTGGAACTTGAGAATTGGTTAGTAAGTTTTTTGGTGTTTGGATGTTGTTGGGAAGTGTGATTTGAAAAATATTTTGTCTTTTTCGGTGTTTGGATGGTAATGTGAAAGTGGAAGTTGAAAAGTTGACCACAAAGTTGACCGTAAAATAATATTAAAATAAAAATTAATTAAGAAAAATAAAAAATAGACTGTAATTAGAATGCAAGTGAGATTTACATAGGCAAAAATTAACTGTTTTGTGCTATAATTTATTACAAATGAGATTTACATGACCACAAAATTAACTGTAGCACTTTGGAAATAAAGAAATGGTTGTGTAAAAGATAAAAGATAAAAGGAAAAGAGGTTTTCTTATTTTCCTTTTTCGGTGTTTGGATAGACAGGAAAGTGAGCAATTATACTTCCCTATTTCCTTACTTCCGCCCACTTCCTTGCAACCAAACAGCCCTATTTGTCTTTTACTCCTGAACTTCCTTTCCAGGAAGAACTCATTTTCTTCTTTACTTGAGACTGGTCAAAAACTTAATTAATATAAAATATTCAACTTCTGAGGTGGTGGCGTGGTTGGTTTTTTTTTTTTTGTGGTGTATACAGTTATTTTTACAGTATTTTAAAGAGATAGACTTGTGTCATTCTCGGAAGGATTCGGGTCCAAATTATTCTCAGTCAAATACAACCATCTCACGTTCGAATACAAATCAACTCCGCTGAATTTGATCTATATTATTTCAAGTATTTATAAATTAAAAATCAAATGTTTTGAATATTTTTTGCCCATCCATTAAGCGGCGTAAAATGAACGGCCGAAAGTAATGAGTTATTTAAATCTATATCTTTAGACATATAAATTCTCGATCCGGTCATTTGATCATGATCTAAACATTTAAAAATCCCTACAAACCAATTTTGATTGCGTTTCAAATGTTTTACACCGTTAAACTAACCAACTCACTATTTAGGCCGTCCGTTTTTTCCCTACTTGATGCGTGGGCAAAAAGTATTCAAAACACTTGATCTCAGATTTATAGACGCTTGAAATAAAATAAATCAACTCCAACGAAGTGGATCTTGTATTCGAATGTCGGATGCTGATATTTGTGTGGGAAAGATTCAGTCTCGAATCTTTCCGGAATGACACTATTTTAAATACTAAACTTCTCAACTTTCTCATCCGCTTGAGATATTTTTATATGAAAATGCTAATTTAATTACAATACCCAGATGCTAATTTCACTACTTGATTATGCTCATTGTTATTTTACAATAATTAGATAGTAATCAGATATTTATAACTCAGTGTTACGTACTCACTTTTCATACATGATAGTCATTTTCTCCTCTCTCTTACTTTCTTACAATGTATGCATTCTCTAAAGAAGAATAAATAAAGCAAAAATGAGGGGGCATCTTGCTTTTATAGAATTACAACAAAGGCAATGGGTGGTGCATGCATCAGCTAGCCCTTAACATGGCAAATGGCACCATGAAAAAAATTCATGTAACATTTGATCCAACCGTTTGCATTATTTATGGTAGCCTTTACAACTGCTAACTTTCAAAGATAGTAACCAGAGATTGCTTGCAAGCCTTTGTGCCATCTATTGGGGTTGGCTTCATTCTTGATCTTTTCCTTGACAAAGGAATGCTCCTTTTAATTTTTATTTTTAGCAAATAAAACATAATTAGCAACCACTTTGTGCCATTTGTGTGAGAGTTTTCTTTTACATTTTTTTATCCTTCAATATTCACTCCCTACATTTGTCAACCTCAAAAACAAAGATGCTTTTGTCTGCATCACAGATGCAATTATATGATGATGCCATGCCCTTAAGTTGCTAAACAATCAGCAAATGGACAACTAATAATAGGAGACAGACTTGTGCAGTTCCGGAAGAATTTGAGGCTGAATTTATTTCTCTCAAGTACCAATATCTGACATTTAAATATAAGATCCACTTCATTGAAGTTGATTTATATTATTTAAAGTAATTAAAAATCAGAAAACAAGTGTTTTGAATTTTTTTGCTCATGCGCAAAATAGATGATCGAAAGTAGTGAGTTGGTTAGATCTATATCTTTAAACATACAAATTCTCTCTTCGGCCTTTTGATCATGATCTAAGCATTTAAAAACCAATACAAGCCAATTTTTTGTTAGACTTCAAATGTTCTACACCGTTAAACTAACCAACTCACTATTTAGACTGATCATTTTTTCTCATTTGATGTTGGCCAAAAAGTATTTAAAATACTTAATTTTTGATTTATAGATACTTAAATAAATCAACTTTAACGAAATGAATATTATATTCAGATGATTTATGATTGTATTTGAGTGGTAAAACCAAACAAGCCCATCTCCTAATAAAAGGATGATGTGTGTAAACCTACAAATACACGTGGGATTAAATTATTACATAGATGCCTATATTTTTATCTTGTATATGTTTGACTATTGTGATTGTTCCTACATAGTTCTAGCAAAAGGAGCAACATGAGTTCATCATGGGAAAGGTTTTAGTAAGCAAAAAAAACACAAATAAGAGTTGGAAATAGTCCAAAATGATGCAGTCTTCGTGGTCTTTAATGGCTAACTAACGAAGCCAATTGACCCATGCTGTTTTGCAGTTATCGTAAATATTAAAAAAAATACAGTTTTTATTAGAATAATTCATACATATTTTTTTGAGTACTAATTTGAATGCTCACCTTATTTTCAGAGTAGAAAACAAAACTAAATTATATATTTTTTCCCCTTTTCACGGTAACACACATGGATTCATGATTTACTTGGGGAAAGAAATGAGTTCTCATAAGTATTAGAAAAATGAATTAATATGACAAACATGTATATCACAGTTTAAGTGAATCTTGGGGGTATTTGTAATAATATTATGTAGAAATTTACAAGTAAAATGGAGAAACCAGCAAAAACGAAAAAAGAAAAGGGCATTTTGGTCACTTCTTATCGCCACCGATTATTGGCTGCACGTTAACCTTTGACTCTGTCACGAGAGAAACACGTGCTCTTGGCGCAAAACGTTGAATTATCTCATGTAGGGGTGGCAGACGGGTCGCGACCCGCCAGACCCGACCCGACTCGAAGTAAGCGGGTCTGGGTTTGGACTAATTGGGTTTGGGTCGTAATCGGGTCGACCCGTCTGACCCGATTATTAAATGGGTCGGGTCGACCCGAACCCGCCAGACCCGATTATTCTCTCTCCTCCTCGGCCTCCTCCCCTTGATCTCCTCCTCTGCATCCCCCGCCTCCTCCCCTTCGCCTAAATCAAATTGTCAAAAAATATGCGTAAGATCAGTTTTGAACCCGTAGCCTCTAGTGCGTGGATTTTTGTGTGATGACTAACCATACCACCCAACAATTTGATAATAAAGTGTAAAGAAATTGTATTTAAAATTTAATAATCGGGTCAAATGGGTGGGGTCGGCTCGGCTCGACCCGATTAAGAATGTGTCGGGTCTGGGTCTGAATTTTTGACCCGTATAATAATCGGATCGGGTCGACCCCACCCGATTATTATATGGGTCGAGCAGTAATCGGGTCGGGTCGACCCGACCCGACCCAATTGCCACCCCTGATCATGCTACCCCCTGAAATGACAATAGTACACTCGTCGTTCATGCAATATCCTCTGCATGAAGGAGGCCATCTCAGTTACACTGACAATAGCACCCTCGTCGTTCATGCACTTAGCCCCACACCCTCTGCATGAAGGAGGGCATCTTAGTAAATGCATAAATTATGTAAATATTAAAGTACCTGCGACTCCTACTTTACCATTGCGCAATGGGTAATCCAGCTATGATCATAATCATATGAGAATATTCTCTCCCAATCAAAGCCACTCCTAATTAAGCTTAGGTGTAACGTCCCGATCCCACAGTTAGGTAGACGTTACAGTGACATATATACGTAAGACGGAAATATCCTCACATATATACGATGATCATCAGCACAAGCACGAATCAAAGTATGAAAACACAGTGGTAATACATATTTCAGCAATAATAGCACAAGTATAGAGTTATTACATAGCATGATACAATATTCTAAGAATATTAGATCACCAAAAAACACAAGAGCATGATATACAATATAAAAAGATTGAAAAATATCCAGGAGTAGAAAGATGAGAATCTCGCGAGCCGATCAAAGGGGCTAGGAGAAAAAGGACTCCGGACAGACAACTGCTAATTCACGATTCCGCTGCGCATTCTGATCAGCTATAGTAAGGCTATCACGGTCCAAACTCTAGGATCTGGACATGAAGGTTCAGGGTTGTCAGTAAACAACCAAACGAGTACGTAAGATAAAACCAGTTGGCGTGCTCAGGCAGTCACACGTGTACATGATCAAGTGATGTGGTTCAGACATACAGGTATAGGCAATGACAAGTAGTATAAATGAAAATCAGAGAATCGATAGCAAATCCCAAATCAAGTATGTACATGTGTAGCGATAAATATGAATCGGAAAACATGCATAGAAAACGGTGCCGTGAGCATAGGCACGTATAAACATGCGATGCTGGTACAAGTTAGTAAACAAGAAATCAGGATATCCTGTGTAATAATCTAAAAATCACATATAGTAAAATAAAATGTCCAGCTCAAATCAAACAACATGAATTGTTGAATTATAGTAACAGGACAAGTCACGTGCAGAGGTAAATTAGTGTGTTGCTTTTAAGTTATCCAATAATAGTCATCAGTACCGTTTGATATTTTAATCATCCCCTGCCAGTGTCACCCATCACTGACAGTCCATACTAGAGTTTACACTCTGGTAAAACTCACTCAAATCTGATATTGGTGTACCAGTATAGGAACGAAGGAGAGACCAAATATCATACATTCCTAATATTATTGTTGTTTGGTTGTTAAATTCTTATTATTCATCTGATCCGTATATCTAGGCATGTGTTACCGGTACACATACATCCACATATGATAAGACGAGTTATATTGGAAACTGATAAAGAACTGATGGATCATATTTGTAGTGGGGCCCGGCTCTGTCTGAGACTACAGCTCATGAGATCAGGCTGCTGCTTCCAGGGACTTATCATTACGCGCCCCATACGACACTTCAGAGATCAGGCTGCTGCTTCCAGGGACTTATATTATTCCTCACACGACACTTCAGATATCAGGCTACTGCTTCCGAGGACTTATATTACGCCTCGCACAACACTTCAAGATATAGCTCCTGCTTCCAGGGACTTATCATTACGCGTCCCACGCGATACTTCAGAGATATCCACCATTATAAACATAACATCATACTGGTGTCCATCAGTTTCCCCTACCCAAGCGTAAGCTGAGTACTTTATTATAGATTGTCTAGTGTAAAGTTTACAATGAATTCACAGTAATCTAATATCTATGATTAGCCAATTAGGGGATCAACAAGAGTGTAGTATCAGGAGTCTCTCTATTTCAGGAGTTCAGGAATATAGGAGTTCAGGAATACCAGATGTCTGGTAGCAGTGTAATAATCATATCAAGTCCCCATAAAAGTGATAATCATGAATATGCAATGTAATACATGTATCATATGTAATAATATCCAGTCAGGTGTCACAACATCAGGTCAAGTGTATCAGTACTAAGTGACAGCATATGCCAAGTATCAAGAATAACATGTCAATTGTCAGGTATCGGGTATTAGGTGTCGGGTATCAGGTGTCAGGTATCAGTGTCAGATATCAAGTTTTAGGTATTAACATATCGGTGTCAGGTAATCAGCAGGTCATATGACATGATACTCGAAAATACTATAATTAAATATTTCAACTCTTCACAACATGTATCATGTATTAAACATCAAAATAACATTCACACATGTAACGCCCCGATCCCGGCGATACGGGGACGTCACTGCGACGTATATACGTAGGTCAGAACTACCCTCCCGTATATACGCTAAGCATCAGTACAAACAAGAATCAGAGTACGGAAGCAAATGGTGCATTATACATTCCAACACATATATATACAATTACAGAATTATCACCAGAGTGATTACAATATTACATGGATATCATATCACTAGTATGCGCAAATGCGAGAGTACAAGGAATATACATAAAGGAATAGTATAAAAGGAAGCTCGCAAACAAGTATACAAGGAAAGTACAAGTATGAATAGAAGAGGACACTCACGAGTTTAAAAAGGAAAACTCGAGAGACTCACAGAGGGCCTGGAAGGATGAAGCTCTGGATGATCTGCGGGGATCCACGCTACCGCTGCGCTACTCTGAGCGGCAAAGGGGAAATCCACACGCTCCTAGCACCATAACCTGAACGTGAGGTCCAGGGGAGTCAGTGACACTCCCCAGGCGAGTATGATACAATGCCAAGCGGCGAAGCAGGATGAGCACAAGTGTCAAGTACAAGAGACAGGAGGGTTAGAGCACAAGGAAATATATATATATATAAAGGGTATAACATAAGCATCATAAAACTCGAGCTACTCATAAGACATGAAATCCGATATAAAATCCGGGAAAAAGCAAATACGGTAAGGCACAGCACAAATTCATAGCTATTTAAGATGTAGGCTTTGGTATGCGTCCCATTCCACATACCTCTACTTACAACTTAAAGAGCCGATTATTAGACACTTTATTATTACTCGTCTTGCCCATATATCTCGGTATGTGGCTCGGTGATCGGCCAACTCACATACATCCATATATAAGAAAGTCGAGGTTGTTATTGGAAACAGCGGTTGTATCAACGAACTATGTTTACAGTGGACCCCGTACATGCCCGGGATAACGGTCCATGATTGTTCCGTTGCATGGAAACGGAAGCCAGCCGCTAGGCCAAACAGTAGAGTCTTATTGTATGCTCTTGTCATGACATGAATAAGGGAGCCAGCTCTCCCCTCGGTCCCCTGGAGTACCACAGGTAAGACCGGAAAATATAGTGCACAACCTAATGCCACTGTAAACACGAACACATATCGATATTCGCATGTTTCCCCCGACCCAATACAAGTTGGCCCATTTTAAGATTTAATAGTTTAATTATCACTTTACGGAAAAACAGGAAAAAGACATGATCAGGAATCAGGAGTACATAAGTACTATATTGTCAAGTCACTGCATGTAAAGCAGGAATACATGTCATGTCACTGATCAGGAAACAGGATAACAAGTCAAGGTTCCCGTAAAGGTGATAATCACAAGTCAAATATATCATGCTGGATGTAAAGTGATGGCATGACGAGATGATGATAATTAACAAGTAACCAAGCATATAAGAGATTGACAATAATCAGGTGGCAAGTTATGTCAATAGATGGATAATAGTCTGGGTAAGTCAGGTCATACCAATAGGGTCCAGCCAAAGAGTAACATGCCAAGTGGTCAGGTGATAACACATGTGTTAAAAGGAAGCATGTAACTGATAGGTCTAAAGTAATAGCAAGTGGTAACATATAAGTAATGACCCAAGGTCCAACAAGTCCAACGACCACGAAGGGCCGGCCACGCATAGCATAAGGCAATAAAAGATATAAAGCAGGAAATACAATACATGAAAACTAGAGTGGGAATACTATCAAAATCAATGAAATGAGAAGCAATAAGGAAGCGAGTAAGAATACTCGCCCAAATCACCAAAACGCCGAAATATCCGGAATCCACTGAAGTTCGGGATGTGCCATAACCTGTGATACAAACAATGAAGAGTAAAGATGAGAGAGAAAGAGAGTAAGGTAGATGATGTTTGTCATGTGACAAGTCAAGTGATACCTATATGTGACATAAGTCTAGAGGGTTAGGTTCCTACTCAAGAAAGAAATCAACTAAGGCAGACAGACAGGATTAGTCGACTAGGATGAAAGAGTAGTCGACTAATAGTAGACACAAGTCGACTAACAGTAAGGTATAGTCGACTATAACTGGGTTCCAGAGAGTTGGAATTGGTTTCAGAGAATAGTTAGTCGACTGGAGTAAAATAGGTAGTCGACTAACAGATACTCTAAGTCGACTAATAGTCTGGTCAAGTCGACTAGAACTGAGATACAGAAAGTTAAGGTTTTGATTCAGGGAAAGTTAGTCGACTAGATAGAAAAGGGTAGTCGACTAGTAGTGTATAGTCGACTAATAGTGAGGACAAGTCGACTGGGTCCGAGAGTTGGGGTTTCTAATTCAGGACAAGATTAGTCGACTAGGGTCAAGGGTGTAGTCGACTAATAGTCTCTAGTCGACTAGGGACCAAGGCAAGTCGACTAATACTGTGTTTCCAGAAACGTTACATTTTAACTAAGTGTTATTAGTCGACTAATAATGAGGTCTAGTCGACTAATAGCCTGGAAACAGCAAACAGGGCAGATTTCAAGGATTTGGTTTGATGGCCTAAAAATATGATTTTGATGGCTAAAAATCATGGATTAAAGACATAATTGAACATGATATGAAAGCATAAGTATACTAAGGATTTATCAAGCCTAAGTGATGAAGAACACTCACCAAAAGAAGTGGTTGATGATGGAAGTTGATGACCTTGGTGGTTGTTGTGTTTGGTGACTACATAATCAAATGGCACGATGTAAGAATACATGTATACATGATATGGAAGTACAAGCATACAAGGAAAATAGACAAATCTTGGTGAGTAGGAATACTCACGTAGAACGGCCATGTGAAGCTTGAAAGGATCGTGGTCGGAATGATCCACGGCGATGCAATCGACGAAGGAGGAGATGATCTCCAATCCAAAGTTGCTTGCTATGGAGAAGATGACCTAGGTGATGTTTGTAGTGGTGGAGATGGAGGAGATGGTGGAGGCTTTTCTCTTGGTGAAATGAAGGAGAGAGAAAAAAGGAAATGAAATGAATAAGGGGAGGTATTTATAGATTTTTGGATTTGTAAAGGAGTTGCAATTAAATAATTGTGAGGGGCTTAATTGCAAAAGTGGAGAGTGAGGTGTTTCTCTTGGCCAATAGGAGCTTGCCAAGTGTGGGGTGAGGTGGAGGAGAAGTGTGTGGAAGTGGTGAGGTGGAGGGTAAGGTGGAGATAATGTGTGGTGGAGATTAATTGGAAGTGTGTGGATGAGAATGAAAGCTTGTGGGGGAAGCTAAAGGAAATAAAGGAAAAGAAAAGAGAAGATATTCTCTAATCTCCAAAAATGAAAATATTGGAAACACGGATTCCCGGGTTAAAGTCGTGAATGCGGAAATCTTTCGGGAAAATACCGGATACGTCCCGAAATCAAGTATCTCGGAACGACCCGAAATAAATATCAAAAATCCATAATATTATATTAAGTATCATAGTGAAATCCGTTTTAAGAAATACTTTATAGTTTTAATATTAAAAATCCCGGAATCAGTTACCTACCGACTCCGAAAGAATTTCCATAAAATCATAAAATCTCCAGAAAAAGAATGTAGATAGAAAACATGATTCTAAGAGATAATGCCTAAAGGTCTTTCTAGAAATTCCTAACTGTTTGGAAAATAGAAAATACTGGAATCAGTCTGTTACCGACTCCGACGGAAAATCCATAAATTCGTAAAATCTCCAGAAAAGTATTTAAGTGCAAAATGTGATTCTAAGAAATAAAGTCTAAAGGACCATCTAGAAATTCCTAGCAGTGTGTGAATTAAAAATCCTGGAATCGGTTATCTACCGACTCCGGTGGAATATTCATAAATTCGTAAAATCCTCAGAAAAAGAATGTAGGTAGAGAATATTATTCTAAGGAGAAAAGTCTAAAGACTCATTGAGAAATTCCAAGTGGTTTGTGAATTAAAAATCCGGAAAGCGGTCAGCGACACTGGCCGACACCGGTTTTGAAGAAATCCATTTTAATTCCAGAAAAATCTAGAAAATCATAGTAAATATATAATATTAGAAAATAATGTTTGAAACTAAAATCGGTCAAATCAGAATACCGAAAAGACTAATTCGAGTAATACTCTAGGATCGGGCCTTCGGTTCAGACTAAGGCTGCCTCCGAGTCCACGAATCCAAATCCAAGACAAAACAATTATATAATGAATTCATAATACAATTTAAATACAGAAAGCAAATCGAAAAAATACGATCGGAAAATCTGAATACGCAACTAAGTACGTATTCCGGGAACGGGGTATTACAATCTACCCACCTTACAAAAATTGCGTCCTCGCAATTTCGATAAGGGTAAATTGAATACAAAAGGGAACAAGGGTGGAATTTATACTAATTAAGATATGAAGTACTATAGGTAGGGCTCTCAATACCATCATACTCTGTATTCCCAGCTGATGATGTCGTGGCTGTGTAATAAATCTTTAGAAGAATGCTGAATAATACTGATGATGTCGTGGCTGTGTAATAAAGAAAACCCCGAAAATCCTGAGCATAATAAAGAAGACCGATAATTAAGAATCCGACTGCTGTCCTCTGAAAGATAGCCAGATCAAGATCGATCTGGAGAATACCAAGCTTCATAGAATTGGCCGAAGAGATCACATAAGAGCTTCATTCTGAACCAGCCACTACCTCTCTAGTCTAGTCATATCTTAAAATAGTATAAGGCTTCATAAAACCAAAACATAAAACCAAAACGGGGAAAGGATAGGAGAGATCAGGAATCCAAGGAAAAGATAGTCAAGGAGGGATTTGAAATCAAAGGAAAGATAGTCAAGAAATAGATAACTCTGTACTTGTAATTGGAATGTATAACCAAGACTCATGTATTCCAGTTGCAAATCTCTTTACTATTGAGTTGCCTTCTGGACGTACTGAGGAGGTTAGAGCCTAAGCTCTGATACCAACCTGTAACGCCCCGATCCCGGCGATACGGGACGTCACTGCGACGTATATACGTAGGTCAGAACTACCCTCCCGTATATACGCTAAGCATCAGTACAAACAAGAATCAGAGTACGGAAGCAAATGGTGCATTATACATTCCAACACATATATATACAATTACAGAATTATCACCAGAGTGATTACAATATTACATGGATATCATATCACTAGTATGCGCAAATGCGAGAGTACAAGGAATATACATAAAGGAATAGTATAAAAGGAAGCTCGCAAACAAGTATACAAGGAAAGTACAAGTATGAATAGAAGAGGACACTCACGAGTTTAAAAAGGAAAACTCGAGAGACTCACAGAGGGCCTGGAAGGATGAAGCTCTGGATGATCTGCGGGGATCCACGCTACCGCTGCGCTACTCTGAGCGGCAAAGGGGAAATCCACACGCTCCTAGCACCATAACCTGAACGTGAGGTCCAGGGGAGTCAGTGACACTCCCCAGGCGAGTATGATACAATGCCAAGCGGCGAAGCAGGATGAGCACAAGTGTCAAGTACAAGAGACAGGAGGGTTAGAGCACAAGGAAATATATATATATATAAAGGGTATAACATAAGCATCATAAAACTCGAGCTACTCATAAGACATGAAATCCGATATAAAATCCGGGAAAAAGCAAATACGGTAAGGCACAGCACAAATTCATAGCTATTTAAGATGTAGGCTTTGGTATGCGTCCCATTCCACATACCTCTACTTACAACTTAAAGAGCCGATTATTAGACACTTTATTATTACTCGTCTTGCCCATATATCTCGGTATGTGGCTCGGTGATCGGCCAACTCACATACATCCATATATAAGAAAGTCGAGGTTGTTATTGGAAACAGCGGTTGTATCAACGAACTATGTTTACAGTGGACCCCGTACATGCCCGGGATAACGGTCCATGATTGTTCCGTTGCATGGAAACGGAAGCCAGCCGCTAGGCCAAACAGTAGAGTCTTATTGTATGCTCTTGTCATGACATGAATAAGGGAGCCAGCTCTCCCCTCGGTCCCCTGGAGTACCACAGGTAAGACCGGAAAATATAGTGCACAACCTAATGCCACTGTAAACACGAACACATATCGATATTCGCATGTTTCCCCCGACCCAATACAAGTTGGCCCATTTTAAGATTTAATAGTTTAATTATCACTTTACGGGAAAAACAGGAAAAAGACATGATCAGGAATCAGGAGTACATAAGTACTATATTGTCAAGTCACTGCATGTAAAGCAGGAATACATGTCATGTCACTGATCAGGAAACAGGATAACAAGTCAAGGTTCCCGTAAAGGTGATAATCACAAGTCAAATATATCATGCTGGATGTAAAGTGATGGCATGACGAGATGATGATAATTAACAAGTAACCAAGCATATAAGAGATTGACAATAATCAGGTGGCAAGTTATGTCAATAGATGGATAATAGTCTGGGTAAGTCAGGTCATACCAATAGGGTCCAGCCAAAGAGTAACATGCCAAGTGGTCAGGTGATAACACATGTGTTAAAAGGAAGCATGTAACTGATAGGTCTAAAGTAATAGCAAGTGGTAACATATAAGTAATGACCCAAGGTCCAACAAGTCCAACGACCACGAAGGGCCGGCCACGCATAGCATAAGGCAATAAAAGATATAAAGCAGGAAATACAATACATGAAAACTAGAGTGGGAATACTATCAAAATCAATGAAATGAGAAGCAATAAGGAAGCGAGTAAGAATACTCGCCCAAATCACCAAAACGCCGAAATATCCGGAATCCACTGAAGTTCGGGATGTGCCATAACCTGTGATACAAACAATGAAGAGTAAAGATGAGAGAGAAAGAGAGTAAGGTAGATGATGTTTGTCATGTGACAAGTCAAGTGATACCTATATGTGACATAAGTCTAGAGGGTTAGGTTCCTACTCAAGAAAGAAATCAACTAAGGCAGACAGACAGGATTAGTCGACTAGGATGAAAGAGTAGTCGACTAATAGTAGACACAAGTCGACTAACAGTAAGGTATAGTCGACTATAACTGGGTTCCAGAGAGTTGGAATTGGTTTCAGAGAATAGTTAGTCGACTGGAGTAAAATAGGTAGTCGACTAACAGATACTCTAAGTCGACTAATAGTCTGGTCAAGTCGACTAGAACTGAGATACAGAAAGTTAAGGTTTTGATTCAGGGAAAGTTAGTCGACTAGATAGAAAAGGGTAGTCGACTAGTAGTGTATAGTCGACTAATAGTGAGGACAAGTCGACTGGGTCCGAGAGTTGGGGTTTCTAATTCAGGACAAGATTAGTCGACTAGGGTCAAGGGTGTAGTCGACTAATAGTCTCTAGTCGACTAGGGACCAAGGCAAGTCGACTAATACTGTGTTTCCAGAAACGTTACATTTTAACTAAGTGTTATTAGTCGACTAATAATGAGGTCTAGTCGACTAATAGCCTGGAAACAGCAAACAGGGCAGATTTCAAGGATTTGGTTTGATGGCCTAAAAATATGATTTTGATGGCTAAAAATCATGGATTAAAGACATAATTGAACATGATATGAAAGCATAAGTATACTAAGGATTTATCAAGCCTAAGTGATGAAGAACACTCACCAAAAGAAGTGGTTGATGATGGAAGTTGATGACCTTGGTGGTTGTTGTGTTTGGTGACTACATAATCAAATGGCACGATGTAAGAATACATGTATACATGATATGGAAGTACAAGCATACAAGGAAAATAGACAAATCTTGGTGAGTAGGAATACTCACGTAGAACGGCCATGTGAAGCTTGAAAGGATCGTGGTCGGAATGATCCACGGCGATGCAATCGACGAAGGAGGAGATGATCTCCAATCCAAAGTTGCTTGCTATGGAGAAGATGACCTAGGTGATGTTTGTAGTGGTGGAGATGGAGGAGATGGTGGAGGCTTTTCTCTTGGTGAAATGAAGGAGAGAGAAAAAAGGAAATGAAATGAATAAGGGGAGGTATTTATAGATTTTTGGATTTGTAAAGGAGTTGCAATTAAATAATTGTGAGGGGCTTAATTGCAAAAGTGGAGAGTGAGGTGTTTCTCTTGGCCAATAGGAGCTTGCCAAGTGTGGGGTGAGGTGGAGGAGAAGTGTGTGGAAGTGGTGAGGTGGAGGGTAAGGTGGAGATAATGTGTGGTGGAGATTAATTGGAAGTGTGTGGATGAGAATGAAAGCTTGTGGGGGAAGCTAAAGGAAATAAAGGAAAAGAAAAGAGAAGATATTCTCTAATCTCCAAAAATGAAAATATTGGAAACACGGATTCCCGGGTTAAAGTCGTGAATGCGGAAATCTTTCGGGAAAATACCGGATACGTCCCGAAATCAAGTATCTCGGAACGACCCGAAATAAATATCAAAAATCCATAATATTATATTAAGTATCATAGTGAAATCCGTTTTAAGAAATACTTTATAGTTTTAATATTAAAAATCCCGGAATCAGTTACCTACCGACTCCGAAAGAATTTCCATAAAATCATAAAATCTCCAGAAAAAGAATGTAGATAGAAAACATGATTCTAAGAGATAATGCCTAAAGGTCTTTCTAGAAATTCCTAACTGTTTGGAAAATAGAAAATACTGGAATCAGTCTGTTACCGACTCCGACGGAAAATCCATAAATTCGTAAAATCTCCAGAAAAGTATTTAAGTGCGAAATGTGATTCTAAGAAATAAAGTCTAAAGGACCATCTAGAAATTCCTAGCAGTGTGTGAATTAAAAATCCTGGAATCGGTTATCTACCGACTCCGGTGGAATATTCATAAATTCGTAAAATCCTCAGAAAAAGAATGTAGGTAGAGAATATTATTCTAAGGAGAAAAGTCTAAAGACTCATTGAGAAATTCCAAGTGGTTTGTGAATTAAAAATCCGGAAAGCGGTCAGCGACACTGGCCGACACCGGTTTTGAAGAAATCCATTTTAATTCCAGAAAAATCTAGAAAATCATAGTAAATATATAATATTAGAAAATAATGTTTGAAACTAAAATCGGTCAAATCAGAATACCGAAAAGACTAATTCGAGTAATACTCTAGGATCGGGCCTTCGGTTCAGACTAAGGCTGCCTCCGAGTCCACGAATCCAAATCCAAGACAAAACAATTATATAATGAATTCATAATACAATTTAAATACAGAAAGCAAATCGAAAAAATACGATCGGAAAATCTGAATACGCAACTAAGTACGTATTCCGGGAACGGGGTATTACAACACAGCATGTAACATGTATCATGAATTAAATATTAGAAGAGCACTCGCGAAGAATATATGACATTAGGAAAACATTTGCATAACATGTATCAAACATTAGATAAGTGCTCATGAAACCCATAGATTTGTACTCATATAACATGCATCAAGTATTAGAAAAATAATCGCAATAATAAGACAAAGTACTCGCAAAACATGTAATCAACCCTTGAATGGAACTGTCAATGCATGAAACAACATAAAGAAAGTACTCGCTCAATATAAAATATGGTACTCGCCCAAATACCGAAAAGGAGTACTCGCCTGAAATTGGAACACGATGAAACTCCAAGGAACTTCGCAAAATCACGCGCGCGCACGAGGAGAGGAGAGAGAAAGAGATAGAGAGAATGAGAGAGGCTAGAGAGAGTTGGAAGGGGGAGAGAGATGCTAGAGAGAGAGAGAAAGAGTGCTGGAAAGGAGAAAAAAGGAAAGAAAAATAGGGAAAAAGAAAAGCAGAGAAAGAAGGAAGAAAGAAAGGAAGGAAGAAAAAAAAGGAGAAGAGAAAAGGAAAGGAAGGAGGGGGACTGGTGGCCGGTCTGTGGCCGGCCTAGGGGCGCCGGCGACCTGGGGCCAGCCGGCGGTGACGACTAGAGGAGAAGGGAGGAGAAAGACGAATTGGGGGGTTTTTGGTGTTGTAGTTGGTCGATGTTGATGTTGTGGATGATGGTGATGGTGGGTGGTGATTATGGAGGAGGTCAAGGAGAAGGTGGTTGAGATGGTGGTGATTTTAAAGAAGAAGATGGAGGTGGTGATGATGGGTTTGGGGTGGTAGTTGGTGCTTGGTGGAAGGAAGTGAGAGGGGGGGATTGGGGGGTGGCACCGGCCAAAGGAGGGGGGCGGCGCTCCGGTGGCGAAGCAGGCGGCGAAGGAGGCCCAAGGGAAGAGGAGGAGGAGTTAGTAGGAGAGAGGGAGAGGGAGAAATGGAGAGATTGGGGAAGATGGAGAGAATGAGAAGAAAGAAGGAAAGAAAGGAAAGAAAAGAGAAGGGGGAAGGAAGAGGTGGTACGGTGGAATGGAGGGGGGAAGGGGTTGTTGTCGGCAGGGGATGGGGAAGCCAGAGGAGCAGGTGGGAGAAAAGAAAAAGAAAAGAAAGAAAAGAAGAAAAAGTAAAAGAAAAAAGAAAATAATAAAATAAGTAATTAAAATATATTATTAGATAACAAATAAGTAGAATAAAATAGGAGAATTAAGTAAAGGAGAAGAGAAGGAAAAAAGTAAGAAAGGAAAACAATTGGGAAATAATATTATTATTTAAATCGGGTAAAAATTGACTGTTTCAGAAACGATCCCAAAAATTATCAAAAATAGAAAAATATTATTTTAAGATAGATAGTGAAATTGGATTCAAGAAATTCATTATGCTTTTCAAATTAAAAAATCTTGAAATCAACCGGCAACACCGGTCGACACCAAATCCGGTCGAATTTCGATAAATTCAGAAAAATCTCCAAAAACACATTTAGATGAAAAATAAGATTTTAAGAAGTAATGTGAAACCCGTTTCTAGAAATTCAATTCCGTTCGAAAACTAAAAATCTGAGAATCAGTTTGCGATACTGATCGACACTGGTTTTGAAGATTCCGCAGAATAATTCTGAAAAATTTCAGAAAATTATGAACAATCTAAAATATTAGAAAACAGTATCTGAAATTAAAATCAATCAAATCAGATTATCAGAAAGGTCAAATCAGACAGTACGCTTACATTGAGTCCCCGGTTCAGACTCGCACTGACTCTGAATTCAGGAATTCGGATCCAATACAAAACAATCACATAAATAAACACGAAGAAAAAAAACAAATGCAGGGAGAGAAAAATATCATCGAAAATCAGAATACATATCTAAGTACGTATTCAGAAAATGGGGTGTTACATTAGGCCAAATAAACAAACAATTAACATTGATTCCTGTATTATTTGAGTACCCATAACTCTTTGATTAATGACATTGATGCCCATCATCATAAGCTTGCACTAACATTGCGCATGTTGTTTCACATGCAAGAGAGAATGTGTGCGTTAATTTTTAGGGGACCATGGGGGACCATGAGCACAACATTCCTGGGTTATGATTAAGATTTATGTGTAATTAGCCTAATTATGAAGTGAGCACATGGTGGGTTGAGTTGACCCCAATTACTTGCCAAATTTTTGAAGGCCTCAAATAAATGTGACAAGAAAATCACAAAAGCAAACATAGGTCCTCGAGCTTGTTGAATAATTGCACCATATGCCCTCAAACTAAATTAATTATGTATTTATTGCTATTGGTTGTTTTCGATTGGACCACCACTGCATATCTTGCTCCAAGGTAGGTTTTTTCACTTGTTGATTACTGCAGTAGTAATTTAGATTTATATATAGAAAATTAAAAATATTTAATGTTCAATGAAATGCTCTCTATATACATGCAATCTCTATATACATGCAAGTGTCATTGTTGCACAATAGTAAAATCTCTTTATAGCGGCTAAAAAGAGTGGGATTTAAATCTCGCTTGTACCATACTACATATTTCCCATTTGCTCTCTAGATTTTTTTTCTTTCTAAAATGCACTTTGAGTAACTGGTTTCATGTAGCACAAAGTCAAAAAAGATATCGTCAAGACAGTTTAAAACGAGCAAAACTCTGTGCTTTTTCCTTAAAATTATAATATTTTTTGAATGAGAATTATATAAACGATACTTGTTTTCATTTGTAGGTAGTAAGAAATTCACACTAGAATTTCAGATATTACCATCCACTGCAGCAGATTTTCTTTTTCAGTGGCTGTCTAAGGTGCACCAATGTCATCGAACCCTACTATCTAAAAAGGGTGCTTAGACAATTTGGTATAGTTCAGATTATCCTTCCCTTACTATTTAGTTTGAAAAAGGTTAGATGAGTGTCAACTGCAGAAATATACCAGGTGACCCACATATGGAGCAATAGTTTTTGAGAGAGGTGCAGTCCCACACACTTTCACGCGAGGAAATGAGCGTCCCTGTAAGGTACCAAAGGGACACTGTGGACGGATATATGGACGGACATTTCATCTAATCATACAAAATTTGTCTAATAGGTCTGTGCCTCCTGGGCATACACGTGGTAAGGACATGGATGCCATTGTGCTTGCATAGGTAACATTCATATATTTATGTTTTAACCCAATATATTATTGTTTTCTTAACAAATCGTTTATTTTCACTGCAACAAATAATTCGTGCTAAAGAGATTTTCGAAACTGTACTTCAAATGGGTCCATCCGGATAACACACTGTGTCGACCTTAACCGGACATTGTGTACGCCAATTGATACACTTGATGGCACTGAGACTGACTCGTCCGAGGCATCTGAGCGGACTCAAAGGGAGTCGCAAGCGGTGAGAGCGTAGAACCAAAAAGGGATTTGATTAGATTTTTCTAGTAAACGCTTGTATGTGACTAGTTTTTTATTACTAAATGCTTGTATGTGTTCAAAATGATTTCGAATATTGTGTCAAGATATTTGTTATCGTGTATGTTTGTTATTGAATATGTTTCATGACTCTGTTATTACATACTGCACAGAGTAAATTTTTAGCTGGGTCTCTCTGTTCGGTGGGGCACTATTGAACATGTTGCACTTGTTCGGTAGTGCCCGATAGAACATGTTGCAAAAGTTCGGTCGTGCCCGACCGAACAGAGAGGAAATTTTTAGTTGGGCCTCTCTGTTCGATATGGCACCACCGAACATGTTGCACTGGTTCAGTCATGATCGACTAGACAAAGAGGAATTTTTAGATGTGCCTCTCTGTCGAACTATCGAACATCTTGCACTGGTTCGGTCGTGACCGACCGAACAAAGAGGATATTTTTAGATGGGCCTCTCTATTCGGTCGAGAACTACTGAAGGTTCGGTCGTGACCGATCGAACAAAGAGGAAATTTTTAGCTGGGCCTTTTTCTGTTCAGTCGGGAACTACGAACATGTTTCACTGTTTTGGTTATTCCCCATCGAACATTTGGTCCTTATTCGGTTAGTCTCCAATAAACATTTTTAAACTGTTCGGCGGTCAACCATCGAACAGAAGTCGGAAAACCTAGAAAAAAAACATAAAAACCTGCTATTTAGATGGGTAAAAACTCAAATTTTCGGTGTTGTAATGCTCCAGGGTTGTTAGTTGCTTATCCGTAGCTGTCCCCGAAGAAATTTAGGTGGATTTTAGGGTTTGGATGCTTCAATTTTTTTAGGGTCTTGAGAGGAGAGAATGGGTTGGGAGGAGAAAGGAGATGTAGGGGTTGGTGCCTTCGTCACATATGGTGCTTTAATCACTTGAGTGATTTTTTATTGCAATATTTTATAACTTAAAAGACATATGAGTCAATCCATTTTAGGGTATAAAAGTAAACTCAAAATGAATTTGAGTGGGTGCCATTATCACTTTAGTGGGTGGCAATATCCGTTCTCCTCAACGCTGAAATATCCGTTCTCCTCAACACTGATATTACCACCCAGCAGATTGATGAGGGCACCCATCAGATTAAACCACCCA
The DNA here is from genome assembly GCA_038442645.1 of Agave tequilana. Lineage (NCBI taxonomy): Eukaryota > Viridiplantae > Streptophyta > Magnoliopsida > Asparagales > Asparagaceae > Agave > Agave tequilana. The sequence continues at coordinate 28,890 of JAVJIF010031573.1, read as the reverse complement.
CCAAAGTGATTAAAGAACCCATCAATTTTTTAAAAATGACCAAAATGCTCTATCCATCATTCTTCCTGTTGGGAATTTTATACTATTTTATAAAACATGCAATATCTTTGCAAATTAAATTAAGATAAAACAATAAATTATTCTAACATGTAATAACAATTATATTAAAATAAAAAAGAATCTGGCCTGGGGAATGCAGTCGCGATGTCGCTGCCCTAAAGGATCAAAAGCCCGTCTCCTTGTCCAGACGTTGAACCGACCTTGTCCCCTAGCGATAAAGGATCCCCCGGATTCACCAGCACTCAGCCCAGGACGGTGGGCAGAGCCTCTGCTCAAATGAAGAAGTTGCCCAGAAAAATAAAGATGAAAATTCTTTTTTAACACTAAGCCATTCTCACGAAGAGTAGTCTTCAGGTTTTCTTTTAAGATGAGAAAAGAGAAATGAGTTGTGTCTGTTACTATTGGAGTGAGGGTCTATTTATAGACTTAGAACCCAAGTTGTTGTAACCACTTCAACAGAAAATCCAAGCAGTTGAGATATTTTCTCAACCGATTTAGATTCTAAGACTTGGTCAAAGTTGACTTAGTAAAACAAAATCTGAAATGAAAGCTTTTCCTTTTATTTTAATTCAAAAAATCCAACAGTCCCCCCCAAAAGCTTGAGTTTCAGGGAAGACATAATAAAACAAATCAATAATCATCACATCATCAGATCATAAAACACGAATAAAATCGGGTAACATCATACCGTGGATTCGGGTCGATAGCTTACGGCCTTGAATCTACCATTAGTGAATTTTATCGCCACCTGAGAGACATAATGGACTACGCCTTGAATTAGGCCTCTTTAATCAGGTATTGATGAAAGACACACACAGTAAGTCTCCATCTATTGAGCGAGCGGGTTGAGCGCTAAAGGCCATGCTCACAATAACCGACTCATGAGAGTTTCTAGGGTCGGCCCTGCCCCCCAACCGCGGCCATCACAGTCCTCCAAGGGTACTACAGCTGGATAGTATACCCTCCACACTACATGCGTTGGACTTATTAAGAGTTAAACTCATCCTTACCTAGCTGTATCATAAGAGCATCTCACCATAGAGAAGGGGTAGTAGCTACAACGCTACTATAGGATATAAATATATCCGGATTGATGCTCTACACGAGTTTCACCAGTCCAGCTTGTTACTACCACATTGAACCTCTTTCATGGAACCAGCTCCCAATCAAGTAGGTTGGGTTCCCGCTGTCGGTGAACTCTACTATGGGCTTAACCCCATCTCCCTCGATGAAACTAGAAATATACTCCTAGAAAGACCCTTAATCAGAATGACTTTATATTTTCTAGGGTCAGAAAATTGGCTTAACAGCCTTTATTTTCAAGTTGTGACAGTCAGAAATTAAACCCTTCATGACCACATTATTATAACTCTTGACATCTTTTATTAGACCTATAAAGTCTTTGGGTAATTGTCAGAGTCTCCCCCAATTTGAATCCCAATTAAAGTTAGATGGGAAACAAAACCGCACATGGCTATTCATCATCCTGAACATGGTTAGGATTCCAATTCTAGCTAATTTATTATGGTCCGATTATTTACATCAGATTCAATGTTAAAACTCGAATCAACCATAATTTGTAATCAGGGCTAATTCTAGATAGATTTAGTTATGTTCAAATGGTGATAAAATTAGGGTTATAATCTAAACGATCATTTTTAAAGTTATAGTGTACAAAGGCTGATGATATATTTAATAAAATTTTTTGAATATTGGGTTAGTCAAAACCTCAATTTTATCATTCTAATTGGCCAGGTCGGCGTAACTTAGGTGGGAGGTTTTTCGCTCTTGGCGTTCCTTAATTACAGAACCACGTTGAGTACCCTTCCTTTGTTAAACACCAATTATATGAAATTTTGAGGAAATGATTTACCCTTTAAAGGAAATGATTTACTCTTTAATTTTATTATCCTATTGATCTAAAGAAACTCAAAAGGCTGTGCCTGTTTCAGCTACATTAAGAGTGTACAAATAATATTGTTATACTCTAAATTTGTCAAAATGATAGGAAGATTCCTACCATATTTTCTATATTCATAATATTAAAATGTCAGAATACAGGTTTACGTTGGTAGCTTTTAAATTAGGGTATGCAAAATAAAAAAGATGCAGGGAATCTTATTTAGTTTCAATTTATAAAACAAATATAGTTTAGTTGGATATATAGCAGAGCAAGTTAGAATTCAATACAAGAGTAGCAAGATATTTTAAAAAAAACTCGAACTAATTATAGCATGCAATTTAAGCACAAATTAACATGTATATATATATATATATATATATATATATATATATATATATATATATATATATATATATATATATGGAAAGTTGACAACTCCTTAGATGAAGTGTTCAATGTGTCTTTATCCAATACATAAAGCAACAAATAAATAAAATATCAGAATTTATTCATTCAGTAAATTGAAGATAAAACATGCAAGTCTACGTGTAGTGCAGATATAAAAATTTTAAAATAAGGAAGGGTGTTTGTTGTAAATGTATATGAATTTGTTCATTTTATTTACAAACTGAGATAGCAAAGGAAATTCAATAGCATCTAAAGCAGTAATCGATATTGTTGGCCCAAGGTTACAATCACCCGTGTTTAGTGTGTTTTGATGATTACAAAACATATTAGTTATTTGTACTAATAAAGTTTGTTGTTTAAGTGTGTTTCAGGGTTCTAACCAAACTAGAAGGGTTCTTCCCTAAAGAAAAGTGTTTTGGACTCAAGTCAACTCATTTTGGGCTCAAGAATCAAGTATTGAAGACCTTATGATGAAAAGCCCTCTTGAAGCACTTGTATTACTTAGAACCAATGTAAGAATTAGATTGTTAAAGTTTGAGTTTTGGAAATTGGCTCTAGGATACACTCACACGTTTTTGTATTCAAGTTTTCATGGTCAAAACTTTTGTTTTATGCCTTAGTAAATATATTTACATGACCCTAAGTTTTACAAATATAAATATCATGTTTAGATCTTTTATGTATACTCTTTCCAGCATATTACTTAGCCTTCCTTACTTCAAAACATTTTTTACAAAATTTTCCAACTTCAAAATCCTGCTGTTTTTCCCGTTTCAGGCTGACCGGCCGACCGACACGGTCGACCGGCGCCAGTGCCAGGACGTGCACGTTTGTGCACGTCTGTCAGCCGACCGCCCGGGTCGACCGACTGTAAGCAGTTGCTCTCGGGTTTTCTGGGTCGACCGCCCCGGTCGACCGCCCGAAGAAAACTGTGTTTTCTCTTAGAGGACGGTCGATCGGACTGGTCGACCCGAGCCCAACGGCTCTTTGCCAGCAGAGCTGGCGGCCGACCGGCCCGGTCGACCGCCAAGCCTGCAAAAGCCCAACGGCTCTTTCCTCTTTTGTGCAATTCTGAAATCTGTTTTATTGATCTATTTTAGCAGGCTTTTTCTGAGGTTTTAGAGAACTTTTTCAGATCAAATAAGATTAAAATAAATTGTTTTTAACCTATTTCTCTCCCTATAAATAGAGGAGAAGAGTCTCTTATAAAATACCAAGAAAAATCCTCAAGTTTTCATAGTTTTCAAAAAGAAAAGAAAAGTGTTTAAGCTCCTCATTTCCTACTCTTTCTTGAGCTTGTTTTCAGTTGTGTTCTCTAACAAAAATCATCTCTACAACTGAGTTTTCTCACTACACTTCTTAGAGCCAAAAATTCCTTACTCATTCTATAAGGAAGTTGTAAAAGAGTGAGAGTTTGTAAAAGAGTTTAGTGATCTTGTTGTGATCACTTTTGTTACTTGTTCCTCTTCTTGTTCTTGTGGAGACACCTCTTCGGTAGAGGTTATTGTAATTGGTGGAGCTCGGTGCTCGGGTCTTCGGTAGACCGTTGTAAGCGTCCTCGGTGGATAGTGGAAACCCTTCACGGAGGTGAAGGCGGGGAGTAGAGCGGTGGCTCGAACCTCGAAACAAATACTTGTGTTTGCGATTGTCTTTTGCTCTTTCTCTCTATTTCGCTTTACTTTCAATTGCTCTCTATTGCTTATTGTTTCAAGTATTTTTGCTTCCTCTACTTGTGATATCTTGTGTGCTCTTCATCACTGCCTATTATTCATTCATTGATATTTTGTCGATCAATTCTCATACAACAAGGTTGCATTGCGCACCTCTAACCCATTCAAGGGGAATTGGGAGGAAGGAGTTCAGAACCTCTCACGGGGTATTCGGCTCTTAGTCTTATTTTGAGAGATCGTTGCATCATTCATTCATCTTAATTTTAAAAAGGATTGTTAGATTAGCAATTACACCTATTCACCCCCCCTCTAGGTGTTTTTCAAATGGTATCAGAGCTTGGTTACTAGGCTCTTGGCTTAACAACCTTAGAGAGATCCTAATATTGCTAATTATTTCATTCATTCTCACTTAGTAAAGATGGCTGATGGTATTAAGACACCCCCTAAGTTTGATGGACTTAACTTTCCCATATGGAAGGTTAAGATGACCGTTTTCTTGCAATCTCTAGGTAGTCGAGTTGCAAAGGCCGTGACCAAACCCTTTAGTGCACCCCCCGGTGATGAATCCACTTGGTCCGAAATAGAGACTAAAGAATTTGATGCCAATGCTAGGGCTCACTATGCACTCCTTCAAGCCCTTAATGATGATGATATAGCTAGAGTTATTCATTGTAAGTCCGCATATGAAATTTGGACACATTTGCTAGTTACACATGAGGGGACTTCACAAGTGAAGAGGGCTAAAATAGACCTTCTTCGGTCCCAATATGAGAATTTTTGCATGCAAGAAAATGAAACCATAGATGATATGTTTACAAGATTTACAAAGATCACTAATGGACTTTCTTCTCTAGGTGATGCGATCGACAACGATCAAAGAGTTAGAAAGATCATCCGGGCTCTTCCTCCTTCATGGGAAGTAAAAGCAACCACCTTGAAGGAACTCAATGACAAGGAGGAGATGGAGCTAATTGGTCTCATTGGGAACCTCAAAACCCATGAGATGGAGAGGAAAGTAAGGGAGGACATGGCTCCTTCCAAGAAGAAGACTATAGCCTTCAAAAGTCAATCCACACACTCCGACGAAGACGATGATGAAGAAGAAGATGACGAAGAGCTCTCACTTCTTGTGAAGAACGTCCGGAGGATGTACAACAAGGCTAAATTTCAAGGAAGAAAGAGATGGCAAGGAGGTAAAGAAGAAAGGAAGATTATTTGCTTCAATTGTCAAAGGCCGGGACACATAGTGGCGGAGTGTCCGGATAAAGTAAAGCCTTCCACCTCCAAGAAGCCCTACAAGAAGAAGGCAATGAAAGCTACATGGGATTCCGAGAGCGAATCCGAGGAGGAAATCGACACCGCCAACATGTGCTTCATAGCCAATGAAAGCACAAGCAAGGTAACCTCTTCCACTTCTCCTAATGATGAACTTTCCATGGATGAACTAGGAGAAGCTTTTATAGAATTATCACATAACTATGATTTTCTTAAGAAAAAGTATTTAAAAATAAAAAAGGAAAATGAATCTCTTAATCATCAAGTTTTTACTCTTTCTAAAGAAAAAGTTGAATTACTTTCCACTCTTGTTTCCACCCAAAAAGATTTTGACAAATATAAGATTTCTTGTAAAGGCAAGTCCCCACTAATTGATTCCAATGAGATTACCATGCTTAAAGAAAGAATAGACTCATTAGGAATTGTTTTGAAAAATTGTGAGTTTGATAAGAAGAAGATAGAGGCCATGTTTCCTAAGAAACAAGCCCCTAAGAAAAATGTTTACCATGCTCATGCTCATGTTCATACCACACAACCTTTACATCGTGGCAAACCCCCAAGACATGCTCACACTTTACACACACATCATGCATTTATGTATGGAAGAGTGTTCTCATGTTCACATTGTGGGCGGAAAGGGCACTTAGCTAATTTTTGCTATGATAGATTAAGTGCATCTTGTCATAATGTTTGGGTTCGAAGCACTAACTTTCAAGAACCCAAGAAAATTTGGGTACCAAAGTCAACAATTTTGTTAAATGATGTAGGTACCTTCCAAGGCCCAACGACGTAGAGGATTGTGGTATCTTGATAGTGGTTGCTTAAGGCACATGACTTGGGACATCAACAACTTTGCAACCCTATCAAGATACCATGAAGGTGACACCGTCACCTTCGGAGATGATGCCAAGGGTAAAATCATCGGTATCGGTAATATCAAACTTGGTACATCCCCTTTAATTGAGAATGTTATTTTAGTTGATGGCCTCAAGCATAACCTCTTGAGTGTTAGTCAACTTTGTGATAAAGGTTTTGATGTAGTTTTTGATAATGTGGCTTGTAAAGTAATTGATAGAATTTCTAATACTTGTGTGTTTTCTGGTTTTCGTGAAAATAATGTTTATATGATAGATATGTCTAATATGTCTTGTAATATTACTTGTTTAAAAGCCCTCGATGACGACTCTTGGTTGTGGCATAGAAGATTAGGCCATATTTTATTTGACCATATATTTAGGTTAAACACAAAGGAAATGGTGAAAGGTATTCATTGCTTGAGTTTTGAAAAGGACCGAGTTTGCGACGCTTGTCAATTTGGGAAACAAACTAAGTCTTCTTTCAAGTCAATTAAGGATATCATGACATCACGTCCTTTGGAGCTAATTCATATGGATCTATTTGGCCCTACACAAACCAAAAGTCTAAGTGGGAATAGATTTGCATTTGTTTTGGTTGATGACTTTTCACGGTTTACTTGGGTTTTCTTTCTTGAACAAAAAAATCAAGCATTTTCATATTTCCAATCTTTTAAGAAAAGAGTTGAAAAGGAAAAAGAGTCTTCAATTTTAAGAATAAGAAGTGATAGAGGAGGTGAGTTCATTAACCTACCCTTTACCACTTTTTGTGAAGAACATGGAATTAAGCATGAACTTTCTTGTCCTAGAACTCCACAACAAAATGGAGTAGTTGAACGGAAAAATCGAACTTTACAAGAGATGGTTAGGACAATGCTAAGTGAATATGGTCTACCACATTATTTGTGGGCCGAGGCCGTTAATACATCATGCTATATATCAAATCGTATTTTCTTGTGTAAAAATACTTCAAAGACTTCTTTTGAAATGTACTTTTCTAGAAAACCAAATGTTTCATATTTCAAGGTTTTTGGATGCAAATGTTTTGTTTTAAATACAAAAGATAATTTAGGAAAATTTGATGCTAAAGCTTATGAGGCAATTTTTGTGGGTTATTCTAATACTAGTAAAGCTTATAGAATCTTCAATAAATCATCTTTGACTATTGAGGAATCTATACATGTTAAGTTTGAAGAATCTAACTTGTTTGTTAAGAATGTTGTAGAAATAGATGCTTTGGATGAAGGCTTGGAGAAAGTGACCTTGGAGGATACACCTACTATGGGAGACAAGCTAAAGGATGATGAAGGAAGTGAAGCTAAAGTAGAAGAGGCTCAAGGAAATGAGATTCAACCAATTGAAGTGGAGCCTACTCAACGACTTCCAAAAGATTGAAGATACAATCCTCATCATCTCAAGGACCTCGTCATAGGTGAAGTATCAAAAGGGGTAACCACTCGCTCTAAACTTCATGATTTTTGTGGTCATTATGCATTTATTTCTCATTTGAACCCAAGAACGTCCTCGAAGCCGAGGCCGATTCATATTGGTTGCTAGCCATGCAAGAGGAACTCAATCAATTTGAGCGCAACCAAGTTTGGCACCTTGTTCCTAGGCCCCACGATAGACCAACAATTGGTACTAAGTGGATCTTTAAGAACAAGTTGGATGAATCGGGTAACGTTGTTAGGAATAAAGCTAGGTTAGTTACCCAAGGTTACACTCAAATCGAAGGAATCGATTTTGAAGAAACCTTTGCACCCGTAGCACGGCTTGAAGCCATACGGATGACACTAGCTTTTGCCTCATATAAAGATTTTAAATTGTTTCAAATGGATGTCAAAAGTGCTTTTCTAAATGGTTTTATTGAAGAGGAGGTGTATGTTGAACAACCCCCCGGGTTTGTTGATCCTACACATCCGGATTTTGTGTTTAAATTAGATAAAGCTCTTTATGGTTTAAAACAAGCCCCTAGGGCTTGGTATGAAAGACTTTCTTCATTTTTGATTTCAAATGGTTTTAAGAAAGGTAAAATTGACACCACTTTGTTTACAAAACATGTAGAAAATGACATTCTTATTGTGCAAATTTATGTAGATGATATTATTTTTGGTTCTACTAATGAATATCTTTGCCAAGCTTTTGAATCATGCATGAAGGATGAATTTGAAATGTCTATGATGGGGGAACTCAACTATTTCCTTGGACTCCAAATCAAGCAAAGGAAGGATGTGATCTTCATCAATCAAGCCAAGTACACAAAGGAACTCATCAAGAGATTCGGACTTGAAGGCGCTAGAGTGAGCAAAACTCCCATGTCAACAACCACAAAGCTTGATAAGGATGAACAAGGTAAAAGTGTAGATATTAAACTTTATCGTAGCATGATTTGTAGTTTATTATATTTGACGGCTAGTAGGCCGGATATCATGTTTTCCGTTTGTCTTTGTGCTCGTTTTCAATCATGTCCTAAGGAGTCTCATTTAGTAGCGGTAAAACGCATTATTAAATACCTTAAGGGCACTATTGAAATGGGTTTGTGGTATCCGAAATCCGGACTATTTGATATGAAGAGTTTTTCGGATACCGACTATGCGGGTTGTAGGGTAGATAGGAAGAGCACAAGTGGAACATGTCAATTCTTAGGTAATTGTCTTGTATCTTGGTCTTCCAAAAAGCAAAATTCGGTAGCCCTATCAACCGCCGAGGCGGAGTATGTTGCAGCCGGAGCTTGTTGTGCACAAGTTCTTTGGATGAAACATACTCTCCTCGACTATGATTTACACTTTGATCATGTTAAAATATTTTGTGATAATACTAGTACAATTCACATGACAAAGAATGCAAATCAACATAGTAAAACCAAACACATTGACATTAGGTATCACTTTCTTAGAGATCATTATGAGAAAGGTGATATTGATATTGATTATGTTTCTACCGATTTTCAACTTGCCGATATTTTTACTAAACCATTAGATTACGCTAGATTCTCTTTTATTTGTGGTGAGTTGAATGTTTGCATTATGGATTCTTAAAGAAATTTTTTTTTGTTTTGTTTTGTTTAACCCTTTTTGATGTATGACAAAAAGGGGGAGAAAAAGTATGAGTTTGTTTGTTGTTTTGTTTGTTTATGGTGTATTACTTTGATGTATTTGAGTTTTTGACAAAATTATGTGTTTCCAATGACTATGTGTTTCCAATTCCTTATGTATTTAGCCTTTCATTGACATTATTGATACATAGCATTATTTGAGGGGGAGCTTTCCAAGCTCTTCTTCCATTTTTGTTTAAATAACCTCTTCTTCCATTTTTGTTTAAATAACCTATATGTTTTGTCATCATCAAAAGGGGGAGATTGTTGGCCCAAGGTTACAATCACCCGTGTTTAGTATGTTTTGATGATTACAAAACATATTAGTTATTTGTACTAATAAAGTTTGTTGTTTAAGTGTGTTTCAGGGTTCTAACCAAACTAGAAGGGTTCTTCCCTAAAGAAAAGTGTTTTGGACTCAAGTCAACTCATTTTGGGCTCAAGAATCAAGTATTGAAGACCTTATGATGAAAAGCCCTCTTGAAGCACTTGTATTACTTAGAACCAATGTAAGAATTAGATTGTTAAAGTTTGAGTTTTGGAAATTGGCTCTAGGATACACTCACACGTTTTTGTATTCAAGTTTTCATGGTCAAACTTTTGTTTTATGCCTTAGTAAATATATTTACATGACCCTAAGTTTTACAAATATAAATATCATGTTTAGATCTTGTATGTATACTCTTTCCAGCATATTACTTAGCCTTCCTTACTTCAAAACATTTTTTACAAAATTTTTCAACTTCAAAATCCTGCTGTTTTTCCTGTTTCAGGCTGACCGGCCGACCGACACGGTCGACCGGCGCCAGTGCCAGGACGTGCACATTTGTGCACGTCTGTCGGCCGGCCGCCCGGGTCGACCGACTGTAAGCAGTTGCTCTCGGGTTTTCTGGGTCGACCGCCCCGGTCGACCGCCCGAAGAAAACTGTGTTTTCTCTTAGAGGACGGTCGACCGGACCGGTCGACCCGAGCCCAACGGCTCTTTGCCAGCAGAGCTGGCGGCCGACCGGCCCGGTCGACCGCCAAGCCTGCAAAAGCCCAACGGCTCTTTCCTCTTTTGTGCAATTCTGAAATCTGTTTTATTGATCTGTTTTAGCAGGCTTTTTCTGAGGTTTTAGAGAACTTTTTCAGATCAAATAAGATTAAAATAAATTGTTTTTAACCTATTTCTCTCCCTATAAATAGAGGAGAAGAGTCTCTTACAAAATACCAAGAAAAATCCTCAAGTTTTCATAGTTTTCAAAAAGAAAAGAAAAGTGTTTAAGCTCCTCATTTCCTACTCTTTCTTGAGCTTGTTTTCAGTTGTGTTCTCTAGCAAAAATCATCTCTACAATTGAGTTTTCTCACTACACTTCTTAGAGCCAAAAATCCCTTACTCATTCTATAAGGAAGTTGTAAAAGAGTGAGAGTTTGTAAAAGAGTTTAGTGATCTTGTTGTAATCACTTTTGTTACTTGTTCCTCTTCTTGTTCTTGTGGAGACACCTCTTCGGTAAAGGTTATTGTAATTGGTGGAGCTCGGTGCTCGGGTCTTCGGTAGACCGTTGTAAGCGTCCTCGGTGGATAGTGGAAACCCTTCACGGAGGTGAAGGCGGGGAGTAGAGCGGTGGCTCGAACCTCGAAACAAATACTTGTGTTTGCGATTGTCTTTTACTCTTGCTCTCTATTTCGCTTTACTTTCAATTGCTCTCTATTGCTTATTGTTTCAAGTATTTTTGCTTCCTCTACTTGTGATATCTTGTGTGCTCTTCATCATTGCCTATTATTCATTCATTGATATTTTGTCGATCAATTCTCATACAACAAGGTTGCATTGCGCACCTCTAACCCATTCAAGGGGAATTGGGAGGAAGGAGTTCAGAACCTCTCACGGGGTATTCGGCTCTTAATCTTATTTTGAGAGATCGTTGCATCATTCATTCATCTTAATTTTAAAAAGGATTGTTAGATTAGCAATTACACCTATTCACCCCCCTCTAGGTGCTTTTCAATCGATACCTTTTATAAACATGCTCTTCTGAAAATACTTAAAGAATTAAAACTAACATTACAGTGAATAACTTAGGAATTTAATTGCAAAAGGAAGACTTGGATATTTTCAGAAATATTAGGTGTTTTAATCCTACCCAAAGTCTACATCAGATTAAGCCTATGGAAAGAAGCAGAGTGATACCGCAGCATGCTAAAACTGATAACCAAGATCTGCACTACAACAACATATGTGCAAGAGAACAGTAAACTAAAATGAACCCATAAACTAATAAAGGAATCCTTACTAATAAAGTCGTAACCCTGATAACATAGTTAAGCAGGTTGCCAACTACCAAAACATGACAATCTTGTACAATAACACTAATGAATTCATAAGTTATTCATTAAAAGGAAAAACAAGAAGACAGTGAGATAAGGATTAGTTTTTCCAGTCAGCAAGGAGTGACAAGTATTGGTTGCTTGTTAAGAAGCTGAAGAAATACTCTCAAATCAAGTAGGACAAGTAAACCAGAATTTGAATTAATTAAACATAGTAGCTTGATAGATCACTCAACTCAATAAATTTTGATTGAACACAAGGCTCTATGTGCATCAGATAATGCAACCTCGAAGAGAGATAGCCTCTTGCAAGAAGTGTCCAATCGTAATGAAAATCATAAGAGTGAAAAACTATCAAGCAATAATTGGACATTATAATTGTAAGAAAGATTTGTATGCGCATGGCCTATCCCATCAAGGAAAAAATAAACAAACTTGTAAAACAGAAATCACCAATGTAAGACTGATTTGTACGAAATCATACATAAATGCAAACTATGATAGAAATGGTAGAAATGACTCCACGTGCAAAGAATAATTAACAAAATTTTGTAAAAACTAATTTAGACTTAACTAAATTAAGTCCTTAGACTCTCACATGACATAACTACCATTGAGAGAGATCAATATATTTAACATTCATACTATTAGCCTATAAAATAATTGATAGATACACTTAGGGGAGGTGTAACATAATACACATTTGGTTAGGTGTCCATTAACATTCATCAAAACTGTTATTATATACAAAAGTTGTCATGTACTATTGTTCTTATTATTTTTAATGGAATCCAATAATATTCTGCTTAAGGTTTTCAAATCTACTGAATAACAACAGTACAGGGTAAACTATATCCAAGCAAATGCCATGTTATATACTTCAGCAGTATCCATTTTCTAGGGAATATGAGCTTCTACCATATATGCAATTGTATATTTCCAGGTATGTAACATAGCAATTTAAGAAAGCATCAAATGAATGATAATATCAATTTTTCATTTATTTCTAATTGCAAAATTTTGGTAGGAGCACCACACAATTCAAAGCCATTTGATCAGTCTTTTCTTTTTATCTGATCAGTGAGTCACCATAATAATATAATCAGCAAATGCAGTGCATTTAGGACATGACTGGATTAAAAGATAAAAACAAAATAAAACACAATATCCAGAATGAGTTAATTTGCATGGATAGAAAATAGATTAAATGAAAAGAGACACTTTATATAATTTTGATCCTTTAGATTGTTGGGAATTTTATACTATTTTCTAAAACATGCAATATCTTTACAAATTAAATTAAGATAAAACAATAAATTATTCTAACACGTAATAGCAATTATATTAAAATAAAAAAGAATCTGGCCTGGGGAATGCAGTCGCGATGTCGCTGCCCTAAAGGATCAAAAGCTCGTCTCCTTGTCCAGACGTTGAATCGACCTTGTCCCCTAGCGGTAAAGGATCCCCCGGATTCACCAGCACTCAGCGCAGGACGGTGGGCAGAGCCTCTGCTCAAATGAAGAAGTTGCCCAGAAAAATAATGGTGAAAATTCTTTTTAACACTGAAGCTATTCTCACGAAGAGTAGTCTTCAGGTTTTCTTTTAAGATGAGAAAAGAGAAATGAGTTGTGTCTGTTGCTATCGGAGTGAGGGTCTATTTATAGACTTAGAACCCAAGTTGTTGTAACCACTCCAACAGAAAATCCAAGCAGTTGAGATATTTTCTCAACCGATTTAGATTCTAAGACTTGGTCAAAGTTGACTTAGTAAAACAAAATCTGAAATGAAAGATTTTCCTTTTATTTTAATTCAAAAAATCTAACACTTCCTCCATCTTCCCCTCCCTTTCCCCGGCGACCCCCTCCTCTCCCTTTCCTGACGACCGCGCTCCTCCCCCTATCTGGGCGACCCCCTCCTCATTGACTCTCTTCCCGCAGTGCCCCTCCGCTGGCGATCCCCTCCTCTCTGACTCCCTTTCCGCACTCCCCTACCCCGCACCCCCTCCCCTCCCTCCGCTCTGCTATTTGACTGGCGTCCAGCCGAATAAATAAGCTCTATTCGGTCGCGAAAAGACTGTCCGGCCGGATGTGGTTGAACAAAACTCTGTTTGTTCGGCCACGTTTATCTAAACAGGGCTCATCTGGTCGGTCAAACGCATGCTGAACATCAAATCAGGGGGTGGGGGGGGGGGGGGGGAGCGGGGGACCAACGAAAAGAAAGGAGGGGGAGGAGGGGGAGGAGAGGGAGCGCTGGCGAGGGCTCGCCGCCATTCGCCAGGAAAGAAGAAGAGGAAGGAAGGAAAAGCGAATTTTAGCCTTTTCCATGAGGATACCGTGTCCAGGAAAGTAACATCGCACTTGTAATTTTTTGATGGGGGGCCTTCATCATTTGGGTGGGTGGCAATACCCGTTCTCCTCCCTCCTCGCTTCCCTTAAACTTTTCCCTCCCCCCCCCCCACTCCCATAAAAGGCAACTCTAAAAAAACAAAAAAATCTCCATTAATGGCGATCTCAAAACCCTCGTTCCCATTTCGAGAAACTTAACCGCCCAACAGAAAACCCTAACCCTTGCCCTAGATAAATGGGATTCCAGCTCCACAACGTCGCCAACACCGCCAGCGCCAAGGACCAGAAAGATGGCCGGAGCATCAGCAGCCCAAGATTCTCCGGCAATATGACCCGACGCGGCCACTCGTTCAAGCGCGGGCCGGGCGGCGACCGGAGCCACGAGATCGAGCTCCAGATCACCTCCCCGAGGTCCTTGTCCGCCTGCGAGAGCCCGGCCGGCGGCGGCGGGGGAGCAGCAGTGGTGGCAGGCGAACCAGCTGCAGAAGAACCTGAGGTTTAGGATCGGATTGGGGAAGGAGATGTTCAAGCGGCAGTCGTCGGGTGGTGGGATCGTGGATCTGGGGTTTCGAGAGAGGAGGATGATTGGAAATTTCATGTTTTTAGCGTTCTGTGGCGTTTGCTTGATGCTTGGGGTTGTGAAAATCTTTGCTGGGGGATGGGCCGGTGTTCTGGAGAAAGGAGATTTCCAGGTTACTGATATTTTGAAGTGTGAATTGTTCTTGGTTTTGCTAAAGATTGAACTTTTAGCACTGCAGTTTATGAAGCGTGTGATTTCTGGTTGGTAAACAGAATCCTGCTTTAATTAATTTATTAATTAATTTCGCATCAGAATATATTGTCTTTGTTCTTTTTCCCCGGGGTAAAGCTGGAATTTAGGGAGTAGATAGAAAATGAGGTTTCATCTGAAACTTTATGCAATTACTCGCTTTTTAGTTTTAGATTGACAAACGTGTGATTCTGTTAGGCTAGGATTGAAATTGTTCTTTTCTATTTCAAGTTGAGCTCCTTAGTAGTTCTGAGCCAAAATCACATCTTTAAGCTCGACTTGGTTTAATTCTGGGCCTAATATGAGCTGTTGGGCAATAGGCTAGTAGCTCATTTCACTTGACACCTTCGACATGTAGTTGCTCTGTTTATTATTAGATGTTTAATCTTTCTAATAAACAAATGTTTTTTAAACCTCAAGTAATGTATCATTATTAATTGATATAGATATTGTTGGGAAAGGCTACGTAGAATGCAGCGGAGTCACAATACCCTTTCCCTCTTTGTGTGATTAAAGAAAAGACAAGTAAAAATGAGCAATCTGGTAAATTAGAAGACACACCGGATCTACGTGAAAAAACCCTCCAAGTTGGAAAAAAAAAACCACGAGGACGAAGAGATCTTAAATTCTTCCACTATCAACAAAAATAATGGGATTACAATAGGTCTTTTCTAGATAAGGCTAGAGGCAAAACACTTCATCAAAAATGGGAAAACAAGAACGAACTCACAGAATCTGTCCAGGGGCAATAACGTCGACTTCTCGGAGTCGGATTGACAATCTGACCGTTGGATCTGAGGTTCACTGTGTCTGGAACATCATACTAAAATTTCATCTCGATCGGGCTTGAGTTGACCATCCGATTGAGGTAAATAATTTTCTGACGCAGTGAAGACACACTCACTGTTTTCTCACTGATTTGTTGTCTTTCTCACTTCACTCTCTGCTCAAGAAAACTCCAGCCATGCTCCTCCATTTATAGTGCTCAATGGAAGGTGGTAGAAGGCTCCATGTATAATTATGTGATTAATTCTAATACACCCTTTCATCTTCCAAGTATGACTCTACACTTCTCCAACAAAGTCTTTCATCTTCCAATGGCTTGGAATTGATGAAGTTCATCTTTCAAGTTTGACTCTACACTTCTCCAACAAGGTCTTTCATCTTCCAATGGCTTGGAATTGATGAAGAATAATCCAACAAATCTCCCCTTCTGAATCAATTCAGATTAGCCACCAATCCTGCCTTCATGCAGCATTTTTCAAATTTTAAAATTGGTAAAATTTTGGTCATCATATCCGACCCGTTTTCGTCGGTATGGATCTTCTCAAGTTGTAACAACTTGGATTCTAGCTTGTCTCGGATCCAGTGATACCTCACATCTATGTGCTTTGTCCGAGAGTGATATGCTGGATTTTTAGCCAAATGAATGGCACTTTGATTGTCGCAATAAAGTATAAAACTTTCTTGCTTTGAGCCCAATTCTTGTAAGAATTTTTTCATCCACAATAATTCTTTGGCGGCTTCTGTTGCTGCTATATATTCGGCCTCAGTGGTTGGCAGGGCAACACACTTTTGTAATTTTGATTGCCATGACACGGCTCCCCCTGCAAAAGTCATCATATATCCTGAGGTGGATTTTCGAGAATCCATGTCACCCGCAAGATCGGCATCTGCATATCCATACAACAGAGGTTTTCTAGAGTTAAAGCATAAACAAATCTTTGAAGTGCCTCGAAGATATCTAAGAATCCATTTTACAGCTGCCCAATGCTCTTTGCCTGGATTTGAAAGAAATCGGCTGACAACTCCCACCGCATATGCAATATCCGGCCTGGTACACACCATTGCGTACATCAGGCTACCAACTGCTGATGCATACGGAATTTTACTCATCTCTGCTTGGTCTTCTTTGCTTGTAGGACACTGTTGTGAACTTAACTTGAAATGCCCTGCTAGTGGAGAGTTAACTGGTTTTGCATTTTCCATGTTAAATCGTTCCAGCAGCTTTTCAATGTAACTTTCCTGCGATAACCATAATTGCTTATTCTTCCTGTCTCTGTAGATATTAATCCCAAGCATCTTCTTTGCCGGTCCCAAATCTTTCATGGCAAAGGATTTACTCAAAGCCATTTTCAAGCTAGAGATTTTCTTGGTATCTCGACCTACGATCAACATGTCGTCAACATAAAGGAGGAGAATAATGAAATCATCACTGGCATACCTTTTTACAAACACGCAGTGATCGGATAGAGTTTTCTTGAAACCGTGATCCACCATAAAGGATTCAAATTTTCTATACCACTGACGCGGTGCCTGTTTCAAGCCATATAAACTTTTCTTCAACAAACATACCAGCTGCTCTTTTCCTTTTTCATGAAATCCCTCTGGTTGTTTCATGTAAATCTCCTCTTCGAGATCACCATGTAAGAACGCAGTTTTTACATCAAGTTGTTCAACTTCCAAGTCCATGCTGGCAGCTAATGCGAGAACAACTCGGATAGACGACATCTTCACCACAGGAGAAAAGATTTCATCAAAATCTATTCCCTTCTTTTGACTGAAACCCTTCACCACCAATCTAGCCTTGTATCGTGGTAGTGAGTTGCCTTCTTCAGTTTTCAACCTGTATACCCATTTATTCTTCAGTGCACGCTTGTGCTTTGGTAAAGGAACTAGCTCGAATGTGTGGTTCTCATGCAAAGAATTCATTTCCTCCTGCATGGCTTGCAACCATTTATTTCTATAGGGATCTTTCATGGCTTCTTGAAAGCATTGTGGTTCTCCTTCGTCTGTAAGCGTCACGTACTCTTCTGAAGGGTATTTGCTGGAAGGTCGCCGCACTCTGGTGGTTCGCCTCAAATGTTGCTCCTCAGCTGTTTTTAGAATAACAATCTCTTCTTGTTGTTCTGGTTCATGTGTATCATTGTCCACCATTCATGATTACCTTCAACATCTCCCCCGTATTCGTCATTGATCATGGGAAGAAGAACTGGATCTAGATTTGCAGGGATACTGGGAGACTTTGGCTTATCTGATTTCTCAAAGTCCACAGTGGTTTGATCTTCAAAAAATACATCTCTGCTTCTAATAATTTTCTTCTCAACCGGGTCCCACAATTTGTAGCCGAAATCCTCCTGCGGATAGCCCAAGAAAATGCATTGCTTGGTCTTGCTATCAAGCTTGGATCGTTCATCTTCCGAAATGTGCACAAAAGCTCTACACCCGAAAACCTTCAAGTGACCATAGGAGACATCTTTCCCAGTCCAGACTCTATTTGGAATGTCACCGTCGAGAGGAACTGATGGTGAAAGATTAATTAAATAAACTGCGGTATTCATAGCCTCACCCCAGAAAGACTTTGGCAGTTTCGCATGAGAAAGCATGCTCCGGATGCGTTCTGAGATGGTTCTGTTCATTCTTTCTGCCACACCATTTTGTTGTGGCGTCTTTGGTATAGTCTTCTCAAGCCTGATGCCGTAATTTCGGCAATATTCTTCAAATGGACCTCGGTACTCTCCACCATTATCTGCTCTGACAGCTTTAAGTTTCTTGCCAGTTTCACGTTCAACTTTGACATGAAAATTCTTGAATATGTCCAGCACCTGGTCTTTGGTTCTCAATACAAAAGCCCACACTTTTCTTGAATGGTCATCAATAAAGGTTACAAAATATTGTGCACCACTAAGTGATTTGTCAGACATAGAGCAAACATCAGTGTGTACAAGATCAAGAATATGTTTTCGTCTAGAAGGAGAAGACCGATGAAATGCAACACGATGTTGCTTGCCAGCTAGGCAATACACACAAGGTTTTAAAGATGTATTTTTCATACCAGGAAGTAGCTGCTTCTTGACAAGTATTTGCAGGCCTTTTTCACTCATATGTCCGAGCCGTTTGTGCCATAGCTCGGAATTATCATCTTCGATTGCATTGACTTCTTCATTGCTCAGCTTGGCTTGCATCACATAGAGAGTTCTGTATTTCTTGCCTCTGACCGCAATCAAAAATCCTTTGGTGAGCTTCCATTTTCCTTCACCAAAGTAATTGGAATAGCCTTCATCATCAAGTTTTCCTGCAGATATCAAATTAAGACGGATATCTGGGACATGCCTCACATCTCGTAGTATTATTCTGCAATTAGTGTTAGTGTCCAAACAAACATCACCAATACCAACTATTTTAGAAAAACCATCATTTCCCATTCTTACGTGGCCAATGTAACGCCCCGATCCCAAAGATACGGAGACGTCACTGCAACGTATATACGTAGGCCAGAAGGAGCACCCGCGTACATACGCTAAGCATAAGTACAACAAGTATCAGAGTATAACACACAGCGAGATACAACCATATGCCAACATACAAGGTAAAAGTACAGAGTTATACAAGTTATGATATACAAAATCACCATACAGTGTCCATTATCACAACTCCAGTCCAAAAAGAAACAAGATACAACCAAAAATACAAAAATGCTCACGTGTGGATGGAGACCACGTGAACCAAAAGAAGTGCCGGGCACGCTGGATCTAGGACTGGTCGGACTGATCTCCAAGGTAAGCCAAGTCCTCAGCGGAAGGCTCCACCTCGTTCCAGACCTCTGAATCTGAATGTGCAAATCCAAAGGGTCAAGACATAATACGAGAAATAAAATAGTCAAGTGACAATAGGATCATGAATAGTGGTAGAAGAGCAATACTAAGTAACCATGCATGTCAGGATATGTAACTATGTAAGGTAATGACATATGAAATGAATATACAATGAGTGTCTTATTATTATTACTTGTCTTACTGTGATATCTAGCTATGTGGCCCAGCGTCCCAGAACACATAGATCCATATCCTAGTATGACAAGGTTGTTATTGGAAATAGCGGTTATATCGACGAACTATGTTTACAGTGGGTGAAACCGGAAGTAATAAAGCCTGAACAGTGAAGCCTGAATAATGAAACCTGAATAGTGAAGCCTGCTCGGTCCCCTGGCGTACCACAGGTCAGACCGGAACAATATTTGTACAATATTGTTTAAACCACTGTAAACACGAACACATACCGATATTCCGCATATTTCCCCCCGACCCATGTGTAAGTTGGTGTATTTTATGAAAAGTCAGATACTTCATGCTTGGTTTTAAGGATAGCATGAAGGGTTGGTGATAGTTCATATTTAACAAATTATGGGATGATATTATATAACAAGAAGCCATGAAGCATGAATTAGACAAGTTCCACCATGTAACAAGTCATAAAGCATGAATAAAGTACTTCCATCAGGTAACATGTCATACGGTATAGATATGATGTATATAACAAGACTAGTATAGTGTACATGTATCAGGAAATACCAAAAATCAGAAAAGAAACAAGTCTGAAAACTGTCCCAGGATTTGGCCTAACGGTCGACCTCCGGTCGACTGCCGGTCGACTGGGGAAATGAACTGGCGGTTGAGTCCCGGTCGCCTGCCGTCGACTGGGCGGGAGCCGTGAGCTCCAGATTTGGCCGGTCGAGTTGCGGTCGACTGCCAGTCGACCGCCCGCTCAAGTCGTGCAGGTTGTGCACATCGGCAGAGTCCCGGTCGACTCCCAGTCGACCGGTCCTCGGGAAAATTCTGCTATTAGAGCAGAATTCCAGATTCTGAAGGGATCGGTCTCTACAGTCTAAAAGTAGGGATTTTTACAACATAAGGGAACCTGATATAACATTGTAAGTACATCAGAACTAGGTTTAGTCATGGTGATCAATACAATTACATGAAAAGGTTGGATTGGGCTCATATGACCTAAAGGTTGGATTTTTTACCATACACATGAACTTGGATTTCTACCCTAAACATGTAGAGCTGTTAATTTGGGTCTTGGTGAGTAAGAACTCACCTGGAAGATCAGATCTGAAGTTTGATTTAGGGTTGGAGGTGTTGGCTTCCCTCCAAAGCTTGTAGTTGAAGCTTGAGGTTGAAGAAGTGCTCCTTGGATGAAGCCTTGAAGAACCCCCTTGTGATCTAGAGGAGAAAGTGGAGGGATTGGAGTGATCTAGGGCTAGGGTTTTGCTGGAGGAAGAGGAAGAGGATTTCTGCAATTTCTCTTTTGATGGAGAAGGTGAGAAAAAAGGGTATTTTGCAAATGCATGTGATTATATACTTTGGGGTTTTTGTGAAGGGGGTGACAATTTGGTGGATGTGAGGGGTTTCTTTGCAAGAATGTGGGGTGAGGTGTCCTCTCCCTTGCCACTTGGTCAGCTGAGAGCAAGAGAGAGTGTGAGTGGGTGGTAGGTAAGGTGAGTGGAATGATGAGGTGGCAAGTGAAGTGGAAAATCAATTTTTGCAAATTTTGGAAAAATGCTAAAAATTCAAGTATTTTGGATTGGTCTGGAAATTTTACCAAAAATCAAGAAAAATATTTGAAGACTAAAGGTGAAATCCGTTTGAGGAAATACTGTGTAGATTTTTAATTAAAAATCCCAGAAGCAGAAATTTACCGACACCGAAATAATTTTCATAAATTTATAAAATTCTTAGAAAAATAATATAAGTAGGAAATATGATTCTAAGCAATAAAGTCTAAGGACTTTCTTGAAATTCCTAACAGATTGGAAGATAAAAATTCGGAAATCGGTCAGCAGTACTGGCCGACACCGGTTTTTGAAGAAATTCATTTTAATTTCAGAAAATTCTAGAAAATCACATAAAATCTAAAATATTATAAAATGATGTTTGAAATTAAAATCGGTCAAATACGGATGGTAAATCGGAAGATACGGTCAAAGGGCCGAATACGTAACTAAGTACGTATTCCGGGAAAGGGGCATTACAATCTACCCACCTTACAAAAATTTCGTCCTCGAAATTTCATAGGGTGAAAGATAACAGGAAAGGTAACAGATGGATATGGATACAAGGAATGATAACGGTAAAGACAAGTAGAAGGAAAGAGTCTTACCAGATCAAGACGGGAAAAGTTGAGGATAATGCTCCCGGATAACGTCCTCTCGCTCCCAGGTGGCCTCTCCCGGCGCGTGTCTGCTCCAAGACACCAATACCAATGGAATAGCCCTGCTCTTCAGTGTCTTGACACTCTTGTCCAGAATGGCCAACGGCTGCTCTTGGTATGATAGATCCGGTTGCAGCTCTAGCTCGGAATGATCCAGAATGTGGCTGTCGTCCCGGACATACTTCCTCAACTGAGACACATGGAAGACATTATGCACCCCGTCCAAGGATGGTGGTAATGCTAGTCTATAAGACACGTCTCCCACGCGATCCAGGATCTCGAACGGGCCAATATACCTCGGGCCCAGCTTCCCACGAGTACCGAACCGGATAACTCCCCTGGTGGGTGAAATCTTCAAGAACACATGATCTCCGGTCTGGAACTCCAATGGCCTCCTAAGAGTATCAGCCCAACTCTTCTGTCTACTCTGAGCAGCCCTGAGATGATCTCTGATAACCCTGACCTTCTCTGTAGTCTGCATCAACATCTCAGGCCCCAAAAGACTCCTCTCACCGACTTCATCCCAGCAAATCGGTGATCGGCACTTCCTACCATACAGTGCCTCAAATGGCGCCATCCTAATACTGGCCTGATAGCTATTGTTATATGAAAACTCGGCCAAGTGTAGATGGTCCTCCCAAGATCCTCCAAAGTCCATCATGCAAGCCCTCAGCATATCCTCAAGGATCTGGATGGTCCTCTCTGACTGCCCGTCTGTCTGAGGATGATAGGAAGTACTGAACTTCAGACGGGTTCCCAGACTCTCCTGGAGACTCTCCCAGAAATGAGACCTGAATCTGGAGTCTCTATCCGATACAATACTGACTGGGACTCCATGCAGACGAACAACTTCCTTCAGATACTTATCTGCCAGAACCTCTGTCGACTGACCAACCCGGAAGGTATGAAGTGAGCAGACTTGGTGAGGCGATCAACGATCACCCATACCGCATTGTTACCCTTAGGACTCCGAGGCAATGCCGTCACGAAGTCCATAGTAATGTGCTCCCACTTCCATTCGGGTATCGGCAAAGGTTGAAGAAGTCCAGCAGATCTCTGATGCTCGATCTTTATCTGCTGGCAAACCAAGCACTTGGCAACAAACTGGGCTATCTCCCTCTTCATGGCATTCCACCAAAAGTGCTTCTTCAGGTCCTGGTACATCTTGTTTCCTCCCGGATGTATAGAATAGGCAGAACTGTGTGCTTCCTCCAGAATCTTCTGTCTGACTTCTCCCTGGGGGACACAAAGTCTACCACCATAACACAAAGCACCATCCGGACGAATACAAATATCTGCCCTCAGTCCAGCCTCCACCTGAGTCCTGAATGTCTGCAATCTTGGATCTTCCTTCTGAGCCTCCTTGATCTCCTCTACCAATGAGGACTGGATCTGCAATGCCATAAGCTGCCCTGCCTTATCACCTCCCTGCACCAACCTCAAATCCAATCTGATGAACTCCTGGATCAACTCTTTCTGCTGAGTAAGGCGAACTAGCACTCTGTTCTCCGGCATCCTGCTCAGTGCATCTGGAACGGTATTGACTTTGCCTGAATGATACTGCAAGTCAATATCGTAGTCCGCCATAAGCTCCAACCACCTCCTCTGCCTCATATTCAGCTCCTTCTGCGAGAATATATACTTGAGGCTCTTGTGGTCAGTGTATATCAATACCTTGTCTCCCAGAAGGTAGTGTCTCCAGATCTTCAATGCAAACACCACAGCTGCCAACTCCAAGTCATGAGTCGGTAGTTCCTCTCATGAGGCTTCAACTGCCTAGATGCATATGCTATGACATGATCGTGTTGCATAAGCACGCACCCCAGGCCTTTTCCTGATGCATCACAGAAAATAACCATCCCTCCTCTTCCTGAAGGGGTCCTCAAGATTGGGCTGAATAAGTTTCTGCTTCAACTTCTCAAAGGCTGCATCACAATCTCCTGTCCATATGAATCTCTCCCCTTTCCTGGTGAGCCTGGTCAACGGAGCTGCAAGTCTAGAGAAATCCTGGACGAAGCGCCTGTAATATCCGGCTAGTCCAAGAAAACTCCTTATCTCAGACACCGTCTTCGGAACTGGCCAATTTTGCACCGCCTGGACTTTACTAGGATCAACTGCAATCCCTTCTGCTGAAACTATATGTCCAAGGAAGGTTATGCTGTCTAGCCAGAACTCACACTTGCTCCTTTTGGCATGAAGCTGCTCCTGCTGAAGAGTCTGCAACACGATCCTCAAGTGCTCTGCATGCTCCTCAAAACTCTTGGAATAGATCAGGATGTCATCTATAAACACCACTACAAACTGATCCAGGTAAGGAGAGAACACCCGGTTCATCAGGTCCATAAACACAGCAGGGGCATTGGTAACTCCGAAAGGCATCACTAGAAACTCGTAGTGGCCATATCGGGTCCTGAATGCCGTCTTCGGAACATCTTCCTTCTTCACCCTCAGCTGATGGTAACCCGACTGCAAATCCAACTTAGAAAATACACGGGCTCCATGAAGCTGATCAAACAAGTCATCAATCCTGGGCAAGGGATACTTGTTCTTGATGGTGACCTTGTTCAACTCCCTGTAATCAATGCAAAGCCTCTTGCCACCATCCTTCTTGTTTGCCAATAGCACCGGGGCTCCCCATGGTGAAGTGCTAGGCCGGATCAATCCCTTGTCTGAATAATCCTGCAGCTGTATCTTCAGGATCTCCAACTCCGTCGGTGCCATCCGGTACGGAGCCTTTGAGATAGGAGCTGTCCCTGGGACTGTATCAATGGAGAACTCCACTATCCTCTCCGGTGGAAGACCTGAAATCTCAGCAAAGACCTCTGGAAATTCATCCCACACTGGCACTCCCTTCTGAGCCTCCGAGGTGGTCAACTGAACCTTCTTCTCAGCAGGCTTCACCTCTCCGCTAAACTGGAACTCCGGCCGATGTGGGATTCTGAAATTGATCTTCCTTCCCCTACAGTCAATCACTGCATGGTACTGACTGAGCCAGGTCATGCCTAAGATCACGTCGTACCCCTTGGTGTCTAGTACGAGCATATCTATGGACAAGACCTTCCCACAAAGTTCTACTGGACAGTCGACACAAACACCGGAAGACACAACTACCCCATTCCCAGTACTGATCTCCCACTTGTGGTCTAAAGCCTTAACAGAAATAGAATGCAAAGCCACAAACTTGTCGGAGATGTAACAATGGGATGCACCTGAATCGAAGAGTGCGAGGACAGGTATAGAATGAACTCTGATAGTACCTGTGATCACCTCCCCCGAAGCCTCTGCCTCCTCTACTGTCAGGTTGTAGGCCTGACCCCTGCCACGCCCTGCTGCTGGTCTGGCTCCTCTCTGCATTGGGCGGGCAGCCTGCTGTGGTGGAAGGGGAAGAGCTCTCCTCACCGGTCCCTGCTGCCTCTGTCCAACCGGCCCCGGTAGTGCCCTCTGCACATACTGCCCCTGAGGTGCTGGTGCTGGCAAGGTTTGGGTAGCAAACCCCACTCTCCTGTGCGGACATGTCTCCACGGCATGATCCCGTGCTCCACATATCAAGCACAATCCGTTGGCCCTCCGGCAAGTCTGCTGGGTGTGCCCTGGCTTCTGGCAGAAATGGCAGATAGGACCTGGTCGAGCCGTCTGATATGGAACTGCTCTGAACGGCTGTCTGGCCTGGATCTTGGCTGCCCTGGATGGTCCTCCTCTGCCCACCGGCACAAACGGCCTCTTCAAGGCCTGGCTCTCCTGCTTCCTCTGAAATCCTCGCTCCACCTCACGAGCGATAGAAAGAACTTCAGCATAGGTCTTCAACTGCTGTGCCATCATATACATCTGGATCTCCATCTGTAGGCCTTGCTGGAACCTGCTCGCCCTCTTCTCCTCATCTGACACCATATAGGGGGCGAAGCGACTCAGCCTGAGGAACTCAGCAGCATACTCATCTACGGACCTCTCCCCCTGCTGAAGCCTGATGAACTGCTCCTCCATGTCTTTCTGAGCAGTGACGGGGAAGAAACGACTGTAGAAGCTCTTGGAGAAGGTATCCCAGGAAATAGGCTTCTTCAAGCGAGCCTCCTCTGCAAGCCACCAAGTCCGAGCAATGTCCTTCAGCTGGATCTTTGCAACCTCCACTTGGCTCTCCTTGGGCACCCTGGCGGCGTTCAGTAGATCGGTGGTGTCCACTAACCACTGCTCAGCCTCCAAAGGCCTCTCGACTCCTGAGAAGGTAGCCGGTTGTAGCCGCCGGAAATCTGAGATGTTCCCCGGCTTCTGCTCCTTCGGGGCTGCTAACTCCTGCCTGAGGAGTTCAGTCTGCTGCTGATGGATCTCCACTTGCTGCTGCTGGGTCTCCATCATAGCCCGAATGATGCTCAGGACATCAGCCTGCTCTCCTCCCGCGGGTCCATCCGGGACTTGCCCGACATTGTTGCGACCCGAACGTCTCTCCATACCGAAAGGGATAAGATCTGGAATTGGAATCAAGGAAAGGAATTAGGATACGAAGGAATTGGTCAATTGAAGGAATCAAGATGGACTTATAACTTTGTACATTGCAGTTGGCATAAGCAAATCGTTAGAATTTGCCACTTGGTTGTACTTTTAGGTCTGAGAGCCTAGGCTCTGATACCAACCTGTAACGCCCCGATCCCAAAGATACGGAGACGTCACTGCAACGTATATACGTAGGCCAGAAGGAGCACCCGCGTACATACGCTAAGCATAAGTACAACAAGTATCAGAGTATAACACACAGCGAGATACAACCATATGCCAACATACAAGGTAAAAGTACAGAGTTATACAAGTTATGATATACAAAATCACCATACAGTGTCCATTATCACAACTCCAGTCCAAAAAGAAACAAGATACAACCAAAAATACAAAAATGCTCACGTGTGGATGGAGACACGTGAACCAAAAGAAGTGCCGGGCACGCTGGATCTAGGACTGGTCGGACTGATCTCCAAGGTAAGCCAAGTCCTCAGCGGAAGGCTCCACCTCGTTCCAGACCTCTGAATCTGAATGTGCAAATCCAAAGGGTCAAGACATAATACGAGAAATAAAATAGTCAAGTGACAATAGGATCATGAATAGTGGTAGAAGAGCAATACTAAGTAACCATGCATGTCAGGATATGTAACTATGTAAGGTAATGACATATGAAATGAATATACAATGAGTGTCTTATTATTATTACTTGTCTTACTGTGATATCTAGCTATGTGGCCCAGCGTCCCAGAACACATAGATCCATATCCTAGTATGACAAGGTTGTTATTGGAAATAGCGGTTATATCGACGAACTATGTTTACAGTGGGTGAAACCGGAAGTAATAAAGCCTGAACAGTGAAGCCTGAATAATGAAACCTGAATAGTGAAGCCTGCTCGGTCCCCTGGCGTACCACAGGTCAGACCGGAACAATATTTGTACAATATTGTTTAAACCACTGTAAACACGAACACATACCGATATTCCGCATATTCCCCCCGACCCATGTGTAAGTTGGTGTATTTTTATGAAAAGTCAGATACTTCATGCTTGGTTTTAAGGATAGCATGAAGGGTTGGTGATAGTTCATATTTAACAAATTATGGGATGATATTATATAACAAGAAGCCATGAAGCATGAATTAGACAAGTTCCACCATGTAACAAGTCATAAAGCATGAATAAAGTACTTCCATCAGGTAACATGTCATACGGTATAGATATGATGTATATAACAAGACTAGTATAGTGTACATGTATCAGGAAATACCAAAAATCAGAAAAGAAACAAGTCTGAAAACTGTCCCAGGATTTGGCCTAACGGTCGACCTCCGGTCGACTGCCGGTCGACTGGGGAAATGAACTGGCGGTTGAGTCCCGGTCGCCTGCCGGTCGACTGGGCGGGAGCCGTGAGCTCCAGATTTGGCCGGTCGAGTTGCGGTCGACTGCCAGTCGACCGCCCGCTCAAGTCGTGCAGGTTGTGCACATCGGCAGAGTCCCGGTCGACTCCCAGTCGACCGGTCCTCGGGAAAATTCTGCTATTAGAGCAGAATTCCAGATTCTGAAGGGATCGGTCTCTACAGTCTAAAAGTAGGGATTTTTACAACATAAGGGAACCTGATATAACATTGTAAGTACATCAGAACTAGGTTTAGTCATGGTGATCAATACAATTACATGAAAAGGTTGGATTGGGCTCATATGACCTAAAGGTTGGATTTTTTACCATACACATGAACTTGGATTTCTACCCTAAACATGTAGAGCTGTTAATTTGGGTCTTGGTGAGTAAGAACTCACCTGGAAGATCAGATCTGAAGTTTGATTTAGGGTTGGAGGTGTTGGCTTCCCTCCAAAGCTTGTAGTTGAAGCTTGAGGTTGAAGAAGTGCTTGGATGAAGCCTTGAAGAACCCCCTTGTGATCTAGAGGAGAAAGTGGAGGGATTGGAGTGATCTAGGGCTAGGGTTTGCTGGAGGAAGAGGAAGAGGATTTCTGCAATTTCTCTTTTGATGGAGAAGGTGAGAAAAAGGGTATTTTGCAAATGCATGTGATTATATACTTTGGGGTTTTTGTGAAGGGGGTGACAATTTGGTGGATGTGAGGGGTTTCTTTGCAAGAATGTGGGGTGAGGTGTCCTCTCCCTTGCCACTTGGTCAGCTGAGAGCAAGAGAGAGTGTGAGTGGGTGGTAGGTAAGGTGAGTGGAATGATGAGGTGGCAAGTGAAGTGGAAAATCAATTTTTGCAAATTTTGGAAAAAATGCTAAAAATTCAAGTATTTTGGATTGGTCTGGAAATTTTACCAAAAATCAAGAAAAATATTTGAAGACTAAAGGTGAAATCCGTTTGAGGAAATACTGTGTAGATTTTTAATTAAAAATCCCAGAAGCAGAAATTTACCGACACCGAAATAATTTTCATAAATTTATAAAATTCTTAGAAAAATAATATAAGTAGGAAATATGATTCTAAGCAATAAAGTCTAAAGGACTTTCTTGAAATTCCTAACAGATTGGAAGATAAAAATTCGGAAATCGGTCAGCGGTACTGGCCGACACCGGTTTTTGAAGAAATTCATTTTAATTTCAGAAAATTCTAGAAAATCACATAAAATCTAAAATATTATAAAATGATGTTTGAAATAAAATCGGTCAAATACGGATGGTAAATCGGAAGATACGGTCAAAGGGCCGAATACGTAACTAAGTACGTATTCCGGGAAAGGGG
>JAVJIF010031572.1:0-204402 GCA_038442645.1 Agave tequilana | reverse complement strand
TGTAACGCCCCGATCCCAAAGATACGGAGACGTCACTGCGACGCATATACGTAGGTCGAATGGAACCCCCCGTATATACGCTAAGCAAATAATACAACAAGCAACAGAGTATAACACACACGTGATACAACCATATGCCAACATACAAGGTAAAAGTACAGAGTTATACAAGTTATGATATACAAAATCACCATACAGTGTCCATTATCACAACTCCAGTCCAAAAGAAACAAGATACAACCAAAAATACAAAAATGCTCACGTGTGGATGGAGACCACGTGAACCAAAAGAAGTGCCGGGCACGCTGGATCTAGGACTGGTCGGACTGATCTCCAAGGTAAGCCAAGTCCTCAGCGGAAGGCTCCACCTCGTTCCAGACCTCTGAATCTGAATGTGCAAATCCACAGGGTCAAGACATAATACGAGAAATAAAATAGTCAAGTGACAATAGGATCATGAATAGTGGTAGAAGAGCATACTAAGTAACCATGCATGTCAGGATATGTAACTATGTAAGGTAATGACATATGAAATGAATATACAATGAGTGTCTTATTATTATTACTTGTCTTACTGTGATATCTAGCTATGTGGCCCAGCGTCCCAGAACACATAGATCCATATCCTAGTATGACAAGGTTGTTATTGGAAATAGCGGTTATATCGACGAACTATGTTTACAGTGGGAAACCGGAAGTAATAAAGCCTGAACATGAAGCCTGAATAATGAAACCTGAATAGTGAAGCCTGCTCGTCCCCTGGCGTACCACAGGTCAGACCGGAACAATATTTGTACAATATTGTTTAAACCACTGTAAACACGAACACCTACCGATATTCCGCATATTCCCCCTCCCCCCCCCCATGTGTAAGTTGTTATTTTTATGAAAAGTCAGATACTTCATGCTTGGTTTTAAGGATAGCATGAAGGGTTGGTGATAGTTCATATTAACAAATTATGGGATGATATTATATAACAAGAAGCCATGAAGCATGAATTAGACAAGTTCCACCATGTAACAAGTCATGAAGCATGAATAAAGTACTTCCATCAGGTAACATGTCATACGGTATAGATATGATGTATATAACAAGACTAGTATAGTGTACATGTATCAGGAAATACCA
The DNA here is from genome assembly GCA_038442645.1 of Agave tequilana. Classification (NCBI taxonomy): domain Eukaryota; kingdom Viridiplantae; phylum Streptophyta; class Magnoliopsida; order Asparagales; family Asparagaceae; genus Agave; species Agave tequilana. Next base: position 203,273 of record JAVJIF010031572.1, on the reverse strand, counting down.
AAAATCAGAAAAGAAACAAGTCTGAAACTGTCCCAGGATTTGGCCTAACGGTCGACCCTCCGGTCGACTGCCGGTCGACTGGGGAAATGAACTGGCGGTTGAGTCCCGGTCGCCTGCCGGTCGACTGGGCGGGAGCCGTGAGCTCCAGATTTGGCCGGTCGAGTTGCGGTCGACTGCCAGTCGACCGCCCGCTCAAGTCGTGCAGGTTGTGCACATCGGCAGAGTCCCGGTCGACTCCCAGTCGACCGGTCCTCGGGAAAATTCTGCTATTAGAGCAGAATTCCAGATTCTGAAGGGATCGGTCTCTACAGTCTAAAAGTAGGGATTTTTACAACATAAGGGAACCTGATATAACATTGTAAGTACATCAGAACTAGGTTTAGTCATGGTGATCAATACAATTACATGAAAAGGTTGGATTGGGCTCATATGACCTAAAGGTTGGATTTTTACCATACACATGAACTTGGATTTCTACCCTAAACATGTAGAGCTGTTAATTTGGGTCTTGGTGAGTAAGAACTCACCTGGAAGATCAGATCTGAAGTTTGATTTAGGGTTGAGGTGTTGGCTTCCCTCCAAAGCTTGTAGTTGAAGCTTGAGGTTGAAGAAGTGCTCCTTGGATGAAGCCTTGTAGTACCCCCTTGTGATCTAGAGGAGAAAGTGGAGGATTGGAGTGATCTAGGGCTAGGGTTTTGCTGGAGGAAGAGGAAGAGGATTTCTGCAATTTCTCTTTTGATGGAGAAGGTGAGAAAAGGGTATTTTGCAAATGCATGTGATTATATACTTTGGGGTTTTTGTGAAGGGGTGACAATTTGGTGGATGAGAGGGGTTTCTTTGCAAGAATGTGGGGTGAGGTGTCCTCTCCCTTGCCACTTGGTCAGCTGAGAGCAAGAGAGAGTGTGAGTGGGTGGTAGGTAAGGTGAGTGGAATGATGAGGTGGCAAGTGAAGTGGAAATCAATTTTTGCAAATTTTGGAAAATGCTAAAAATTCAAGTATTTTGGATTGGTCTGGAAATTTTACCCAAAAATCAAGAAAAATATTTGAAGACTAAAGGTGAAATCCGTTTGAAGAAATACTGTGTAGATTTTTAATTAAAAATCCCAGAAGCAGAAATTTACCGACACCGAAATAATTTTCATAAATTTATAAAATTCTTAGAAAAATGATATAAGTAGGAAATATGATTCTAAGCAATAAAGTCTAAAGGACTTTCTTGAAATTCCTAACAGATTGGAAGATAAAAATTCGGAAATCGGTCAGCGGTACTGGCCGACACCGGTTTTCGAAGAAATTCATTTTAATTTCAGAAAATTCTAGAAAATCACATAAATCTAAAATATTATAAATGATGTTTGAAATTAAAATCGTCAAATACGGATGGTAAATCGAAGATACGGTCAAAAGGCCGAATACGTAACTAAGTACGTATTCCGGGAAAGGGGCATTACAATCTACCCACCTTACAAAAATTTCGTCCTCGAATTTCATAGGGTGAAAGATAACAGGAAAGGTAACCAGATGGATATGGATACAAGGAATGATAACGGTAAAGACTAGTAGAAGGAAAGAGTCTTACCAGATCAAGACGGAAAAGTTGAGGATAATGCTCCCGATAACGTCCTCTCGCTCCCAGGTGGCCTCTCCCGGCGCGTGTCTGCTCCAAGACACCAATACCAATGGAATAGCCCTGCTCTTCAGTGTCTTGACACTCTTGTCTAGAATGGCCAACGGCTGCTCTTGGTATGATAGATCCGGTTGCAGCTCTAGCTCGGAATGATCCAGAATGTGGCTGTCGTCCCGGACATACTTCCTCAACTGAGACACATGGAAGACATTATGCACCCCGTCCAAGGATGGTGGTAATGCTAGTCTATAAGACACGTCTCCCACGCGATCCAGGATCTCGAACGGGCCAATATACCTCGGGCTCAGCTTCCCACGAGTACCGAACCGGATAACTCCCCTGGTGGGTGAAATCTTCAAGAACACATGATCTCCGGTCTGGAACTCCAATGGCCTCCTAAGAGTATCAGCCCAACTCTTCTGTCTACTCTGAGCAGCCCTGAGATGATCTCTGCTGATAACCCTGACCTTCTCTGTAGTCTGCATCAACATCTCAGGCCCCAAAAGACTCCTCTCACCGACTTCATCCCAGCAAATCGGTGATCGGCACTTCCTACCATACAGTGCCTCAAATGGCGCCATCCTAATACTGGCCTGATAGCTATTGTTATATGAAAACTCGGCCAAGTGTAGATGGTCCTCCCAAGATCCTCCAAAGTCCATCATGCAAGCCCTCAGCATATCCTCAAGGATCTGGATGGTCCTCTCTGACTGCCCGTCTGTCTGAGGATGATAGGAAGTACTGAACTTCAGACGGGTTCCCAGACTCTCCTGGAGACTCTCCCAGAAATGAGACCTGAATCTGGAGTCTCTATCCGATACAATACTGACTGGGACTCCATGCAGACAACAACTTTCCTTCAGATACTTATCTGCCAGAACCTCTGTCGACTGACCAACCCGGAAAGGTATGAAGTGAGCAGACTTGGTGAGGCGATCAACGATCACCCATACCGCATTGTTACCCTTAGGACTCCGAGGCAATGCCGTCACGAAGTCCATAGTAATGTGCTCCCACTTCCATTCGGGTATCGGCAAAGGTTGAAGAAGTCCAGCAGATCTCTGATGCTCGATCTTTATCTGCTGGCAAACCAAGCACTTGGCAACAAACTGGGCTATCTCCCTCTTCATGGCATTCCACCAAAAGTGCTTCTTCAGGTCCTGGTACATCTTGTTTCCTCCCGGATGTATAGAATAGGCAGAACTGTGTGCTTCCTCCAGAATCTTCTGTCTGACTTCTCCCTGGGGACACAAAGTCTACTACCATAACACAAAGCACCGTCCGGACGAATACAAATATCTGCCCTCAGTCCAGCCTCCACCTGAGTCCTGAATGTCTGCAATCTTGGATCTTCCTTCTGAGCCTCCTTGATCTCCTCTACCAATGAGGACTGGATCTGCAATGCCATAAGCTGCCCTGCCTTATCACCCCCCTGCATCAACCTCAAATCCAATCTGATGAACTCCTGATCAACTCTTTCTGCTGAGTAAGGCGAACTAGCACTCTGTTCTCCGGCATCCTGCTCAGTGCATCTGGAACGGTATTGACTTTGCCTGGATGATACTGCAAGTCAATATCGTAGTCCGCCATAAGCTCCAACCACCTCCTCTGCCTCATATTCAGCTCCTTCTGCGAGAATATATACTTGAGGCTCTTGTGGTCAGTGTATATCAATACCTTGTCTCCCAGAAGGTAGTGTCTCCAGATCTTCAATGCAAACACCACAGCTGCCAACTCCAAGTCATGAGTCGGGTAGTTCCTCTCATGAGGCTTCAACTGCCTAGATGCATATGCTATGACATGATCGTGTTGCATAAGCACGCACCCCAGGCCTTTTCCTGATGCATCACAGAAAATAACCATCCCTCCTCTTCCTGAAGGGGTCCTCAAGATTGGGGCTGAAATAAGTTTCTCTGCTTCAACTTCTCAAAGGCTGCATCACAATCTCCTGTCCATATGAATCTCTCCCCTTTCCTGGTGAGCCTGGTCAACTGAGCTGCAAGTCTAGAGAAATCCTGGACGAAGCGCCTGTAATATCCGGCTAGTCCAAGAAAACTCCTTATCTCAGACACCGTCTTCGGAACTGGCCAATTTTGCACCGCCTGGACTTTACTAGGATCAACTGCAATCCCTTCTGCTGAAACTATATGTCCAAGGAAGGTTATGCTGTCTAGCCAGAACTCACACTTGCTCCTTTTGGCATGAAGCTGCTCCTGCTGAAGAGTCTGCAACACGATCCTCAAGTGCTCTGCATGCTCCTCAAAACTCTTGGAATAGATCAGGATGTCATCTATAAACACCACTACAAACTGGTCCAGGTAAGGAGAGAACACCCGGTTCATCAGGTCCATAAACACAGCAGGGGCATTGGTAACTCCGAAAGGCATCACTAGAAACTCGTAGTGGCCATATCGGGTCCTGAATGCCGTCTTCGGAACATCTTCCTTCTTCACCCTCAGCTGATGGTAACCCGACTGCAAATCCAACTTAGAAAATACACGGGCTCCATGAAGCTGATCAAACAAGTCATCAATCCTGGGCAAGGGATACTTGTTCTTGATGGTGACCTTGTTCAACTCCCTGTAATCAATGCAAAGCCTCTTGCCACCATCCTTCTTGTTTGCCAATAGCACCGGGGCTCCCCATGGTGAAGTGCTAGGCCGGATCAATCCCTTGTCTGAATAATCCTGCAGCTGTATCTTCAGGATCTCCAACTCCGTCGGTGCCATCCCGTACGGAGCCTTTGAGATAGGAGCTGTCCCTATGACTGTATCAATGGAGAACTCCACTATCCTCTCCGGTGGAAGACCTGAAATCTCAGCAAAGACCTCTGGAAATTCATCCCACACTGGCACTCCCTTCTGAGCCTCCGAGGTGGTCAACTGAACCTTCTCCCTAGCAGCTTCACCTCTCCGCTAAAACTGGAACTCCGGCCGATGTGGGATTCTGAAATTGATCTTCCTTCCCCTACAGTCAATCACTGCATGGTACTGACTGAGCCAGGTCATGCCTAAGATCACGTCGTACCCCTTGGTATCTAGTACGAGCATATCTATGGACAAGACCTTCCCACAAAGTTCTACTGGACAGTCACACACAAACACCGGAAGACACAACTACCCCATTCCCAGTACTGATCTCCCACTTGTGGTCTAAAGCCTTAACAGAAATAGAATGCAAAGCCACAAACTTGTCGGAGATGTAACAATGGGATGCACCTGAATCGAAGAGTGCGAGGACAGGTATAGAATGAACTCTGATAGTACCTGTGATCACCTCCCCCGAAGCCTCTGCCTCCTCTACTGTCAGGTTGTAGGCCTGACCCCTGCCACGCCCTGCTGCTGGTCTGGCTCCTCTCTCTGCATTGGGCGGGCAGCCTGCTGTGGTGGAAGGGGAAGAGCTCTCCTCACCGGTCCCTGCTGCCTCTGTCCAACCGGCCCCGGTAGTGCCCCTGCACATACTGCCTACTGCCCCTGAGGTGCTGGTGCTGGCAAGGTTTGGGTAGCAAACCCCACTCTCCTGTGCGGACATGTCTCCACGGCATGATCCCGTGCTCCACATATCAAGCACAATCCGTTGGCCCTCCGGCAAGTCTGCTGGGTGTGCCCTGGCTTCTGGCAGAAATGGCAGATAGGACCTGGTCGAGCCGTCTGATATGGAACTGCTCTGAACGGCTGTCTGGCCTGGATCTTGGCTGCCCTGGATGGTCCTCCTCTGCCCACCGCACAAACGGCCTCTTCAAGGCCTGGCTCTCCTGCTTCCTCTGAAATCCTCGCTCCACCTCACGAGCGATAGAAAGAACTTCAGCATAGGTCTTCAACTGCTGTGCCATCATATACATCTGGATCTCCATCTGTAGGCCTTGCTGGAACCTGCTCGCCCTCTTCTCCTCATCTGACACCATATAGGGGGCGAAGCGACTCAGCCTGAGGAACTCAGCAGCATACTCATCTACGGACCTCTCCCCCTGCTGAAGCCTGATGAACTGCTCCTCCATGTCTTTCTGAGCAGTGACGGGGAAGAAACGACTGTAGAAGCTCTTGGAGAAGGTATCCCAGGAAATAGGCTTCTTCAAGCGAGCCTCCTCTGCAAGCCACCAAGTCCGAGCAATGTCCTTCAGCTGGATCTTTGCAACCTCCACTTGGCTCTCCTTGGCACCCTGGCGGCGTTCAGTAGATCGGTGGTGTCCACTAACCACTGCTCAGCCTCCAAAGCCTCTCGACTCCTGAGAAGGTAGCCGGTTGTAGCCGCCGGAAATCTGAGATGTTCCCCGGCTTCTGCTCCTTCGGGCTGCTACTCCTGCCTGAGGAGTTCAGTCTGCTGCTGATGGATCTCCACTTGCTGCTGCTGGGTCTCCATCATAGCCCGAATGATGCTCAGGACATCAGCCTGCTCTCCTCCCGCGGGTCCATCCGGGACTTGCCCGACATTGTTGCGACCCGAACGTCTCTCCATACCGAAAGGGATAAGATCTGGAATTGGAATCAAGGAAAGGAATTAGGATACGAAGGAATTGGTCAATTGAAGGAATCAAGATGGACTTATAACTTTGTACATTGCAGTTGGCATAAGTAAATCGTTAGAATTTGCCACTTGGTTGTACTTTTAGGTCTGAGAGCCTAGGCTCTGATACCACCTGTAACGCCCCGATCCCAAAGATACGAGACGTCACTGCGACGCATATACGTAGGTCGAATGGAACCCCCACGTATATACGCTAAGCAAATAATACAACAAGCAACAGAGTATAACACACAGCGTGATACAACCATATGCCAACATACAAGGTAAAAGTACAGAGTTATACAAGTTATGATATACAAAATCACCATACAGTGTCCATTATCACAACTCCAGTCCAAAAAGAAACAAGATACAACCAAAATACAAAAATGCTCACGTGTGGATGGAGACCACGTGAACCAAAAGAAGTGCCCGGGCACGCTGGATCTAGGACTGGTCGGACTGATCTCCAAGGTAAGCCAAGTCCTCAGCGGAAGGCTCCACCTCGTTCCAGACCTCTGAATCTGAATGTGCAAATCCACAGGGTCAAGACATAATACGAGAAATAAAATAGTCAAGTGACAATAGGATCATGAATAGTGGTAGAGAGCAATACTAAGTAACCATGCATGTCAGGATATGTAACTATGTAAGGTAATGACATATGAAATGATATACAATGAGTGTCTTATTATTATTACTTGTCTTACTGTGATATCTAGCTATGTGGCCCAGCGTCCCAGAACACATAGATCCATATCCTAGTATGACAAGGTTGTTATTGGAAATAGCGGTTTATATCGACGAACTATGTTTACAGTGGGTGAAACCGGAAGTAATAAAGCCTGAACATGAAGCCTGAATAATGAAACCTGAATAGTGAAGCCTGCTCGGTCCCCTGGCGTACCACAGGTCAGACCGGAACAATATTTGTACAATATTGTTTAAACCACTGTAAACACACGAACCCTACCGATATTCCGCATATTCCCCCCCGACCCATGTGTAAGTTTGTGTATTTTATGAAAAGTCAGATACTTCATGCTTGGTTTTAAGGATAGCATGAAGGGTTGGTGATAGTTCATATTTAACAAATTATGGGATGATATTATATAACAAGAAGCCATGAAGCATGAATTAGACAAGTTCCACCATGTAACAAGTCATGAAGCATGATAAGTACTTCCATCAGGTAACATGTCATCGGTATAGATATGATGTTATATAACAAGACTAGTATAGTGTACATGTATCAGGAATACCAAAAATCAGAAAGAAACAAGTCTGAAAACTGTCCCAGGATTTGGCCTAACGGTCGACCTCCGGTCGACTGCCGGTCGACTGGGGAAATGAACTGGCGGTTGAGTCCCGGTCGCCTGCCGTCGACTGGGCGGGAGCCGTGAGCTCCAGATTTGGCCGGTCGAGTTGCGGTCGACTGCCAGTCGACCGCCCGCTCAAGTCGTGCAGGTTGTGCACATCGGCAGAGTCCCGGTCGACTCCCAGTCGACCGGTCCTCGGGAAAATTCTGCTATTAGAGCAGAATTCCAGATTCTGAAGGGATCGGTCTCTACAGTCTAAAAGTAGGGATTTTTTACAACATAAGGGAACCTGATATAACATTGTAGAGTACATCAGAACTAGTTTAGTCATGGTGATCAATACAATTACATGAAAAGGTTGGATTGGGCTCATATGACCTAAAGGTTGGATTTTTACCATACACATGAACTTGGATTTCTAACCCTAAACATGTAGAGCTGTTAATTTGGGTCTTGGTGAGTAAGACTCACCTGAAGATCAGATCTGAAGTTTGATTTAGGGTTGGAGTGTTGGCTTCCCTCCAAAGCTTGTAGTTGAAGCTTGAGGTTGAAGAAGTGCTCCTTGGATGAAGCCTTGTAGTACCCCCTTGTGATCTAGAGGAGAAGTGGAGGGATTGGAGTGATCTAGGGCTAGGGTTTTGCTGGAGGAAGAGGAAGAGATTTCTGCAATTTCTCTTTTGATGGAGAAGGTGAGAAAAGGGTATTTTGCAAATGCATGTGATTATATACTTTGGGGTTTTTGTGAAGGGGGTGACAATTTGGTGGATGAGAGGGGTTTCTTTGCAAGAATGTGGGGTGAGGTGTCCTCTCCCTTGCCACTTGGTCAGCTGAGAGCAAGAGAGAGTGTGAGTGGGTGGTAGGTAAGGTGAGTGGAATGATGAGGTGGCAAGTGAAGTGGAAAATCAATTTTTGCAAATTTTGGAAAAATGCTAAAAATTCAAGTATTTTGGATTGGTCTGAAATTTTACCAAAAATCAAGAAAATATTTGAAGACTAAAGGTGAAATCCGTTTGAAGAAATACTGTGTAGATTTTTTAATTAAAATCCCAGAGCAGAAATTTACCGACACCGAAATAATTTTCATAAATTATAAAATTCTTAGAAAATGATATAAGTAGGAAATATGATTCTAAGCAATAAAGTCTAAAGGACTTTCTTGAAATTCCTAACAGATTGGAAGATAAAAATTCGGAAATCGGTCAGCGGTACTGGCCGACACCGGTTTTCGAAGAAATTCATTTTAATTTCAGAATTCTAGAAAATCACATAAAATCTAAAATATTATAAAATGATGTTTGAAATTAAAATCGGTCAAATACGGATGGTAAATCGGAAGATACGGTCAAAGGGCCGAATACGTAACTAAGTACGTATTCCGGGAAAGGGGCATTACAATTTAGAAGCTCGATGACGTCATTAATTTCAGCAGATGACAGATTAGGATGAATGCTATATTTACCCAGAGTGGTTGAAGAAAGCATTACTCGGAGAAAAATCTCAAGACATGAAGGAAGAAACTTGGCAGAAGTTGGATGAAAGCCTCGACATCTATTCAGCTTTACTGGCGGACGAAGTGTTGGACGAGTTTTTCTATGGAGAAAACAATGTCCTCGCTGTGAGAGCGACTTGAGGATCACTATCTGAAGAAGTTATTGGCAATCGGTTGATTTTGAAGTAGTGTCTCTTCTCCGCATGCATGAAGGTACACCTATCAAGTCTCACATTGTAGAATTTTCTCTTTTATCAATGATCTAGATAAGATAGAGGTTAAATAGAAGGTAAGATCAAGCACTTTTTTTACTGTGTTCTTTATCTTCTTCATATAGAGCTTTAGGGAAGCTATCATTTATGAAGGAAAGTCAACAATCAAGGTCAATGAAGTTGAGGAGCATCTGCTCAACAAGGACAAAATTGACACCCAGTTGACGGGTAAGTCTCATCATGATAATTCCAGCAAGTTCATTATTCAAGAGAGAAGAGTAATAATGGAAGTTCCACGTAACTCAACATAAGAATTTGACGTGCAGCTATTGTCACAAGAAGGGGCACTTAGATCTGAGTGTTGGCTTCGAAAGAAGAAACAACCAGATGTAAATATCACTGAATTGGTTGAAAGAGATGAAGAACAATGCGACGTTCTATTTGTTACAGATAAACCAGTTGGTAATAAAGATAGATGGGTCTAGATTCTGGATGTTCACAACATATTAGTTCCAATAGGAAGATGTTCTCTACATACACTTCGGTTCAAGGGGAGAAGTCTTCATGGGAAATTCTGTTACAAGCGAGGTGATTGGCGAAGGAACAATCCAGTTTCAGTCTCATGATGGATGCATCACTACTTTTCAAGGCGTTCGTCATGTTCCCTAATCAAGGTACAATCTCATCTCTCTTGAAGCCCTACATAGAGAAGGGTTCTATTTCAGTTCGAAAAGTGATCTTATGGAAGTTTTCAAAGAGGCCATATGATGTTTCAAAGCCGAATGTGTCGCAATGTGTATATGTTGCGGAATTCGGATGTTACAGTTGGTGGATTGCAGTTATCCTCGGCTTCAAAGCGATGGTTGTGGAACAATCAGTGACTATATGGATCGAGTTCGGATGTTCAATTGTAACCCGAAGGGATTGGGACTAGCGCGCAATAAGGTAGTCCAGATCGTTACTCCTAAGGTGAAGCAAATTCTCATAGATCTTGTGTAGATCAAGGAGATCATTGGGTAATAAAATTTAGGTTGGACTTGAACTTTATTTGACCTAATCAAGATGTGAACGCCATGAGGGAGCTACGGAGAAAAGGGAGTGAGATGGAGATAAAGTCAAGTTTGTTCAATTGTGTGGATGCGAGCACATGGAACATGTTGGCTATTCTCAGACTTGGACGTATTCAAGTCAATGGGAGATTGTTAGGATTATGACATGAATACGTCATGAAGGTAGTCAATTATGTCGGATCTAAGTTTTTTCTGGACCTGTTTTGAGTCCGAGTTGGATTCAAGTTTCGTTTATTCTGATTGAAGGTGTTTTGAGTCCGAGTTGGATTCAAGTTTCTGTTATTCTGATTGAAAGATTTTGTTTAGGACTAGGAGAGTTCTACTGTCTATAAATAACCCTTTAGGGGTTGCATTCAATGTGTTCCAAGAGAATCCAATGAATTTGTAATTCCTAAGGGTGTAATCATCTAGGTGAGAAATTCGTGGAGAAGCTTAGCCACAAGGGTTCGCTGTTCTTGGCGACCATCAAGGGCTTGTAATCTTTTTAGCGTGAGGTGTAAGTAATTCTTATTGTTCCCCCCCAGAGTTTTATGAAGTTTCTCCCCCTTTCTCCTGTGGGACGGACAGACGATCTGTTTGATCTGTGGAACCACGTTATATTGTGTTGGCTTTTTATCTACTTTAGAATACCTTCTTTTTCTCTTCTTCAAGTTGTCTTAGTAGATCCTGTTGTTCGTATCCGCTGCGCCTCCCCAGTCGATCCGATCGTGGGCGTCTCCTCTGAAATCACAACAATTGGTATTAGAGCATACAAATTGTTTACCAACAATATAGGTATCTATCTTTATGACTTATGCATGGGAAAGAGGCATGGCCATCTCTTTTTTGAACTCAACAAAGAGAAATTAGTGCCAGAATTGTTTATGACTAACCTATTTTATACATCTTGTAACTGCAGGAAAAAAAACTCTCTCTCTTAAGCAGACAATCCAAACTTGTCTAGGCTGAATAATTTTTTTTTCATTCGATGGACTTGTATGCATGCTGTTTTAAGTACTTGTACTCTGATATTAAAATATCAACAAGCTCACTTTGTCACCCTTGAGGTACTTCTGTTGTTAACTTGAGAACTCTTTCATTGTTTTATTAGGCATGCTTTCATGAACAACCGAATTTGTCCCACCCTGATCGGGAAAATGTGTTTTGGACAAAAAAACAACAGATCATTACCCCTTTCTAGTACTTCTATGTTCCCATTAGGAATTGCCACTAGTGAGGTCTGGACAAATTCCGAGTGCAATATAAAAAATAAAGTGTACTTTTGTCCCTTCTGAATGTGAAATGTGTATGCTTGTTTTGATTTACGGAACTTCAGTGTCGTAGATGGAGATACAGATTGCCATATGCCTCTTTAGTCTCGCGTTTAAAGGATTTTAGTGAAATAAAATTAGAAATAAGGAATTGTAAGCAATATCTTTTTGTTGCAGATTATCCTATTTGTCATACTACAAGCCATTATAAGTGCAATTTGGAGTGTTAATTAAATGCCTGCTTATGAGAATTACCCTTCTTTTCTGGGTTGTGAAAGTAACTTCTGACTGGAAATAGAATTGTTGGATATTTTAGAGATCTATTTCCTAAAATTAAATATGCAATTAAACTAGCATTCAAAAACTACTGGACATAAATTATTTATTATAAATTATTTTCAAAAAAAATAATCAAGAAGAAAAAAACTGGTTTGGGTAAGTAGCGTGAAACACTATCCTAGAAGACAATAGACTCGTCCGCTTGTCCAAACGTTGAATCAGCCTCATCTCCTAGCGGTAAAAGCCTCCTCCGATAAATCACTAGCACCTGCTGCTCTTGAACGGGAGAGCAGGGCTCTGCTCAGATGAAGAAGTTGCCTATAGAATGTAAGGAAAGAAAAGAATTTAATTTAAAATTGAAGTCTTCTCCCAAGGAGCAATCTGAGAGAATTTTAGAGAGGGAGAGAAGAGAGCTCTTCTTCTTGTGTTGAGAATGAAGGAATGAAGCTCTTTTTATAGGCCCCTTAATAAATCACGAAATAAATGAAAATTAAACACAATTTAAAAAAAAATAAAAAATGATTAGAAATAATTTAAGATTTAAACAAAATAATAATTAAAATTCAAAATCACTCTTAATTCGATGATTAACTCATTAAGAGAGAAACATGCACATGCATGTTTAATGAAATGTATTGCCATGAAACTTGATTTTAAAATAAAACAGAATTTATTAAAATTTGTAATAATCTCCTCAAAATCAAATGGAAACTCAACCTTTTAATACAAAATATCCATAGCCCGCCAAAAGCTTGAGTTTCAGGGAAAATAAACAAAACAACAATAATGTATAATAAAACAAATCATCAAATCATAAAATAAGAATGAAAGCTGGGCAACATCATACTGTGGATTCGGAGTCCGTAGCTTACGACCTTGAATTTACCCTTAGTGAATTTCATCGCCACCTGAGAGATATAATTGATTACGTCTTGAATTAGGCCTCTTAACCATATATTGATGAAAGACAATACAGTAAGTCTTCATCTATTGAGCGAGCGGATTGAGCGTTAATGACTATGCTTACAATAACTGACTTATGAGAGTTTCTAGAAGTCAGCCTTGCCCTCCAACCGCGGCGTCACAGTCCTCTCACGTAGGTAAGTCCTCCAAGGGTACTACAGTTGGACCTTATTCACTTCACAATACATGCATCTAACTTATTAAGAGTTTAATTCAACCTTTCCTAACTGTATAATAAGAGCATCGTCACCATAGAGAAAGAGCAGTAGCTACTATGCTACGTATATGATATAAATATATCCGGGTCGATGCTCTACACGAGTATCATCAGTCCAGCTTGTTTCTACTACATTGAACCTCTTTCATCGAACCTGCTCCCAATCAAGTAGGTTGGGTTCCCGCTGTCGGTGAACTCTACTATGCGCTGAACCTCATTTCCTCGATGATTCTAGGACCACACTTCTAGAAAAAGATCCTTTATTAAGATGGGCTTTATAATGTCTAAGGTCAGACATAAGCTTAACAACTTTTATATTTTCAAGTGGTGATAATCAAAGGTTAACTTTTCACATCATATACTTACAGATTTTGACACCCTTTATCAAAGTGGACCTATAGAGCCCTGGGTGGCATTGTATCTTAGGAGTTTTTTAAGTTTAATGCAATAATAATTTATCATTTTACATAGGACCCCATTGGGGGGAAATACAACAAATATGAAATATTATTTTATCAAAATAACAATTTTAATCCATGCAAATAACTGATCAAACTAGTCATACTGAACTCATAAATTTTTTAGTATGCTATGAACTGAACATGTACTTGAGAGAAAATTCTTTTATCATATATTCTACTCACTTTATTAGAAAACAATGATGATGTCAAAGATTAGATTTTATATCTTATAAAATGGCTGCAAATTGATTTTTTGTCAGATAGTAAAATATCCTAATTTGTCTCACCATTTATTTCCTTGATAGTATCTGAATCTTTATCTTTGGACAAATCATCATTGCCTCAATGTAGTGATAAGAATATAGAGTTTTATTTTCTTCTGTACATGCAACTAGTTCATGTTTTAGCAAAATAATTATAGTTCTTTAGCTTTGAAAATTATAAGTAATCATTATGATATTTGAGGATATTATACAATGATAAACACATGTAATTTCTTTTTTCATGGCCCAAAATCCAAAGTGAAATATATATAGTAAGTTGAATACGTAAAAAGATTTTATATAGTAAGTTACTACAATAGTAAGGGATCACGTTAGATTAAGTAAAATGTGACTAAATTTTTTTAGTAACTACACTAACAATTATATAAGATTTATAGTTTGCATAAAAGGATATATGTTTTTGGAAACAAATAAAAATAAAGATTGATAGTGAAGATAGATATTGTTATATAAATTTATAGAATTTAGATAGATGATTACTGACAAAATTATTTAATAATAGAATTTCAGTTGATTTATCAAATATTTTCCTTTGTAATAAATAATTTTTTTGTTGAATATATAAATAATTCATGTTTTCAATTAGCTCCGATAAAGACTAATATTTTTTTAAATAAATATAGTTTAACAGAAAATAAAATTTTCTTGGAGTAATTGCAAATTATATGGCTAGGAGAGTATCTTAACTCCAAGAATATATTTAATAGTTTTAAATAATTCACAAATATATCTCTAACATAAACAGTTCATTTGATTTGCAATAGTCAAAACCTACACTTTGGCTTTAGTTCGCACGATGACTAAAATCAAATAATTCTATATACTGACATAAATACTTGCAATATCTTTCTCATTGGCTGACTCACGCAATGATAATTGAATAATCTCATACTTAAAGAAGTAAGGGATATGAGGCAATCTGATCATTATGATTCATATGATTTTATTGCAGATGTCAGAATTTTAGGACTTGGCATAAGACAATCAATTTCTTTATAATCTCTATTAGGACAATTAGCAATTCAGTTCCATAATACAAATTTTAAGATTAGAATTTCTTTTCAAGTTGATTCTTAGCTTCTAATTGTACCAAGTCAATTGTTAGGTTAGTCAAACCCCAAATTTATTAGTTTAATCGGTCAGGTCGGCGTAACTCAAGTGGGAAGTTTTTTCGCTTTTGACGTTTCTTAATTAAAGAACCACGTTGAGTATCCTTTTTTAGTTAGACACTAATCATACAGAATTTTAGGAAAATGATTTACCCTTCAATTTTTGTCATATTGAGTTAGAGATCCTTACTAGTCAACTTCTATTCCAGTTACATGTAGTGTATACAAATAATGTGTATTTGCTACACGAAGCCATAAGAGAAATCAACTATTTCATCATATGTTCATAAAGTCATAAATGAAATTCACTCATGTCTCTTGAGTGGATGAGAAATTTATCAAGATTGTAAAATTTGAATTAAGGTTCAGTTACATATCTGATTGGAAATATATTATTTCTTGGTGGAGTTGAAGTCCAATCATATTTATCCTTTCATAAAATTCTATAAAGAAATCTCAAAATACTTTTGAGTAAAATTTGAAAATATAGCGAATCTCGTTACATCTCTACAGATGTATACAATTGATGATAAACAAAATAATCTGCTCTTTCTTAAGAGGAGTGTAAACATTCTCACAAATGTGAGACTTTCGATAGTTAAATGATGGAACTTAAATATGATTGTTACAAGTATAGTAATAAAAATAATTATGACACAAGTATACTGATAAGAATGTACTCTAACAACCATAATGATTAAAAGTAAATGACACCTAAGTAAAGAATGGAAAATAACAGCTGAAAAGTAAAGATCAAAGCACAAAGTGATTTGAGTAATATCTTATGACTTTTCCAGATGTTTTAAAAATGTTAGTCAAACCTTTAATATAAAACCAATTTAAATTTATGTGCTTAAGGAGGAAGGTACTACCACTTTCATCTGCACTACTGAGACTTAACCTTATCAGAGTAAATTAATCTTTCTTTACCAGCAATGAATAGTGCAGCCAAACTCGGCTCTGGAATAAAGTTCATGTCATGTATAGGATTAGCCAGCTTGGAGCTAAAATAAGTATGGACTTTCACGTATGGAACTAATTATTTAGTTTCTGCTACATCACTAGAAGAAGGTTATGTTCTGGAAGGTCATATGAACAAAGTGTTCTCATCTGCTTCGAAAGGTCACTCCAGAGTCACAAACATTAGTCCATCTTCTAGTGATAACACAAAATAAATTTAAGTCTAAAACTATTAAGAACAAAGGTTACATGAAGAATAAGTAGCTGCTGAGTTGCATCAGCGGGAGAAACATTTGAGCATAATTCGCAAATTCTTTACAATCAAATAAATGATATCATATGACAAAGGAGTACCTTACATCTGGTCAATGCATTGACAATTGACCCGCAATGGAAGTGTTCCATACAAGATAGGAAAGGTATGAGTTTGGTACCTGACTAGAGGGGTTAGGCTACACCCTGTTACAACCCAAATTTCAATTCTCAAACAAAACTATGCTAGGCCTTGATAGTCGGTATAGCATGTTGGCATGCATACATTTAGTAGTTTATATAACATTCGTAAGTAATGTAGGGTCTGTTTGGTTGTCGTAATTGGCCGTAATTCGTAAGTTGTAATTGGTAAAGTCTTTTACATTTGTAAATGAGTTACATGCATGTAAGCTTTATGGTGTTTGGTTGGTAATATAAAGTTGTAAGGAAAAGTGTATTGTGCTTTACGGTGTTTGGTTGTCGTAATGTGTAAGTCGTAAGTGAAAAAGTTGATCACAAAATTAACTATTTGGTGATTTAAAAAGTTTTAATATTGCAAATAAATATTAAAAATGCTAAATATAAAAAAAATTAATATTAACATAAAAAATAATACAAATTTGCACGACCACAAAATTAACTGTAACTGGGCTGTAAGTGAGTGGTAATTGGGTTGCAAGTGCGGGGTAATTGGGTTGTGTAAGTCTTTTACGAGTTACGGTCCAAACAAACGCCGTAGTTGTAACTGGGTTGTAAGTCATTTACGAATTACGGACTTTTACGCGAAACAAATGGCCCCGTAAGCAATGTAAACTGTAATTGTAAAACAATGATCATTAAGCAATGTGAACTATAAAAAATTCATGATAGCTATACAATGTGAATTGGGTGTTAGAGCAGTAGAACATCGATTTGTTCCTAAATATAGAACAAGTATTTAAAGCAACTGTTTGAAATTTCAAGAATATAGATTTAACTATTGTCTTCTAGATTGTCTTCTAGATTGTTGGATATTTTAAAGGTCTTTTTCTTAAAATTAAATATGCAGTTAAAACTAGCATTCAAAAAACTCCTGGACATGAATTATTTATTATAAATTATTTTTAAAAAATAATAAATCAAGAAAGAAAAAGCCGGTCTGGGTAAGCAATTGTGAAACACTGCCCTAGAAGACAATAGACCCTTCTCCTTGTCCAGATATTGAATCAACCTCATCTTCTAGCGGTAAAAACCTCCCTCGATAAATCACCAGCATCTACTCTTGGACGGGAGAGCAAGTCTTTGCTCAGATGAAAAGTTGTTGCCTATAGAATGTAAGTAAAGAAAAGAATTTAATTTAAAATTGAAGTTTTCTCACAAGGAGCAACCTGAGAGAATTTTAGAGAGGGAGAGAAGAGAGCTCTTCTTCTTCTGTTGAGAATGAAGGAATGAAATTCTTTTTATAGGCTCAAGACACCCCTCTTAATAAATCACGAAATAAATGAAAATTAAACACAAATTAAAACAATGAAAAACGGTCAGAAATATTTTAAGATTTTAAATCAAAATAATAATTGAAATTCAAAACCACTCTTAATTGGGTGATTAGCTCATTAAGAGAGACATCCACATGCATGTTTAATGAAAAGGTATTGTCATGAAACTTGATTTTAAAATAAAACATAATTTATTAAAATTTGCAACAATCACCTCAAAATCAAGTGGGAACTCAAGGTTTTCAATACAAAATATCCAACAGAAATTGTAACAGTTGGTTAATTCCAACACGCTCACTAAACTTCGAAACTATATATCACCCTCACCATCAACACTACATCCACATTGACACGCAGACATGACATGAGAACCAGGGGAAGCTATGGGTAACAGTTGGTATATTGAATGTCAGGAGCATGCTAATTAAATCAAAATTGCTTCGCTATAACCATTGTCGGAAGTAGGCAATATACGTATTCTTGAAGGAGGTTGGGGAAGGACTTGAATTAAAAGTTCAATAAACTGTAGTGTCTCAATTCTCAACTAGAAAAATATCATGATTTTAGTATGGAGTTTGCACTCTTGAACTTTTCGCGTGTACATGCATTCGGTTGGATCTAAGGTTTTGATGATTCTTAAGTCTGATCAATCACTCTTCAGAACTATTGGTTTTGCATTGTAGTTAGACATTACCTGGCTCATGCTAACGATTCTTGATGTCTCATTTCAGCAGCACCGCAGGAGGCTCCTCCACGACGTCTCCAACAACACCCAACTCTCCCAACACAAACACCCCGACAACATCACCGGGGACCACAAGTCCAACCACATCAGGCACTGGCAGCACAACCGGCACTGGTGTCGGTGGGCTGACTCCAACTGGCGGTGGCGGGCTTACACCAGGCAATGGGCTTACTCCAACCACCGGAATTAACTCAGGCTTTGGCCCAACAGTGCCTAATACAGATACAGATATGTCTGGTGCCTCTGCACGCCTGCTTCCTCTACTGCTGTTTACCTGCTGTTACTTTTTGCCGCTGCTCTTGTGATAGATCTAAGCGATTTTAGATATTACGATGATGATCGTGATGATGAGAGAAGTTACCGAATTTTTGTTGGAGTTTGTGTAGTTCTCCTGGTCGTTACTTCTCAAAGTGTAGTATTGATGTTGTAATATATCAAATGCTCTTGCGAGGAGATAGGAATTTAGTGGACTGAAGAAGGTAGAAGTTAATTGGTGCATCTCTTGCTTGCAACTTACAGAGAAGTTCAGTTGTGTGAACCTGTTTTTGTGAGAGATTGAAAGTTTGCGAGGTGCAGGTGGAGATGAATCATGAATGTGTGCGCGTGTGAGAGAGAGAGAGAGAGAGAGAGCTCTTCTCATACAAGCATTTGCTAGAAGTCTTAGCCCGTGAATTTCATAGCTTCTACTGTTACAAGATCATCTATAAATTTGCAGCAAAAACTATAACAGAAGAAGGAAAAAACAACAAATTTATGTGGTTAGCTTCTGATACAAGTATTTGAAAGTCTTGGTCCGTGAATTTCATTGCTTCTACTGTTACGAAAGCGTATATAAATTTGCAGCAAAAAACAATAACAAAAGAAGAAAAAAAAACATCAAAATTTATGTGGTTCATGTACTTGTCCATATCTAGAAATTTGTAGCCAAAAGGCAATAACAAAAGAAGAAAAAAAACATCAAAATTTATGTGTGGTTCATGGACTTGTCCATGCCCATCGGGGGCATGCCTCTGGGAATTTACTAGTAAAAATAATTTACAAAATTTTGTTCCCCATCCATCTCCATAAATAGTGGTGTTTCTCATTTTATCTCTCTGACTAAAACGCTAGTATATTATTTTGAGGCCAATCTCACAAATAAGTTTGTTTATGGTGATTCTAAGCAAATCAATACCACTTACGGTATTCAACAATAACAGGGGGCACATATGCAAAAATAAGGAAGAAGAAGTAGCCCCTAATTGATCGCAACCGCCACAACGGTATCAAACTCCTCTCTCTCTATAGACCCCAAAAATTGAGGGGCAAAAAAATTGACTCTTTTTGCGATTTCGATTTCAAAATTCTCAAAATTGACGAATGGCAAGCGAGATGGAGGTGGGATTCGCGAAGCTTCAGGGAGAGGACTTCGAGTACTACATGCAGACCTACTCCATCGTCCTCGGGCGGAGCAGCAAGCACGCCGACGTCGACGTCGACCTCGGAAGCCTCGGCGGCGGGATGAGCATCTCCCGCCGCCACGCGAGGATCTTCTACGACTTCGCCCGCCGGCGATTCGCCCTCGAGGTCCACGGCAAGAACGGGTGCTTCGTGGAGGGGGTGCTGCACGTGCCCGGCAACCCCCGGTGAAGCTTGACTCTCAGGATCTGCTGCAGATGGGCGACGTCAAGTTCTACTTCTTGCTGCCCACCAAGTCCATTTTTTTCCGCTGCGGGCCGGCCACCGCCGCCAGGGCACTGCCCAATGTCAGGCCGAGGGTGGATGTTGATGATGAGGATGATGATGATGATGATGATGAGGAGGAGGAGGAGGAGGAGGAGGAGCGCGACGATGATGAGGAGGAGGAGGAAGAGGAGGAGGTGACTGGGAGGTATGCGAAGGGAGGGAAGGTGGCGCCCCACAAGAAATTGAGTGAGTTTTTTCTTTGTTTGTTTTTTTGTTTATTTTGCTAATGATTTTGATTTTCAATTAATTTTCGATGTGCATTCGATGATGATGAAGTCTTGGAAATTCACTTGTTTGATTAAAAAGATTAGAGTTTGTCTTTTTTGGAGATTTTGATCAATGTTCTTGTCAACGTTTGGGATTTTTTGATGATTCGTGTTGGGAAAATGAAGAATTAAAACATGAATCTTTAAGCTGAATGAAGGCATGACCTGTTGATAGAATCAACCGGATAATAGTTGGAGTGTGTTCTCCTTCCATTGGGGATGAACGTGGTATATTTACATGTTTAATTCCGTCTTAGAATGAATGAGATATTCAAGTCTAAAGTTTGTCTTCAAAATTAAAGGGGACTAAAGGTAACTAAGAGCATTTAGTCTTACATTGGATGTGGGATGAACAATTGAAGTGTATAAATAGAGAAAAATGAGAACAAAGGGCGTGCCCTTTTGGTACTTAGAGTTTTCGCGCGCGAGTGGGGAAAACCATGCCCGCGCGCGTCGCCCGGCCCTTCTCCACTACCCTCGCGCTGCGCTACAACGGTTGAAAGGAACCGCTGCAGCGGTTCCTTTCTGGAACAATTGCAACGGTTCAGACAGGAACCGTCGCAACTGTCTCTGGATGGTTCTGCCCTCTAACGGGTTCCCAGGAGTGCTATAAATAGCGCTCCTCTCTGTGGATTACAAAAATACACAGAAAGCAGAGAACAACAAGAGATTCTCTACTATCCTCACTCTGAATGGGTTCAGAAAATTCAACAAATTCTTAGATAGAATTTATTGTTTGAATCTGAGACTTATTAAGAAGAATATTCTTCTCAATCCCTCCTTCTACAGTGAATAATCCTCCAATATTAAGAAAATTTTCTCCCTGAAATTTGTCTTCGTCCTGCTGCATTGAAATCCTGTGAAGGTACTGATTAACTACAGTTCGACCGTACGGTGATTTGATAGTGCTATCCAAATACCGTGAAGGAGTGTTCTATCTTGGGAGATCAGCGTCCAGTAACCCGTTAGCACCGAAGCGGGGAACATAATTGTCTTAAAGAAATTCGCTACATGCGTATCTCACTCCAATTGTTGTATAAGTGAACTAATGTTCTTTATAAATAGATTATACTAAAATATTTATGCTCATAAATATTACTGTATATTGAGTCTGACTAATACTAGTCTAATTGGTATTTAACCAAGGAAGATAATTGAAAGGTGGTTCTGTAATTAAGGAACGTTCTACTGAATGGAAAATCTCCCACCTAATATTCACCGACTTGGTCAATTAGATCGGTGACATTAATTAGTTGTCAGATCGATTCCTGCACCAACAATTTTAAGATAATTAGCGTTCTTGAAGTTACTTACTTCTGTTCTATTTAAATTACAGAAGATGTCTGAGACTAATCAAGACAGTACCAGTAAGGCACCAAACATGCAAATTCAGACATTGGTGCATCTTCACTTCCTACCCCAAAGTCGGAGAAGTCAGGAAATTCGATGGCACTGAATTGAAGAGGTGGTAACAGAAGATGCTCTTTTACTTGACCACTCTGCATTTGATCAAATTCCTGCAAGAGGATCCACCGGAACCTGGAACTGATCGGGACTCAGTCCTTGCAGTTGATGCATGGACGCAATGTGACTTTCTTTGTCGAAACTATATCCTAAATGGACTGGATGACTTTCTTTACAATGTCTATAGTCCAATCACAATGACAAATAAGTTATGAGCCAGTCTTGATAAGAAGACCAAGACTGAGGATGCCGGTACCAAGAAGTTCGTCATGAGACAATTTCTGGAGTACAAAATGGTGGACAATAAGACTGTGATCAGTCAGGTGTAAGAATTTTAACTTATCTTACACGAGATAGATGCTGAAGGTATGATTCTACCTGAAATTTTTCACGTTGCTACTATCGTTGAGAAACTCCCACCTATTGGCCCAGAGGCCTTTACCTTAGTTTTGATGATGACTAACTTATGAAGGTTAGTTTACTAATGATCTTGTGTTTAATAAGTTTCAGATATTGATCAAGATCTTAGTAGGTGTTTAGCTTCAACAAAGCATTCAAAGCCACTTTTGGAGTTAACACTGGTAGATTCAAGAGCTCGCGCGTCTAGATCGCATCTAGCACTCGGAAGGAGTCAAGCTCATTTAGATCGAGTTGGATTGAGTCGGGTTGGAGAAGGAATTCTACAAGAAGACTTCGTTTTGTTTTGTTTTGTTTTAGATTTTGTGTACAGATTGATTAGTCTTGATATGCTCAAGTTCACACACACAAAAGTTCAAAAATTTATTAGTTTCAGTTAACCATTTCGGATTTTTCAGAACACATTTTTAGCTTTCATGAATAGATAGAATCAAAGAAGTTTACATAGTTTTATGTATGTTGGATTTTTTCCATATACATTGATGATTTGTAATGTCTAAAAATTTACTTTGATGTATATCTAGTTCAGGGTTTTAAGTTTTGTTTTTAACAAAACTTAGTTTTGGGATTTAATGTCAAAAATATAGATATATCTTTTATATGTGTATTGATTCTATCCATATACACTATGCTTCAAAAAGTGTTTCTATATCATGTTTTTGTATTTATACAAGTTTTGGAGAAATCGATTTTGTCATTTCAAAGTTTGATTTTTGGAAAAGACCGATTTTGGTTTAAAGCTTAATTTCTATATCACAAAAATAATTCAAATTATTTGAAATATGTGTTGAATTTTAGTCACACATATTTGTTCTTCAAATATTTATAAGAACTTATTTTTGTAGATTTTATGGGTATTTAAAAGATCAAGTTTTCAAACCCTAAAACCAAGCCTGTGACCACTGGCCGTCGACCGACCGGTTGACCGGCTCAAATCTCGGTTGATCGGGCGGTCGACCGATGTGCACAGAACATGCACACTGCCTGGGCCTATGGGCTGGTCGACCGTCCGGTCGACTGACCAGAGAGTTCACTATCTGATTCTGGCCTCGGTCGATCAGGCAGTCGACCGACAGGCAAATTGCTTTGGGACGGTTGACTGACCGATCGACTGATAAACCCAACGGTCAGAAATCTGACCGTTAGTCGGTCGACTGGGCGGTCGACCGATAGACCATTATAGGCCTGTTCTAGACCCCAACGGCTAGTTTTTCAAGACTATAAATATGGGTCCTTGAGGGCTATTTTCATCAAGATTTTCAAGAGCAATTTTTTCATCTTCTTAAGTGTTTTCAGCAAGTTTTAAAAAGAAATTTTTTTGCTAAAAATTCTCTTATCTTTATTTGTTTTAAAGTTTTTAAAAAAATCAAAGAAAACCAATATTTGAGAATTCTAGTTTTATTCTTCATTTCTTTATCTATCAAGAAGTTTTTTCCCAAGAGTTTTTCTTTATTGTTTCTCTTCCAAAACACTTTGTTTTCTCACACTCAATTCTATTCCTATCTTTAGGATTTTGTTTTGTGAGAAAATTGTTTGTGATTTTTCAAGATCATCAAGAGAAATTGTTTGTCCTTTTTGTGATCACCAAGTGTATTTTTCTTTGCTTTGTGCTTGGCTTAGTGCTCACCTCTTGTGTAGAAGTTTTTGTGTTTGAGAGAGGAGTTGTGTACTCAAGTGTTGAGTTGTAATTCCTCAGTGGAGGTCCCTTTGTGGAAGGTCCTGTGTAGACATAGTGAAAATCCTTCTGTGTGAAGGCGAGGGCGTAGAGCAGTGACTCAAATCTCGAAACAATCTTGGTGTTTGCATTTGATCCACTATCACTCAACTCTATATCTCTTTATATTTTGCATTGCTTTACATTGTTCATATTATATACATGCTAAATATTGTTTGTGTGTGTCCACACTTGTGTTGAACTAAGAGAGCTTATAATAGCACCTCAACTCTTAATCTAGAGGAATTTAGAGAAGTAGTTCCAGAGCCCTTCACGGGGAATTCAGGCTCACTCTTGGTTACACATAGTGTGTTTGCATTTAAGTTTTAAATTTCACATCATTTGTTCTAGATTAGCTAGTACACCTATTCACCCCCCTCTAGATGCACTTTCACCAACCGCGTGGAGAGATTTCAAGAACTACTTGAAGCACAAGCGTAAGGAGTTGAAGTTGGAAGATCTCATTGTGAGGCTTTGGATTGAAGAGGACAACCATAAATTCGAGAAAAAGAACAACAAGAAATCTTATGAATCGAAGGCCAATGTGATCGAAGACTCAAAGGGGAAAGCGTCTACTTTCAAAGGCTTGAAGCGGAAGAAGACTGCTCAGGGGTATAAAGGCAAAGATCAAGGAGGCAAGAACAAGCGTTTCAAGGGAACTTACTACATCTGCAACAAAGAGGGACACAAGAAGACAAGAAGGACCATCCACAGGCAAATTTGACCGACCATGCGTCGCCAAGCCTATCAGTTGTGGTGTCAGAAGTGAATCTGACAACCAATAATAAGGATTGGTGAGTAGACACTGTGGCTACTCGGTACATCTGCTCTGAGAAATTATTATTCTCTGAATATCAAAAACTAGAGCAAGATGAGCAACTTTTTATGGGCAACTCAACCGTCTCCAAGATTGAGGAAAAAGGAAAGGTCATTCTGAAGTGGACATCTGGGAAGGAGCTCACTCTAAACAATGTACTACATGTTCCAGATATCCGCAAGAACTTGATCTCTGGATCAATCCTTAGTAAGAAAGGTTTTAGAATGATTTTCGAATCAGATAAGTTTGTACTTACTAAGGGTGGGATGTATGCGGGTAAGGGTTATCTTGTTGATGGCCTCTTTAAGGCTAATGTTGCTGTAGTGGACAAAAAGTCCGTGTATTTGTACCAAAGCTCATAAATAAAGGAAAATCTTCTGTTTATTTGTTAAAGTCTCATATTTTATGGCATGTTAGATTAGGGCATGTAAATTACAAGTCATTGTAAAACTTGTCTAATCTAAGATTTATTCCTAAACTCAACTTGAAAGAAATTTGCAAGTGTGAGATTTGTATTGAAGCTAATTTCACAAAAAATTTATTTCACTCAACTGATTGAAATACAGAACCTTTAGGGTTAATTCATAGCGACTTGTGTGACTAAAATTTGCGCCAACAAGAGGTAGGAAAAAAGTATTTTATTACTTTTATTGATGATTGTACAAGATACTATTATGTGTATCTTCTAAACAGTAAGGATGAGGAAATGAGTATGTTTCTAACATATAAAGTCGAGGTTGAGAATTAACTCAATAAGAATATAAAGATTCTAAAATCCGATCAAGGCGGAGAATATGACTCAAATGAATTTAGTGAGTTATGTGCTAAATTTGATATAATCCATCAAACTACAGCACCATATACTCCTCAGTAAAATGGGATTGCTGAACGGAAGAACAGAACTTTGAAGGAGATGATCAATTCCATGCTCGTAAGTTCTGGAGCTCCACAGAACTTGTGGGAGAAAGTTCTGTTAACTGCAAATTATATTCTAAACAGAGTACCCCATAAGAAACTTGATCTTATACCATTTGAGTTATGGCATGGAAGGACATCTCCTACCATTGTCTCAAAATGTGGGGGTGCCTTGCAAAAGTACTAGTACCACTGCCTAAAAAGACTAAGTTGAGAGCAAAAATAATGGACTGTGTATTCATAGACTATGTCTTGAATATCAATGATTATAGATTTCTGGTACATAAATCAGAAATACCAGATATTCATGTAAACATGATTATCGAATATAGAGATGTTATGTTCTTTGAAGACATCTTTCCATATAAACGGGAAGAACATAAGACTTCTGAGAAAAGAACACACGAGATGGCGTTCAGGAATAAAAGCCTCAAGAAACTAATTATTCATGCGGAAGTTGAACCAAGAAGTAAGAAAACAAGAATCTCAAATCTTTTGCTTCAGATTTTATAGCATATGCTATTGAAAGCGAGCCACAAACATTTAAAGAGGTTATGTCTATCTCAGAAGTACAAATGTGAAAAGAAGATATAAATAGCGAAATAGAATTCATCCTAAGCAATCATACTTGCGAATTGATAAACTTGCCTCCCGGCAGTAAACCAATTGGGAGCAAATAGATTTTCAAAAGAAAATTAAAATCTGATAGATCTATCGATAAGTAGAAGACTAGATTAGTAGCCAAGGGTTATCGACAAAAGGAAGGGCTGACTACTTTAATACTTATTCACAAGTAAAAAGAATAACTTCCATTCGGATGTTAATTGCGATTGCAGTATTGCACAACTTAGATATTCATCAAATGAATGTCAAGACTGCATTCTTAAATGGTGAATTAAATGAAAAAATATATGTGGAGCAACCTGAAGGATTTATAGTCAAGTGCCAAGAACACAAAGTGTGTAATTTGGTAAAATCCTTATACGGTCTAAAACATGCTCTAAAATAACGGCATAAGTAATTTAATAGTGTCATAATCAAAGATGAATTTACTGTCAATGAATGCGATAAGTGTGTTTATACTAAAACAGTTAAAGATGCATGTAACATTGTTTGTTTTATATGTAGACAACATGCTGATACTTGAGACTAATATTGAAGTTAAGTTCACTAAAAGAATGTTATCCAACAATTTTGATATGAAGGATCTGGGGGTTGCTGATGTAATTTTAGAAATTAAAATCACAAGAACACTAGATGGAATCAATATATCTCAATCTCATCACGTGGATAAGATGATAGAAAGATTCAAGGATCATGAGATAAAAGAGAATACAAATCCTTTTTCCTACACATCCACCTTCGCAAGAATACAAGAACTGGAGTACGACAGTTAGAGTATTATCAGATTATCGAAAATTTAATGTATTTAATGAATTGTACTAGACCCGATATTGCTTATGCTGTAAGCAAATTAAGCAGATACACTAGTAACCATAGTGATGATCATTGGACTGCTTTATTATGATTATTAGGTTACGTATCACATACCAAAGAATATGCCTTGAGATTAGATTGTATCCACATATACTTGAAGGATACAACGATGCTAATTGGATTACAGATTCTGAAGAATCAAAATCAATTAGCGGATACGTATTTACTTTTGGAGGAGCAGCAGTATTCTGAAAATCTTCCAAACAAACATGTATTGCTCGTTCCACAATGGAATCAGACTCATAGGCTTAGACAAGGTTGGAGAAGAAACAAAATAGTTTCGATAATTTTTAGAATATATACAATTATGGCCAAATCTAGTGCCCACCATATGCATTCACTGCGATAATCAAGCAGCGATATTTAGGGCACAAAATTTTATATATATAACGGTAAGTTTAGACATATTCATCATAAACGTAATACCGTTAAACAGTTGCTCTCAAATAGAATTATCTCTATTGATTTTGTATCGTCAAAAGATAATTTAGTGGATCCGTTTACTAAAGATTTAAGTGAAAAGCGTATAAACTGCGCATCAAGGGGAATAAGTCTAAAAGCCTAATCTTACCGAGTCAGCTTAATGAAAACCTCACTTAGCGACTGGAGATCCACATACTAAGTTTAAGAGGAAAACTAGTTATAATTGACTTTGTGAGTAAACACTTAGGAGCTTGATTTAATCTATTCTTGTGGTGCACCCAAGTGCTTTCTACAAGTAGATTAACGATAAACTTAACGCTTTTAATGTTGCCTATATCTTGTTATTAAAACAAGTGGGGGATAGAGTAGACTACTCTTAATAGGATGATCACCTATGCGAGTATAGAGCTGGGTCGGCTCTTTGGGAATCTCTATAGAGGCTGTTATTCCCTAAAGATACTCTCTAAAACTAAAATGTTCAGGGCCAAAATGGGCACAACTGAGAACCAAGTTTGATTTTGGAAAGTTACTGTGTGAAGCTTGTTGACTTGGCTTATAATGACGGCTGACAGTTCAAGACTTAGCTCACTGATTAGCTAGTAAGTCCGATAAAATTTTTGCTATGAAAGGTTCAAGACCTAATTCACCTATACGGATGCAGTTTCTTTTCTAAAGTACCTTTCACTATAGAGTCAGTCTTTTTGTGTGTCAATTCCTTGAATCTCTATTTATTGTGGGGGATTGTTGGGAAAACGAAGAATTAAAATATGAATCTTTGAGCTGAATTAAGGCATGATCCGTTGATAAAATTAACCGGATTATGATTGGAGTGTGTTCTCCTTCCATTGAGAATGAACATGGTATATTTACATGTTTAATTCTGTTTTTGAATGAATGAGATATTCAAGTTAAAGTTTGCCTAATTCAAAAGCTAAAGGGAACTAAAAATAGTTAAAAACATTTAGTCCCACATTGGATATGAGATGGACAATTGAAGTGTATAAATAGAGAAAATGAGAACAAAGGACGTTCCCTTTGGGTACTTGAAGTTTTCGCGCGCGATTGGGAGAAATCATGCCCACACGCGCACGTGCCTGGCGCCTGCGCGGGGCCGGGCATGGGCGTAGTGTAACGCCCCGATCCGGAGGGTACGGAGACGTTACTGCGACGTATATACGCAGGTCAGAAATACCCTAACGTATATACGCTAAGCATCAATACAGGCAGGGGTCAGAGTACGGAAGCATAGTGGTAATATACAATCCAGCAATAATAACAACAGTACAGTTATCACAAGGCATTATATAATAATCTGAAGAATATATGATCACTGAGAAGCACAAAAGCAGGATGCACAATATGAAATACTGGAAAGTACTCACGAGTGGCAAGATGAAAATCTCGCGAGCCGATCAAAAAAGGCGGGAGGGAAGAGGGTCTGGACAGGCAACTGCTAATCCACGCTCCCGCTGCGCACTCTGATCAAGTACAGCAAGGCTATGGTCCAGACTTCATGATCTGGACATGAGAATCCAGGGTTGTTAGCAACCCCAGCGAGTACAAAGAATGAAGCCAGATGGCGTGCATAACAGGCACACGTGTACATGATCAAGTGATGTGGTCCAGGCATGCAGGTACAGGAAATGACAAGTAATATAAGGAAATGACAGTAAATCTGAGATCAAGTAAATGCATGTATATCAGTAAATCTGAATCGGAAAACATGTATGAAAAGCGGTATAGAGAGCATAGGTACACATAATCATGCGACATATATGGAAAACATGTGATAAATACACTAAACATGCGATAAATAAGTATGGACAATTCAAGTTGTATAAGCTCGGATTATGGATTCATGGGGTGATACGTCAAGGGGATAATCCAAATAAGGAAACCCTCATCTATATACCACATATCCGATGTCACCATCATCTGAATTTATACAACTTGAGTTGCCCTCAGAGTAACAGACTAGAGTGTGTCAGTAGTAATCATTGTGTCACATATATCGTTTGCCATAATGCAGGGTGTCAACTCAGAACATAATGCTGTAACTGGAGAATATAAAAGTATAGCATTTTAATTAATCCAGTAATAATAGTCAGTACCATCTGATATTTTAATCGCCTCCCTACCAGTGTCTCACATCACTGATAGTCCATACTAGAGTTCGCACTCTGTAGAACTTACCCGGGTCTGATATGTGAGTATCAGGACCCGAACAAAGGAGAAACCAAATATCACATGTTCCTAACACTACTACTGTTTGGTTGTTTTATGTTATTCATCCGATTCATATGCTTTTGTATGTGCTAACCGGCACACATACATCCACTTATGAATAAGACGAGTTATTATTTGGAAACTGATAAATCTGATGGCTCATATTTATAGTGGGTCCCATCTCAGCTAGGGACTATGCTCAGGAGTACAGGCTACTGCTTCCGGGGACTTATCATTACGCGCCCCACACGACACTTCAGATTCAGGCTACTGCTTCCGGGGACTTATCATTACGCGCCCCACACGACACTTCAGATACCATTATAAATATGACATCAACCGGTGTCCATCAGTTTCCCCCACCCAGTGAAAGTTGAGTATTTTATTATATATGTTGCCCAAAGATAATGTCCACAAGTGTATACAGTATAACCATGATTATCCAACTACAGGAGTTAACAGGAGTATAATCTCAGGAGTATAATATCAGGGGTCACCCTTTTTCAGGGGTTCAGGAGTACAGGAGCTCAGGAGATACAGGAGTACAGGAGATACAGGAGTGCCAGATGTCTGGTCACATAATAATCATGAATATGTCAGGTAATACAGGTGCCAGGTGTCATATATATCATGGCAAGTATTAGTGTTATATATCAGGTGGCAAGTATAGCATGTCATATATCAGGTGGCAAGCATAGCATGTCAAATAACGGTATCCGGTGTCATGTGTCAAATATAGCATGGCAAGTACTGGTCTCAAGTATCATATTTCAAACATAGCATGGCTAGTACCGGTGTCATATATCATGGGTCAAATATAGCAAGGCAAATACCGGTGTCAGGCACCATATGTCAAATGTAGCATGATAAGTACTGGTGTCATATATCAGGGTCAGGTATAGCATGGTAATATCGGGGTCAGATACTAAGTGTCAAGTATAGCATGGCAAGTACAGGTATCGGGTATCGCAAATCACATATAGCATGGTAAGTATCAGTATCAAATATAACATGGCAAGTACTGGTATCCGGTATCATGTGATAAATATAGCATGGCAAGTATCGGTGTCAAAATAGCATGGTAAGTTACAGTGACAGTTACTAAGCATGTGACGGTAATAGTAAAGCATATAACCACACAAGAAAATAAATGCATGCTAAAAGAACTGTACTCGCATAATGTTAAAACAAATGCATGTTAAAAATAAATGTACTCGCCTGAAACCGGGTAAAATACTGGTTAAAATCTGGGAATCGGCGAACCGTTTAAGTATACCTCAAGCCCACAATATATATTAAAATATATATATTTATAAATATTTATAAAATATTTTAGAGAGAAGAGAGAGGAGAGAGAAGATTGTAGGAAAAGGGAGGGAAAGAGGTGTTATTTTGAAATAATTTAGGATTTAAAGGAGAGGGGTAGGGGTTGTAAATATAAGGAAGTATTTTTAGGAAAGTGATGGGGGTATTTTTGGAAAGGGTGTTTGTTTTATTTTAGGGATGAAATGAAAGGGAAAAAGGAAAGAAAGAAAAGAAGTAAAAAGAAAGAAAGAATAGAGAAGAAAAGAAGAAGGAGGGGGTGTGGGGGGTGGCCGGCCGGCTGCAGGCCGGCGGCGGCGGCGGCTGCAGGCCGCCGGCGGGGAGGGGGTGGCGGCGCGCGCGGTGGAGAGGAGGGAGGAGCTTGTTGTTGTTGTTGTTGTTGTTATGTTGATGGTGGTGATGGTGGTGGTGGTGGTTGTGGTGGTGGTGGTGATGTTTGGTGGTGGTTGGGAGTTAGAGGAGGTGGAGGAGGTGGTGATGGAGTAGTTGGAGGGAAGAATTTGATGGTGGTGAGGGGGGATTTGGAGAAATTGAAGGTGGGTATGTGATGGGTTTTGGGAGAAATTGAGGAGGAGGAGGAGGAATTTGGGGTTGTTGAAGGTGGAGGAGTATTGTGGGGTGGTGGGAGGCGCGGTGGCGGCGGCTTGGGCGGCGCCGGAGGCGGTGGTGGTGATGGTGGAGGCGGCGGCCGAGTGGGTGCGTGAGTGGAGGTGTTTTGGGTTGAAGATGAAGGTAAAATGAAATAGAAGGGAGGTGTTTTAAGTGGAGAAGAAAAGGAAAAAAAAATAAATTGAAATGATTTGAGATGATGAAGGGAGATGGAGTGGGGGGGATGGTGCTCAGTCCTTGCGCTGCTGCCGCTGCTGCGTTTGCAGGGAATGGGAGTTGGAGTGAAGGAGAAGAAAAGAAAGAAGAAAAAGAAAGAAAAAGAAAAGAAATTGGAAAAAAATAAAAGGAAATGTTTAAAAATAGTTAAAAATTTATAAATAAATATTTTATTAAATAATAAAATTGATATAATATTCTGGAAGTAATAAGTAGAGGATTTGAGAGGTAAAAGTAAGAAAAAGAAATAACGGCAAATTTTATTATTATTTTAATAAGGCAAAAATTTGACTGTTTCAGAATCCTTCCGAAAAATTCTCAAAATAGAAAATATTATTTTAAGATGCTCGGTGAAATCGGATTCGAGAAATTCAATGTAGATTTCAAATTAAAAATCCTGGAATCTGCTGGCGGTACCGTCGACACCAAAATCGGTGAATTTTCGATAAATTCTGAAAAATCTCGAAAAATGAATTTAGATAGAAAATGATATTCTAAGAAGTAAACTGAAAGCCGTTTTTGAAAATTCATTCCCATTTGAAAACTAAAAATCCTGGAATCAGTCAGTGATACCGACCGACACCAGTTTTGAAGATTTTGCAAATAATTCTGAAAAATTCCAGAAAATCATGAAAATCCAAAATGTTGGAAAACGATGTTTAAAACTAAAATCGGTCAAATCAGATTAGCAGAAAGGCCAAATCGAGCGAAGCACTAGGTTCGGGCCCCCGGTTCAGACTAGGGCTGACTCCGAGTCCACGAATCCAAATCCAACACAAAACGATCACACTAATAATCATAAAACAAAAACAAATACAAGATAAATCAAATAAATATGCTAGAAAAATCAGAATACGTATCTACGTACGCATTCCAGGAACGGGGTGTTACATTCCATCCACCTTACAAAAATTTCGTCCTCGAAATTTCGATAAGGGGAGGATGAACACAGAAAGGAATAGGAATGAGGATTTATACCAATCAAGATATGAGTAACTGAGGATAATACCCACTAATTAGCTGAATGATACACCCAGGTCTGAGACATCTCTGCACTACTGCCGTATATATCCTCTGACGGTACCATAATAATACTGACCTGTTGTCTGCTCTTTCGGACTGCGAAGCAAAGCTGATAGAATCCCTAGAAATCTATAGTGCTGAAATCCATAATATAAAATATCTGAAAATCCATAGAAATCCATAATATAATATAAAGTCCCGCACGGCATGAAGCTGTCCTTGACCAAGAATCCATAGTAGAATTTCCGATACTGCAAAACACTATTTCTCCAGAATACCGAAGATAAAGAAAACCCGAATAATACTGAGCATGAATAAAGAAGACCAATAATTAAGAATTCCTGAATATTGGGCATTGCAATCTCTGAAAGGCATAACCGAGAATACAGAATAACCATAAAGAATTCTGAATACTGACTTCTGAATGACAACCCGACTGCACATGAAACATTAAAGAATACCCAATCTCTGCAAGTTTGGCCGAATGGATCGTTCATACGGATCACGGTAATAGCTCAGATACAGCGAGAAAATCCTGTCCAACAGATCCATGAAAACATACAAGGCAGAAGAAGTCCGAGGAACGGCTAGAGTGCTAAGCACTGAAGGGACTAGCCACGGACGGAACCAAGCCTAGGTAAGACCATCGCGTAACACATCTCAGGCGTTAAGCATTAGGGTGCAGCGGAGCTAACGCTCTGCGAGGCTCGCACATGGCGGAGCTCACGCAGCGAAGCCAGCGCGTAACACAACGCTAAATGCTAAGCACCAGGGTGCAGCGAAGCCCACACCTGGTTAGGTCCACGGTGACTAGAACACAACCCTCGCTTGGCGAGGCTAGCAGGGTCCGTAGTCCATCAAATCCATAAAAACTGCTAGAAGCTGGTGGCTCTGAGAACACGATCAAGAATCGCAATAATCGAAACGAGTCCCGAATGCTGTCTCCATAACTCTGTCTGGTAGAAGCCCTAAATCTGAAATACTGTTCCATACCGATGTTCCTCATGTAATGATACGGTCTGTCTGATTATATAAGTGATGACTATCCCACTTGCTGTGCTGATTTCCCCGTGATGTATCCACATATACAAGAATAGAATAAGAGGCCGAAGAACCATCCAATGTAAGACCCGGTGATGCACCAGAGTTAAGAATACCAGAACATAATGATAGCGAACCACATCTGTCTTGCTGCTACCCTACTAGTTTATCCATATCTTGAGTTGGTATAAGATTGAAAGGAATTGGAAATGGAAAAGGATGGAAGAGATTTCAAGAATCAGGAAAGGACGATCAAGAGGGAATGGATAACTTTGTACTTGCAGTTGGATTTATAACCACGACTCATGCATTGTACCGAGGATGTGAGAGCCTAGGCTCTGATACCACCCTGTAACGCCCCGATCCGGAGGGTACGGAGACGTTACTGCGACGTATATACGCAGGTCAGAAATACCCTAACGTATATACGCTAAGCATCAATACAGGCAGGGGTCAGAGTACGGAAGCATAGTGGTAATATACAATCCAGCAATAATAACAACAGTACAGTTATCACAAGGCATTATATAATAATCTGAAGAATATATGATCACTGAGAAGCACAAAAGCAGGATGCACAATATGAAATACTGGAAAGTACTCACGAGTGGCAAGATGAAAATCTCGCGAGCCGATCAAAAAAGGCGGGAGGGAAGAGGGTCTGGACAGGCAACTGCTAATCCACGCTCCCGCTGCGCACTCTGATCAAGTACAGCAAGGCTATGGTCCAGACTTCATGATCTGGACATGAGAATCCAGGGTTGTTAGCAACCCCAGCGAGTACAAAGAATGAAGCCAGATGGCGTGCATAACAGGCACACGTGTACATGATCAAGTGATGTGGTCCAGGCATGCAGGTACAGGAAATGACAAGTAATATAAGGAAAATGACAGTAAATCCGAGATCAA
This sequence comes from Agave tequilana, assembly GCA_038442645.1. Lineage (NCBI taxonomy): Eukaryota > Viridiplantae > Streptophyta > Magnoliopsida > Asparagales > Asparagaceae > Agave > Agave tequilana. The sequence continues at coordinate 168,472 of JAVJIF010031572.1, read as the reverse complement.
GTAAATGCATGTATATCAGTAAATCTGAATCGGAAAACATGTATGAAAAGCGGTATAGAGAGCATAGGTACACATAATCATGCGACATATATGGAAAACATGTGATAAATACACTAAACATGCGATAAATAAGTATGGACAATTCAAGTTGTATAAGCTCGGATTATGGATTCATGGGGTGATACGTCAAGGGGATAATCCAAATAAGGAAACCCTCATCTATATACCACATATCCGATGTCACCATCATCTGAATTTATACAACTTGAGTTGCCCTCAGAGTAACAGACTAGAGTGTGTCAGTAGTAATCATTGTGTCACATATATCGTTTGCCATAATGCAGGGTGTCAACTCAGAACATAATGCTGTAACTGGAGAATATAAAAGTATAGCATTTTAATTAATCCAGTAATAATAGTCAGTACCATCTGATATTTTAATCGCCTCCCTACCAGTGTCTCACATCACTGATAGTCCATACTAGAGTTCGCACTCTGTAGAACTTACCCGGGTCTGATATGTGAGTATCAGGACCCGAACAAAGGAGAAACCAAATATCACATGTTCCTAACACTACTACTGTTTGGTTGTTTTATGTTATTCATCCGATTCATATGCTTTTGTATGTGCTAACCGGCACACATACATCCACTTATGAATAAGACGAGTTATTATTTGGAAACTGATAAATCTGATGGCTCATATTTATAGTGGGTCCCATCTCAGCTAGGGACTATGCTCAGGAGTACAGGCTACTGCTTCCGGGGACTTATCATTACGCGCCCCACACGACACTTCAGATTCAGGCTACTGCTTCCGGGGACTTATCATTACGCGCCCCACACGACACTTCAGATACCATTATAAATATGACATCAACCGGTGTCCATCAGTTTCCCCCACCCAGTGAAAGTTGAGTATTTTATTATATATGTTGCCCAAAGATAATGTCCACAAGTGTATACAGTATAACCATGATTATCCAACTACAGGAGTTAACAGGAGTATAATCTCAGGAGTATAATATCAGGGGTCACCCTTTTTCAGGGGTTCAGGAGTACAGGAGCTCAGGAGATACAGGAGTACAGGAGATACAGGAGTGCCAGATGTCTGGTCACATAATAATCATGAATATGTCAGGTAATACAGGTGCCAGGTGTCATATATATCATGGCAAGTATTAGTGTTATATATCAGGTGGCAAGTATAGCATGTCATATATCAGGTGGCAAGCATAGCATGTCAAATAACGGTATCCGGTGTCATGTGTCAAATATAGCATGGCAAGTACTGGTCTCAAGTATCATATTTCAAACATAGCATGGCTAGTACCGGTGTCATATATCATGGGTCAAATATAGCAAGGCAAATACCGGTGTCAGGCACCATATGTCAAATGTAGCATGATAAGTACTGGTGTCATATATCAGGGTCAGGTATAGCATGGTAATATCGGGGTCAGATACTAAGTGTCAAGTATAGCATGGCAAGTACAGGTATCGGGTATCGCAAATCACATATAGCATGGTAAGTATCAGTATCAAATATAACATGGCAAGTACTGGTATCCGGTATCATGTGATAAATATAGCATGGCAAGTATCGGTGTCAAAATAGCATGGTAAGTTACAGTGACAGTTACTAAGCATGTGACGGTAATAGTAAAGCATATAACCACACAAGAAAATAAATGCATGCTAAAAGAACTGTACTCGCATAATGTTAAAACAAATGCATGTTAAAAATAAATGTACTCGCCTGAAACCGGGTAAAATACTGGTTAAAATCTGGGAATCGGCGAACCGTTTAAGTATACCTCAAGCCCACAATATATATTAAAATATATATATTTATAAATATTTATAAAAATATTTTAGAGAGAGAGAGAGGAGAGAGAAGATTGTAGGAAAAGGGAGGGAAAGAGGTGTTATTTTGAAATAATTTAGGATTTAAAGGAGAGGGGTAGGGGTTGTAAATATAAGGAAGTATTTTTAGGAAAGTGATGGGGGTATTTTTGGAAAGGGTGTTTGTTTTATTTTAGGGATGAAATGAAAGGGAAAAAGGAAAGAAAGAAAAGAAGTAAAAAGAAAGAAAGAATAGAGAAGAAAAGAAGAAGGAGGGGTGTGGGGGGTGGCCGGCCGGCTGCAGGCCGGCGGCGGCGGCGGCTGCAGGCCGCCGGCGGGGAGGGGGTGGCGGCGCGCGCGGTGGAGAGGAGGGAGGAGCTTGTTGTTGTTGTTGTTGTTGTTATGTTGATGGTGGTGATGGTGGTGGTGGTGGTTGTGGTGGTGGTGGTGATGTTTGGTGGTGGTTGGGAGTTAGAGGAGGTGGAGGAGGTGGTGATGGAGTAGTTGGAGGGAAGAATTTGATGGTGGTGAGGGGGATTTGGAGAAATTGAAGGTGGGTATGTGATGGGTTTTGGAGAAATTGAGGAGGAGGAGGAGGAATTTGGGGTTGTTGAAGGTGGAGGAGTATTGTGGGGTGGTGGGAGGCGCGGTGGCGGCGGCTTGGGCGGCGCCGGAGGCGGTGGTGGTGATGGTGGAGGCGGCGGCCGAGTGGGTGCGTGAGTGGAGGTGTTTTGGGTTGAAGATGAAGGTAAAATGAAATAGAAGGGAGGTGTTTTAAGTGGAGAAGAAAAGGAAAAAAAATAAATTGAAATGATTTGAGATGATGAAGGGAGATGGAGGGGGGGGATGGTGCTCAGTCCTTGCGCTGCTGCCGCTGCTGCGTTTGCAGGGAATGGGAGTTGGAGTGAAGGAGAAGAAAAGAAAGAAGAAAAAGAAAGAAAAAGAAAAGAAATTGGAAAAAAATAAAAGGAAATGTTTAAAAATAGTTAAAAATTTATAAATAAATATTTTATTAAATAATAAAATTGATATAATATTCTGGAAGTAATAAGTAGAGGATTTGAGAGGTAAAAGTAAGAAAAAGAAATAACGGCAAATTTTATTATTATTTTAATAAGGCAAAAATTTGACTGTTTCAGAATCCTTCCGAAAATTCTCAAAAATAGAAAATATTATTTAAGATGCTCGGTGAAATCGGATTCGAGAAATTCAATGTAGATTTCAAATTAAAAATCCTGGAATCTGCTGGCGGTACCGGTCGACACCAAAATCGGTGAATTTTCGATAAATTCTGAAAAATCTCGAAAAATGAATTTAGATAGAAAATGATATTCTAAGAAGTAAACTGAAAGCCGTTTTTGAAAATTCATTCCCATTTGAAAACTAAAAATCCTGGAATCAGTCAGTGATACCGACCGACACCAGTTTTGAAGATTTTGCAAATAATTCTGAAAAATTCCAGAAAATCATGAAAAATCCAAAATGTTGGAAAACGATGTTTAAAACTAAAATCGGTCAAATCAGATTAGCAGAAAGGCCAAATCGAGCGAAGCACTAGGTTCGGGCCCCCGGTTCAGACTAGGGCTGACTCCGAGTCCACGAATCCAAATCCAACACAAAACGATCACACTAATAATCATAAAACAAAAACAAATACAAGATAAATCAAATAAATATGCTAGAAAAATCAGAATACGTATCTACGTACGCATTCCAGGAACGGGGTGTTACACGTAGGCTCGGGTCCAACTCGGCGGCATACTGGTTTGGTGCTATAGCGGGTCTCGACCTGCTCCGCTATCCTAGCGATGCGCTGCAATGGTTGGAAGGAACCGCTGTAGCGGTTCCTGTCTGGAACAGTTGTAACGGTTCAGACAGGAACCGTCACATGAACCATCGCAATTGTTCCTGGACGGTTCTGCCCTCCAACGGGTTCCCAGGAGCACTATAAATAGCGCTCCTCTCCGTGGATTACAAACACGCACAAAAAGCAGAGAATAAACAGAGATTCTCTACTCTCCACTCCCTCTGAATTTAGAATCAGGATATTTTGAAATAAAAATCTGAAAAAGAGATTCATTCTGAAAGAAGGGTTCAGAAATTCAACAAATTCTTAAATAGAATTCTTGTTTGAATCTGGGACTTCCTAAGATGAATATTCTTCTCAATTTCTCCTTTCTCTACAGTGAATAATCCTTCAAAATTAAGGCAAATATTCTCCCTAAAATTTGTCTTCGTCCTGCTGTATTGAAATCCTGCGAAGGTACAAATTAACTAGGTTCGACCTTATCATGATTTGGTAGTACTATCCAAATACCGTGAAGGAGTATTGTATCTTGGTAGACCAGCGTCCAGTAACCCGTTAGCACCGGCGACAGACGTAATTATCTTAAGGAGATCCATTATATGCGTACCCCACTCCAATTGTTGTATAAGTGAAATAACGTTCTTTATACAGGAATTATACTGAAATATTTATGCTCATAAATATTACTTTATATTGAGACTGACTAATACTAGTCTAATGAGTGTTTAACCGAGGAAGGTAATTGAAAGGTGGTTCTGTAATTAAAAAACGTTTATTGAATGGAAAACCTCCCACCTGATATTCACCGACCTGACTAATTAGATCAGTGACATTGATTAGTTGTCAGATTGATTCTTGCACCTAACAATTCGATACATGATGGCCCTTTGTGTAAATGGCCATCATCTTGGAGAGTATGTTCCATATATTGGAAAATTGTCTTTGGGGCTAAAAATGGGTTACCTTTTGACAAATGAGGACATCCAAACCCAAGGTCACTACTTGTGGATAGAGATCTACAAACCTGTGGAATGTTCGTTTTCTTTCTCCACTCATTATTGAGATCAGAACTAATCTCAGAATAAGTAATCTCAACGTTGAGCCTTCTAATGCCACAAGGATTGGAAAATATTTTGAAAATTGAAACTCAATGCCCAGGTTTCTTGAAACCTACAATTGGAACAGATGTGTGGACTACAAAGGGACATATGATCTGATATGCCTATTGCAAGGATTTAAGTATCAGCCGATTCTGATATATATCGGCAATATTATTGGTTTTTGAGATACCCGAGGTCTATATAGTTTATATTGACGATATTGATGCTAAAAATCATTGGTTGACACTACTACCGATATTGATGCATATTGTAGGATTTAAACCCTTGGCCGATACATTGGTAGCATGTCTATATATCTGGTGTCCTTTTTGCACTTCATTTTAGTGCATGCATAAGAATAACTCTAGACTACATATGTTAAAAATTTATTTCTATGGGAACTATTTTACTATATCTTGGTCATATTAGTTTCAGTACTAATGTTTCTACCACATTCATAATATATCTGGAATTCATATTTCTAGCTTCTTCTTTCTACTGTTCTTTCCTTTACTGTGTGGATATCTTTTCTATAGCAGCATGTACTTGTTAGTTGAGCTGGAATATTTGGCAATATACTTTTCTTATACTTTACATTCAACATTTCAAGTGGCTTTTCTGTATTCCATATTAAAAACAATCATTTGTTTTAGCTACATAGTTGACCAGAAATGAGCTTTCTTATAATTATTTACATTGTATCTGTGTGCAGAAAGAAAGCCTGTGGCAAGGTCAAGGGCTGATAGAGAAGCAGATAATTTACAACTCTTGCAGTTAGAAGAAAAGGATGTTATCTCGTGTGTAGCTACCATGCTATCTGATCTCTGCGGTCCAGGAGAGTGGATGCCTATGGCAACACTTCATGCCGAGGTGAGTCCAAAAATCACTCTAACATGCACGCTGGCATGCACCATAACATATAGGTATAAATTACAAAATGTTTCTACCTTCCAGCTGCATGAGAGACTATCCCATTGAATGATCTGCATTGCTTGTGATTGGGAAATTAGCCTTTTATTTTATTTTATTTTGTAGACCCTTAAAAGAATGAAAAACATAGTGGCAGCAGTAGCAGTAACGGTGCTGAGATAGCCTTTGGTGTAGCATCATGCATGCTATACAGAGTTATTGGCATCTAAATCAATCATCCATACTATCTAAAATGAGCTATGCGTTTGAAACACACTTTAATAACAGAATCATATGGTTTAAAGACCTATTTCTGATTCATTAAGTGATCAAGACAAACTCACGTGGCATTAAAGGAATTAATTCAAGCATACTATTGTCCAAGTAGTCCATAAATTTAAGTTTCAGATAAAATCTGTGCAAGTTGCTTCTCCGGAATATGAAGTTATATGTAGGTCAAAATGATACTTTTGTTGGTGAGAGAGGATAGGAGTCAAGGGGTTCTGAGATGAAAGTTTAATTACATAGAAAAACAAAGCGAAACACATTATTGAACATCTTCTAAAATCAATTAGTTCACCAGAAAAATGAGACGAGAACAAAATAAACAAAATAAAGGGCAATAATTGCACCCCGAGAACAGCTGTACCAAAATAAGACTGCCATAGGTTTGAGACTCAGTGATTCTCTCCATTATGCTCACCTTTATTCAGTTTCCCTGTCCACAAGTTTACATAAGCAAGTATGAGAGACCAATTGGAAAGAAAGATTTAAATCTATTTTCAACGATTATTCTATCCATCTCTTTTCAAACTATCCAGATTAGTGCTAAGCCTGAAGGATCCTGTACATTTTAAAACATTTGTCCAACTTTGGTCCTTCACCCACCCTTAAATTTGCAAGAACGATCTCTTACCTGGAACTTTTGCCTTCATGTAATTCAACATGGAGGACACGTGGACACTGAAAGGCGTCTCCATCCCACTGTTATAAAGCACAAATTCGTCTCTTATCCACATTTCTTCTCCTCAGAAGTTCCTCTGGAACCGCATACGGAGTTTTAGTTACACTCATCTAGAGTGCTCTCAAAAAATGGGGCCTTATTCCACTTCTTTCTCATGTTCGCATAAAAGGGTTCAACAGAAAATGTCGATGCCATTCTATTGTCTAGAACTTGTAATTTGACATAGAATGCTGACAGCAGTCAATGCTCTATATCCATCCTCTATGTGACACATATTCCTTGCTAATCCACCATTCTACACCTCTAACAGACTAAGACCACCACCAACAAATCTTGCCCAATTGTAAATCAAGTCCATTACATGATTATGCGATTATTTGAACTTAGCAAAAAGGGGGCATGCCGACTGTTTTTATATGAGTTAAAGATTGCTTGATCATGCTAAAGTCATACTATCATTTTCTAAGATGGGCTTGACTTGAGGTTCAAATAGGTTTCATAGATTCAGGTTAAGCATGGGATAGAAACCCAAATACCCAAGTTAAATGAAGTTTTGAAGTACTAGATAAATGAATGCCATTGGCAAAGTAATGTATTTGCAGGTATATGAGCGAACCATGCCAAACATTTTAGCCTAAAAAACTACCTAAATGAAAATTTAGCATAATAAGTAAGCCTGTACCTTGCCCAAGCACTAGAATTTCAACCTGAATCCTTGCAGATGTACAAACAAACTAACAAGGTTGAGGGGATTACCCCACCCCAAACACACAATCCAACACACAAAAGAGAAGGGAAAAAAAGAAATATAATTTATATTCTTGTATAGACATACTATGTCTATATATTGGGGTGGGTGGGTGATGTGGGACAGGAGGGAAATTTGGGTTTGTTGTGGGGATTTTGGTGGAATTGGGAAAAACAAAGATTTGGGGAAAACAAGGGAGGAAAGAAAGGGTTTGATCACGGATCGCAACTTGGATCTTATCTTCACTGCCTGATTCGATCTAATCATCGAGATTAAACCAAACAACACAAAGTTTAACATGAAATTTTTTTTAATCAAATCACTATCCTTTCAAAGTTCAATATCTGGCTATATATAGCATACAATACATGCAATTATTGATTAAATCAAATCAAATCGAATCTATTTCAAATTAATCCTCAATCTTAACTAAATCTACAAAAATCTAAATTTAAATAAAATCTTAAATCCTACTAAATTTGAGCTGTTCGACTTCCTCATCATTCTCTCCGACTTGAAAATATCCATTTCCGGTGAATGCAGTGGCAAGTAATAAGGCAAGTACAACTGGATTGAACCACATCACGAATCGTCAATCAGGCCAAGGTGGTGGTCGGAGAATCAACAATGATGCGTCATGGCTGAACCAAGGCGGTGGAGGTGAAACTGACTTTTGTGACAAACCGGTTGCAGTCGATAGTAGCTCGAACAAGATACGTGCATCATAATAAAAAAACTCAGCTCCACTGAAAATTAACTCACAAATCAAGGTACTAATCTCCTGTAAACCTGTCTCCTATAGAAAGATGTGAAACAGATGACCTTAGAGATAAGAGAAATATCGTAACTAGCGAAAATGACAATAGCTCTACAGTAAACTCCGTTGGAAGATCTATAGGAGTTAAATAAGAGACTTTTTCACTTTTGGCTCTTTCACTTCTAACTCTGGCACTTTCACTTCTGGCTCTGGTTCTTTAATAATGCCGGGCTCGACAAGCACTGAAGGCTCTGAATTCGTGTTAACCTTTACTGTCATACTTTCTACAATCTTCCTCACGCTATCTAGGATCTCCTTAAATTTAATGACTATATCACTTAACTGTGGCTTCTCGAGCTCGGATTCATACTCAACATAGCCTCTTTGCAATCTGCCTTAGATGCATAAAGAAGGTGTGGAGCATACTGAGTACGAAAAATTTTTTGTAAGACAAATTAATATCGACAGAATCTATGATTGTCTTTCCACCACAATAAGTTTCTCCATCTAGTATCATTTGGGCATGACGATACTTCTGCTCAAATGTTAGGAAGAAATAACTGAAATTTTTTTTAAGATGATTTTCTCACTTCTCATATCTGTAACGTTCATAAGAATCCCGAAAATACGGGATAGCCGCATACATATTCTATTAACTTTCTTTAGAATTACCATCAGTATATATATATATCGACCACAGAAGTAAAATTTCATGAAGAAAATTCATGAAATAAGCTCAAAAATTACTCAAGAATCACTGTCCTTCTGCTGCAAGAACAATATCGACACTAAAATAGGCTTGCGGAGATCAAATTTGTTGTCTCAATGCTGTGAAATATTTTCACTGGCTTCGACACTCAGTCACGAATCCAACGCTTCGAACAGAGATCGAAATGTGCTCCGAACGGGCAAAAAACAGTCTCTGAATTATCATGCGCTGCTGCTAGATTGAGTTGGCTCGGTCTGCTCAGAGTCAGCCGCGGCTGAGCCGATGAACAAAGCGGCTCAGTTGAGTCGCCGCTTGAGCCAATAACAGGGTTCAAAGACTCGGCCGAGTCGGAGTTGACTCGACCGAGTCGTGTCCGGAATAGCCACTGTCGATCCAATAACGAGACACGAGTTGTTAGATATGGCAAAAATTGCATAACTCGGGCATGACTCAACTGAATGAGCCGAGTCATGAGACAACTCGGTAAGACTCGGCCGAGTCATACCCGAGTGTAGGAATAAAAGGTAAAAAAGAGATATCTAGGGCTTAGCCCTCGCCTGCCAACGCCACTGGTCGCCCGTCCATCCGTTTCTCTCTTTTCCTCTGATCTCTCTCTATCTGTTTCCCTCAGAGAGCGGAGGGAGGGAGAGCCTCTGTCTCTCTCCTTCCGATCTCTCTCTCCCTCTGATCTCTCTCCCCTTCTCTCCCTACCTCTGATCTCTCTCTGTCCCGCTCTCTCTTACATTCTCTCTCTTTTAATCTCTCTCCCCTCCCCCCTCTGATCTCTCTCTGTTTCTCTCTCCCCCTTTCTCATCTGACTTTCTTATATTCAACACTCAAATCTTTCTTTTATTTACCCCTCAATTCTTTCGTATTTAGTTATTACCCCTCAAATATTTTTATATTTACCCTCAAATCACCATATTTTTATATTCACCCCTCAAATCATCATATTTTTCCAATTACCTCTCAAAACAAACGCATTTTGGACATGTGATACAGGAAAATTGATGTCTACATCTTTTTAAAGATTTTTTGTGATTTTTTAGAATTTTTTGAGCTTTTTATGCAGCGTTTTATGCGTATCGCCTGAGACCGATCTGAGATGCCGCAATCGATTCGTCTCAGTGCCCGCTGAGTCAACATCGAGATCGCGATTTTGAACCATGGCCGATAAGGTCAGCTCAACTTGGCTGAGCCGACATCGTATCGGCTCGGTTCCGGCTTTATCTGGGTAGGCCAGCTTGGTCAGGCTTGGGCCAGCCTGGGCTGTGCTAGTTGGGCCCAGGTTTATCTGCTAAAAATGGTCGGATCTGACTTCTGCTGACCCGACTGAAGCATGAACCGGGTTCGAATTGGATCTGGGTTGAATCTGATATGGATCCGGGTCGGATATGAGTTATAAACTCAAATCACGCCCAACTCAAACTTAAGTGAACCCACTGTATTCAGGAGACGACAGAGACGATGAAGGCGGGGGTGCTCAAGCTGGTGAAGACAAGGACGATGAGGGTATGCCACGACGACAGTGATGCATGATAAGACAGGCGGCGTCAAAGTGAAGTGATGTTGTTAGAGGTTTCTATTGGAGATGATGAAGACAATCTTTTCGATGAGGATCGATGGTGGTTGTCGACGAGATCTAGCTGGAGGTGAGGTCGACGCAGTGGTGGTGGAAGTCGCGGTTGAGCAGGTGGAGAGAGATTGGGGAAGTTCTGGATCTCGCAACGAGATCAGTGTCGGAGTGATGGCGGCAGTTGGCGAAGTCACGGAGAAAATGAAGAAGTGGCAGCGATGGCGGTGATGACGCGGGCGCAACAGGCCAAAGTCGACGGAGGGGCTCGGATGGTCCGGCGAATCAGATCAGTTGAAGGCGAGGGCAAGGAGGCGGGGAGATGAGATCGGCGGTGGTTCGATGACGTGGTGGAGGGCTCCGGCGATATGCGATGACAGCATTGGTGGACCTCGACCAAGGGCGAGGGCGAGGAGGCAGGGAGATGAGATCGACGGTGGAAAACCCTAGATGGGTTTGGGAGTCGGGTTGTGGGGAAGGGAAAAGATGATTAATAATTTTTTTGGAACTAAAAAGATGAAAAATTGAGAAAATTTGTAGACCTAGGGCTTGAAATTTTTGTGGAAGAAGAAAGAAGATTAAGGAATTTAGCCTTGATACTAAAATTGATGTAGACGAGATGGAGAATTAGGGTTTGTTGTGAGGATTTTGGTGGAATTGAGAACGACAAGGATTTGGGGAAAAACAAGAGATGAAGGAAAGGGTGTGGTCACAAATCGCAACTCGGATCTTCACTTCACTACCTGATTTGATTCAATCATCGAGATTAAATCAAACAACACAAAGTTTCACATGGAAACAATTTTTTTTTAATCAAATCGTCAACCTTCTAAAGTTCAATACCTGATTATATATAGCCTATAATACATGCATTATACGTGCAATTATTGATAAAATAAAATCTAACCAAATTTAATTCAAATTAATCTTAAATCTCAATCAAATCTACTCAAATCTAAATTTAAATAAAATCTTAAATCCTACTAAATCTGAGCCGTTCGATTCCCCATTAATATGTGTGTGCGCGCGCGCGCGTGCATGTGTGCAGGTGTGTGCATCTGTATATTGAGTGTGTGGAGGGAGGATTGCCCTCTTAGGTCCAGCTGCCTTTCACCCACCTTACCTTACATGAAAACCCTTCATCCATCATGTGCCCGCTGTATGCTTTCTGGAACTTCAATGCATCATTTTTTTTTTGTAATGTCAATGATTGATTGAATAACACTCTTAACTTGAGTTATGAGAAATTACTCGACTTCCATACTACAGAAAAATTAGACTTTGGCTCAATCCTTTACTGTAGCTGTTATTGCCTTCTGCAGCTCAGCTCTTATCATATATATAGTCTTACACAGATTGTCTAGTTGCTCTTCCCCATGATTGTGTGATAAGAGGATAAATTAATTTTGCATTAGAATCTTTCAGCAAGAGCCACGGTGTACTGTGAGAAGATAGTCAAGTTTCATATCTAAGCCATCATCATTGAACATTAGACTGTCGTCGTGCATTGCAATTTTTTTTTCTTCTACATATTCTTAAAATTTCCAACTGGGAGTAAGTATAGGACCTATAGGACTATGTACAAGTTTTCCTGAAAGTTCAGACCCCCAGCTGAAATGCCGATCAACATTCAAAGCCATGAGATAATATAGGCATTCAAATGCACCTCTAACCTGATTGAAGCTTTGTCTCCCCCCAAAATTATCCCTTTCTTGCATGTAAATACATCAGTTCTTTCCTAATAAATTATGTCTCAAACCAGAGTGTGTCCACGTGTACCATTCATGGATGCCAAGTTGTAATTAACTACTATGCACAAACTAATGAGAGGCAACATGACTTCATGTCATAGTTTGGCCTCAAAGAAGCATATGAACAATGTAGTACTCAGACACTACCCGTGTCAAAATTTGACACAAGGATTTGGTTCATAGCTTTTCCACACTAGTAGAATTTCGATTTAAAGGACTAACTCCGCTCAACAGAAGCAAAAACAATGGCAATGAAGCGTTTATCACAGCATTTTGGGAAGCTAAATCTAGTATTACTGTATTAGAGTAAATTATTAGAGTAAATCCTAATTTCAGTCTTCTTCTTTTTTCACTTGTTTTGTTACTCATAGTTCCACTTTCGCAACTGCCTGCTTCCATGTCTGTAAAATTACTTAGCATTAATATTAAGCTATATGCATTGGCTATATGATTTCTACACAATATGAAGTATATGTCATCCTTTTATTTATTTATTTTCCCTCTGGCAACTCCAAATTCGAGGATCATCTAATTTAGTTATCTTCTCTGTTCATCTTTCCTCAGATTGCTGAACAGTACGGCAGTGTATGGCACCACAGCAGAGTTAGACGATACCTGACATCTGAGGAGTGGTCTCAGAACGAAACGAAAGGAAAGCCCTGGTACGGCCTGTTAGCCTTGTTAAGAAAATATCCGGAGCATTTCGTGATCACCACAAGGTCCAAGGGGAGGACAACATCAGAGTTTGTCTCTCTAGTTTCATTAGTTTCATAGAATCAATGACTCAATTTTGCAATGGCAAGCTATTCAGAAATAGCCACCAGTATAAGATAGAACTTGCTGATAAACTTCAATTTTGCAATGGCAAGCTATTCAGAAATAGCCAGCAGTACAAGGCAGAACTTGCTGATAAACTTTGTTGCGGCACATCATTTTGGACTCAAAACTTGTCTAGTTGTCTAGAACATGGTGCTTTTTAGATTAGACAAAATCCTTTTTGCGCTGCTTTTGTCGATAATGTAGAGTTGGAGCAAAGAATTGTTGTTGCTTAATTCTGCTAATATTGCAATGTGCAGTCTACATGCAGAGATGTGCAACCTTAGCTTTTTCTTGAGCCTCTGTTGAATATTACGGCAACATAAGACAATGAAGAGAGAGATGAGATTGACCAGATGGAGGAGATTGCTCGGTCAGACACAGTTTCCAGTTTCTACTGGTGAATTATTCTACTTTAAAGAAAAAAAGGAGCTCCCTATGCTCATAAAACTTACTGTAGAGATTGATTTTATTTACCTGCCTGATAGCATCAAAAGTCATGCCACAACAATATTTCACAATTTCAAAAAAAAAAAAAAACAAAACAAAACAAAACAAAACAAATTTCGATGCATGCATCCATCTCAGCAACCTTTAACCCTTGAGCTCTTAAGCACAGACTTCTTGCAGCCTTGCATTTGCTGCTTCATATGATTGTTCACAATGATAAAATAAAGCAAGGAATGACTGCAAAATTTCTTGTAGATACACTTTCTTTACTGGTTTGATATATCGCCTGAGTCTTTCAAATATTTCGGACCAATTGCAACAAGTATGCAGCAAATACATTCAACAAGCATATATTTCCTCAACTACTCAAGGTTCTTCTTTATTCAGTGTGCCAAAACACCTCTGTTCATTCGACTGCTGTTCTCGAGCACATTTAGCAGCGAGAGCTTCTTCGTCTAACATCTGGCAAACTCCACCAATTGGGATCCAAACTCATCTGTTGTGCAGTGTTTAGTATGCTCTGCAGGTGAGGACGTAGTTGCAGAGTGGCATAGTCCACTGCTGTCCCGATGGCAGCGAAGATGATTGCATAGCGTACTGCGCCAAGCTGACCACCTGAAATGTCAATGAATCAGAAACATACATCTGACTACATATTTTTCCCACGAGGAAAAGAAAATGCATGATCTATAGGATCTATCAATTTTAGAAATGGATTCACGCCCCAAATATGGCTCAAGTACAAATGCCTAGAGAGATCGTATTATAATTCATATGAGGCAGAATTTCACAGAAAAACAGCATGATTGTAAAACCCATTCCCAATTTGCTCATGTTGCTTCCATGTTCGAAACTGACTAATCAACCTAAATTATCAATCAACTAAAATATATTAATCCAGACGCGCATGAACATCATTTCCACAAGGAGCGAAGCTCCGGCCACTCTTTATGTGAGTCACAATATGTGAATAAAAAAAACTCATGATTTCAGCATATTTCCTTCAATATAACATCAAAATGATTTAGCCACCTAGTTTTGATATATAGAGCATGTCTAAAAGTAATTTCAGTAGTGGTTTTGGATATTAGAGGCCAAATGATAATCGGAAGCCCTAAACTGGCATATGATATAGCCTAACAGCTCAGGGATAGTAGTGCACTTTTTCAAAGCAAGGTTGTCCCAAAATGAACTGACCAAGCCCAAATGAGTAATGCACAACACTCACCACCACCAAAAAAACAAAACAAAGCAAAACAAAAAATAAAATAAAAAAGATCCTTGAGGAAGAGAGAAGTAATGTGCTGTTGAGTAAAGGTAAATTAGCCTGCATAAAATGCCTTCTTTCATGTGTTTGAGCATCATACTTCCTCCTAAACATTGTTAACAAGGTCCGGCAGGTAATTAGAGTTAAGCAAAGGGAATTTCAGAGGTGTAACCTTCAAGTCTCCCAGCAAGATCTCCACTTGCAATCCCTCCAACAGAGAATTGATGAGTTCATCACAGGTGTTGAAGCTCGTGCATCTCTTGCAAGTTCTCTTGCCCCTGACAACATTAAAAGTCTTGCAGTTTCAGTACCAAAGCATGACAAAATACGAGTAGCATATGGCAAAAGCGTTAGTCTGCTTGGAATGAATTCTTTACATCTTATTTGATATAGCTTAAGCTCAGGGAGCCATGACAAAACTTCAAATATCTAGACAAGAAAAGAAAATAAAGTTTGATACAGTGTCTATGTATACAGATCTGAAGCACGTCCACAAGTCATCCATGAACTTAGTAGTTAGTATCATATGGTAAATACAAAAGTGAAGACACCTCACTATATAACTTCCCAGTATTACGATTACTGATCTAAAGGAATAACACCCTAACCTACAAAGACTGCATATATTAGGCTGCCAGCACTTTCTCCATCTTCAAAATTTCCCCAATTTCATATATGCACATGCAGGCAATAACTTTATCCCACAGCAATCCAAAACTCATCTGGCAGATCTGTAATTGGGAGCCCCATGAATGACTCCTTGAATGGTTGAACGAGGAAGGTCAGTATCTATATAATATATTAACTATGGTTTACAAATATGAAACCATAAATGGTTTCTGAAATTCTAACAATGTGTAAATAAGATAATCTGCAACTATGGAGCACCAAAATATTAACATCATGTCAACCACCATCAAGTGCACAATGTCTAGCTTAGCTTGCAATGATCAATTATTATACACTCTTTAAACTAATCGAATAATGAATGCACAGGAAATTTAACAGCACTAGTTGAAGAGGAATTTGGGGAAAGTTAGGAACGCATGTGACTTATGCCAGGGAGGTCACAAGCTCAAGAAGTGTCACATCCAACAACAGCAACACTTGAGCTAACTCTGTAAACAAGAATAAGTAAAACAAAGAAAGGTTATTTCTTGGGAAGGTTGATGTATGACAGTCATAGGACCCTCTTAATGACTGAATTTATTTTTTAATGAAATAACTGAGTACTAGATCATAAAACAGGTTGCCTGAAATGTCTACGAGCTAGCGAGGGCTCAGTGAAATTTGTTAGGTATTCTGCTTAACAAGAATCAATCTGACAACTAATTAAGATCACTGAGATATCAACAATCTAATTGGCCAGGTCGGTAAATATCAGGTGGGAGGTTTTCCGTTCAATAGAACGTTCCTTAATTTAAGAACCACCTTTCAATTTCCTTCCTTGGTTAAAGCACCAATTAGACTGAATCTAAGTCAGTCTCGATATACTGTAAAGTATATCCCCGTATAAAGGACTTAATCCACTTATACAGTATTTAGAGTGAGGTACGCTTAAAGCGAATCTCCTTAAGACAATTACGTCCCCCGCACCGGTGCTAACGGGATAATGGACTCAATGTGACTTCCTTTGCCGAAATTATATTTTAAATGGACTGGATGACTCTCTTTACAATGTCTACAGTCCTATAACAACGACAAAGAAGTTATGGGCCAGTCTTGACAAGAAGTACAAGACTGAAGATGCTGGTACCAAGAAGTTCGTCGTAGGACGATTTCTGGAGTACAAAATGGTGGACAGCAAGACTGTAATCAGTCAGGTGCAAGAGTTCCAACTTATTTTGCACGAGATAGAAGCCGAAGGTATGATCCTACCTGAAACTTTTCAGGTTGCTACTATCGTGGAGAAACTCCCACCTGCGTGGAGAGATTTCAAGAACTACCTTAAGCACAAGCGAAAGGAGTTGAAGTTGGAAGATCTCATTGTGAGGCTTCGAATCGAGGAGGACAACAGAAAGTCCGAGAAAAGGAGCAGTAAGAACTCCTACGAAGCAAATGTGATCGAGGACTCAAAGGGAAAAGCGTCTACTTCCAAAAGCTTAAAGCGGAAGAAGACTTCCCAGGGGTACAAAGGCAAGGTCCAAGAAGGCAAGAACATGCGCTTCAAGGGAACTTGCTACATCTGCAACAAAGAGGGGCATAAGGCGAATGAATGTCGCAGCCGTCTCAAACAAAACAAGAATCTTGTTGATGGTCTTTTTAAAGACAATGTTGCAGTGGTAGACAAAAAGTCTGTGTATTTGTACCCGAAGCTTATAAATAAAGGAAATTCTTCTGTTTATTTGCTTGAGTCTCCTATTTTGTGGCATGCTAGATTAGGGCATGTAAATTACAAGTCTTTGAAGAACTTGTCTAATCTGGGATATATTCCTAAACTCAACTTGGAAGAAATTCGCAAGTGTGAGATTTGTGTTGAAGCCAAGTTGGCGAAAAATTCATTTCACTCAATTGATCGAAATACAGAACCTTTAGGGTTAATTCATAGCGATCTGTGTGATTTGAAGTTTATGCCAACTAGAGGCGGTAAAAAGTATTTCATTACTTTTATCGATGACTGTACAAGATACTGTTATGTGTATCTTTTGAACAGTAAGGATGGGGCAATAAATATGTTTATAACATATAAAGCCGAAGTTGAGAAACAACTCAACAAGAAAATCAAGATTCTAAAATCCGATAGAGGCGGAGAATATGAATCAAATGATTTTAGTGAGTTATGTGCTAGTTTTGGTATAATCCATCAAACTACAGCACCATACACTCCTCAGCAGAATGGAATTGCTGAACGAAAGAACAGAACTTTGAAGGAGATGATTAATTCCATGCTCGTAAGTTCTGGAGCTCCGCAGAACTTGTGGGGGGAAGCTCTATTAACTGCAAATCATATTCTAAATAGAGTACCCCACAAGAAACTTGGTCTTATACCATTCGAGTTATGGCATGGAAGGACACCTTCCTACCATTACCTCAAAATGTGGGGGTGCCTAGCAAAGGTGCTAGCACCATTACCTAAAAAGACTAAGTTGGGAGCAAAAACTATGGACTGCATATTCATAGGCTATGCCTTGAATAGTAGTGCCTACAGATTTCTGGTTCATAAATTAGAAATACCAGATATTCATGTAAACATGATTATCGAATCTCGAGATGCTGTGTTCTTTGAAGACATCTTTCCGTACAAACGGGAAGCAGATAAGACTTCTGGGAAAAGAACACACGAGATGACGTTCAGGGACGAAAGCCCCGAGGAACCAATTGTTAATGCGGAAACTGAACCAAGAAGAAGTCAGAGATCTAGAATCTCAAAATCTTTTGGTCCAGATTTCATAGCATACGCTATTGAGAGCGAGCCTCAAACATTTAAAGAGGCTATGTCAACCCCAGAAGCACAAATGTGGAAAGAAGTTATAAATAGCGAAATAGAATCCATACTAAGTAATCATACTTGGGAATTGGTAAACTTGCCTCCTGGCAGTAAACCAATTGGGTGTAAGTGGATTTTCAAAAGAAAATTAAAACCCGATGGATCTATCGATAAGTACAAGGCTAGATTAGTAGCCAAGGGTTATCGGCAAAAAGAAGGACTTGACTACTTCAATACTTATTCACCAGTAACAAGTATAACGTCCATACGGATGTTAATTGCAATTGCAGTATTGCACAACTTAGATATCCATCAAATGGATGTCAAGACTGCATTCTTAAATGGTGAATTAAATGAAGAGATATATATGGAGCAACCAGAAGGATTTAAAGTCAAGGGCCAAGAACACAAGGTGTGTAAATTGGTAAAATCCTTATATGGTTTAAAGCAGGCTCCAAAACAATGGCATGAGAAATTTGATAGTGTCATGATCAAAGATGGATTCACTATCAATGAATGCGATAAGTGTGTTTACACGAAAACAGTTGAAAACGCATGTATCATTGTTTGTCTTTATGTAGACGACATGTTGATACTTGGGACTAATATTGAGATTATTAAGTCCACTAAAAGAATGTTATCCAACAGTTTTGATATGAAGGATCTGGGGGTTGCTGATGTAATTTTAGGAATTAAAATTACTAGAACACCAGATGGAATCAGTCTATCTCAATCTCACTATGTGGATAAGATGATAGAAAGATTCAAGGATCATGGGATAAAAGAGAATACAAATCCTTTTCTCCGACATAGAGTAGACTACTCTTAATAGGTCCATCACCTATGTGAGTATAGAGTTGGGTCGGCTCTTTGGGAATTTCTATGGAGGCTGTTATTCCCTAAAGATACTCTCTGAAACCAAGAATGTCCAGGGCCAAAACGGACACAACCGAGAACCAAAGTTGATTTGGAAAGTCACTGTGTGAAGCTTGTTGACTTGGCTTACACTAATGGCTAACTGTTCAAGACCTAGTTCACTGATTAGCCAGTAAGTCCGATAAAGCTTTCGCTATGGAAGGTTCAAGACCTAGTTCACCTATCCTTATGCAGTTTCTTTTCTCAAGTACCTTTCACAATAGAGTCAGTCTCTTTGTGTGTCATTTCCTTGAATCTCCATTCATTGTGGGGGATTGTTGGAATTGAAGAATATATAAGTATGAATCTTTGAGTTGAATTATGGCGAGATCCGGATAAAATCAACTGGATAATGGTTGGAGTGTGTTCTCCTTCCATTGGGGATGAACGTGGTATATTCACATGTTCAATTCCGACTTCGAATGAATGAGATATTCAAGTCCAAAGATTGCCTAATTCAAAGCCAAATGGGACTAAAGGAAGTTAAAATCATTTAGTCCCACATTGGCCATGAGATGGAAGTTTGTGGTGTTTATATAGAGAAAATTGAGAACAAAGGGCGTGCCCTTTGGGTACTTAGAGTTTTCGCGCGCAAAAAGGAGGGTACTATGCTCGCACGTGCGTGCGCGCGCGCCGTCGCTGGCGGTGGCCGGCCGGCCGGCGCCAGAGCCGGAGCCGGGCCGGGCTCGGGCTCGGGACCGGGACCGGGTTCGGGTTCGGGTCTTGGCCTGCTAATGATTACTTAATGGATAAATGAAAAGGCGGACCTCATGCCGCACGCTCATCAATCTCGATGTCACGCTGCTTCACGCCGCACGCTCATCTTTCCTTCACAGTTGGGGCTTTACACCCGCCATGGGAGGCGCACCCCTAAAGAGGAAAAAAATCTCTAAACAATTTTAGTTTACTTTTATTGAAAATAATAATCTTTAAATAGACTCACAATTTATCCAGTTCCCACTCACAGTCAATGTGTGATTAAAATAAAATATAAGAGTAAAACAAACACAAGACTACTAAGTAAAAGAAAATACAGACTCGGACTTTAAACAAAAAGAAGCCGACTCGATGTCTCCATCATTCTCACCGGGTGGGAAGAACTCGACCCTGTCGAGTATACATGAGATGGTGGTGACTCAATACTAAATCTAAATTTGAAGTTGTTGTTGATCTTCTGGAGATGTTTCTAAGATCTTTCGCTATTGCAGATGTGCTTGATGGAGATATTGCTGAGATCTTTGACTATTGAGGAGGTTGTTGTGGAGAAATTATTGAAATCTTTAACTGTTGAGGAGATTGTTGTGGAAGAATTGTTGAGATCTTTGGCTGTTGTGAAGGAGATTATTGAGATCTTTGTTAAGGATGTTGTTGGGAAGGATTTGATTTTTGTGGCTAAAGGTAGAGTGTTGATTGAGATTTTGAAACGTTAGAGGAGATAAAAGAGGTTATGATTTGAATTTTTTTTTGAAATTTTGACAAAAGAGATGAAAAAAAAAAAGCCAAGGAACAAATTACACCGGCTCCTCACCGAGATTACCAATTCATTTCAACACTCGCAATAAATGATTCAAATAAAATTGTATCGATTTCACACCGAAAATCTTTTCATAAGAAACTTGTGATATAATTTAATTTTCGTCACTCATTATTTTTTCTTAATTATGCTCTAATATCAAATTGATGTAAAAAAAAAAATCTAAGGATTTTGAAAAAAATGAGATGAAAAAAAATAGCTAATGATTACCTAATGGATGAATGAAAATGCCTTCCACTTTCTCGGATCTCACGTTGTTTCTCGTCGCACGCTCATCAACCTTGACCTCATGCCGCTTCACCCTGTACACTCGATCTTTGCTTCACAAGTAGGGCTTCACACCCTGTCATGAGAGGCACACCTCTCAAGGGAAAAAATCTCAAAATATTTTTTTCTCAAAATTCTGGTCCATCTTTATTGAAAATAATGAGGTATTTAATTAGATTTACAATTTATTCAGTTCCCTCTCAAGTTGACATGAACTAAAATAAAATACAAGAGTAAAACAAATATGAGACTACTAAATATAAAAAAAAAATACAAACTCGGACTCATAAAAAGAAGATGACTCGATGTTCTCGTCAAAAAGTTATTAACTAGTGCTGACTCCAGCATTTCAATTAGGTCCTTCAACTCAATTTTCAAGATCGCAAGCTTAGCATTTATCCACATGATACCACATACATTGCAGTTCAAATCACCAATAACAGCAGTGCCAGGAAGCTACAAACCTTGCTCCCCTCCATCGGACTAGTTTCCATGCATGATAAATCGTCAACAAGGAGATCAATGTTTTACTCAAGGCCAACCTTTCCATGTACACAAATGTTGAATAACCTATAATTTTAATGGAAACACAAACACCAACATAATTTACTACTGCCATAAAGGAATGTGTCATAGAACTCTCCTCATAAACCGAGCACTATAACTGTTCATCAAGTGGTTCTCAGTTTAGTATGCTATCTGCACATATGTTCATATGCCATGTATCACAAGTTGTGCTACCAAAGGAGAAAACATTGGTTACGTGTTTACCCCACCGTCCACATCTCACCTCTCATTGAGTCAAGATATCATGTACATGGATCTAATTGATTGGTGATGAAAATAATAACAATTTGTTTGCTACTTATCATTGAAAGATTCTATCTATTACCTTCATATAGTTTTGGATCTCCCATACATAGGCTAACAAACCCATTCCCATAACAAAGATACCATCGTGTGTAGACTAAATACAAGAATCTTGTAGCTACTATATTTTGGTAGTTACAAGATTTAACCTTATTCCAAAAAGACTGTCAAAAATAGTGGCTTTGGGTTAACCTACAAACGAGATATGAGCAAAGTGTTTGAACCACTTGGAAATTGTAGTGGTCAAAATTTGACCCTCACAGGATAATGACACGTGTCCCAGCAACCAGGAGCCTCTGTCACTTTGGAGCCCTTCCAAAAGTTGCTCTTCTCCCCGAGAACGCTTCCATCCTGGCAGCTCCGATATTCCCAACCATCTCGGAGCTCTCCCCTTTTCGGAGACTTCAGCTCCACACAAGAAAATCTCGGCAACAGATTATCCCTAATCTCCGCCTTCAGTTACGCAGTCTGATCTTCCTCCACGTTCATAAGGCAAAACGCCCTCCAACCGAGGTAGTTACGGACAAAGGCGGATTTCTCTGCATGGAATCCTAGCAATCAAGCGCCAATTATCATGGCTGTTGCAACAAATCTACATGTGCAGATCATGCTGTTATGAGGATCACGCCCGTACCATCCATCTCCATGTACACAAATTTGATCAAGTATAAATAGACATTTTCCTCCAACGAGAAGGGGACTTTTTACTTCTTATGGATCCTTTTGCTTCCAGCTAAGCCTAGCATTGAGATTCTGATATTCAATTTTTGTAATTCCTGTAACCCGCGAATTATAGTGAAATTTTCTCCTCCCCCTGATGGTTTTTCTCGATTTGGGTTTTCACGTAAAAATCTTGTGTCTCTCCTTTTCTGTGATGTGCATTCTTTTTACTAACACACTCCCCATTTTTTTACTCTCGCTTGTGGTGTGGATCGACCGTCAAATCGCACGCGACAAAATATCTCCACCACAAACTGGTGCTTTCGTTGAGAGCTGAGTCTCAATACTCATATTTCTCCCCTACCAAACCATCTTAAAAAAAGTCTTTACAACGAGCCATGACTTCGCAAAAGTAGTCGACCACCGGCGAAGCTACCACCTCCAAAAGTAAATCCATTGCCACCGCTGGGGGCATCATCCCCCCGAACAGCCTTGACCTTAGCCCCATCGTAAAAGAGATTGTATTTGCACTTTCACAGGGGTAGCCGGAGGTATCCACCTACCATCAACGTACGAAGCCAACTCCTCCAAATGTTCGCTGACATGGGGGAGGAGATGGCGAAGCAGGAAGCCCTGTTCGACCGTGAGCGGGAGCAAGCGGCGCATGATCGAGAAAACGCAGCCCGTGAATGGGAGGAGATAAAGCGTTTAAACGACTAACTCTTTGCCCAGCTTACGACTCTCCAAAACACCCGAGAGCCGCCTCCATCGTCAGAAAGGCCCACTGCTACCAGGTCCCAAGAGGCAAGCACTCTTAAAGCCAGAGGCGACGCAGGTCAGACTCCCCAAATCCATCGGAACAATCCAACGGTGGATCGAGTTCGTCACATTTTCGCACGAGGGATCACCAAGAAGACCAAAAAGTTCATTTTGTCAAAGATCTCGACAATCTTGTACTAAAACGAGTTGAAGAAGCAAGAATCATGACAGACTCAAAGCCATCACCGCCAATGCATCCAACTATCTCTTTTCCAAAGGCATACTAGAATATGATTTTTTCAAGAAGTTCACAATCCTGACCTTTAATTACTACAATGCTACTCTGGTCAGAGTGATCCGGCCCAGCACCTCCGCCAGTATCAAGATAAGATCATGATCCATGCCATAAATAATTCCATTTTGTGCTGGATCTTTCCCTCCAGCTTTAAGGAAGTAGCCTCTGATTGGTTCTACTCTATGTAGCACAAACACTCCTATCATGAAGATGTATCGTGTCGGAAACGTGTCAGACACGGGTGTCGGATACACGTGTCGTATGTATTTTTAAGAATTTACCATGTGTCAACTTGTCATGTCCATTTCGTTGTTGTTGTGTCTCCATGCAACATAGGTTCTACCCTCTTCTGCCAAGATTAATCCGCAGTTTCGAGGATCTCACCAAATTGTTCCTCTCCCAGTACTCCTCCCGTCAGGAGTTTAAGCAGAAAAACCATCATCTCCTCTTTGTCAAGATGAGACCCTCCGATCGCCTCAAGGTGTATATTCGCTACTTTCAGAATCAACTGGCCAAAGTACGCAACTACAGCGAGGACGCCTCCCCTCTCGGTTCTTCAGTGGGCTACAGACCATCCACCCGCTGTATAAGCATCTGGTGAAGTACAATGTCACTCGTAGGAGCGAGGTCTTATACCGAGCCTAACCATACATTTAGTTGGAGGAAGTAATGAAAAGCTTCGCCAATCAATCTTTCAACCGCGGTGACAATAGAGCAAAACCGAAGCCGCAACACGGAAACCCCTCCATTGACAACCAGAGTTGCGGGCATGGTGCTTTTAGGAAGCAACCATTCCCGAAGCACCAGCAAAATCCACTCTGAACTTATCGGGTGGACGATAGCTTCACCCCGCTAAAGCTCCCGATTCAGGACGTCTTCGAAGCCATCAAGAGTCAACCCTAGGTGAAACGTCCGAAACCGAAACAGCATGATCCTTCCAGTCTCGGAGCGAAAGACTACCGCTTTTTCATGATTGCAAGGGATACCATACTTTCCAATGTTGGTCCCTCCGCAAGTATCTCGAAGATCTTGTCCAGTAAGGATATCTTCAGGAATACGTCCTTACACCCGGAGCTTCCTCCGAGACAGAAAGACAATAAGAAACTCAGTCTCCGGCTCAACCTCAAAACATGGTCACTCAATACCGAGTGATTAATTAATATTAATACTACAAATAAGAACATGAAAGTTCCTCCAGCAGATAATACTCCCTGTATCTCATTTCAATTTCATGTATTTTTACTGAGGTCATTTAATAAAAATTCATTCTGACTCCTAATGGTTTTCTTACATCCTTCTTAGGATCCGTGGAACCTACTCATTCGCCCTCATTTGGCCAGTCTACGAGCTCTTCTCTCCGGAGTACTGTGGTTGCATGTCCGAGGAGGGATTCTGTTGGCCCAATGGCCTTCCACTCTAGTTTTGATGATGATCAACACTCATGTAGTTATGTTTACTAATATTCTTGTGTTTCTAAGTTTCAGATCATTAACAGGATATTAGGTTGGTGATTAGCTTCAACAAGATGATTAGAAGCTATTCATGATGATTCCGGTGCCAAAGCTTAAAGATCATACCTTTGCACTTGGAGAATCACGGAGTTTGGACCGAGTCTACTTGAAGATGAAGATCGTCAAGAAGACTTAGGTATCTAGTTTAGAGTTTGTGTTTTAGATCCATATTTGTAAAGCTTAGTTTAGTTGATATGCTCAAGTGCACAAATCACACACGTTTTATGATTGAGTTTTGGTTTTCATGAATAGTTTATCAAAACAAGTTTAAATTGATATATGTATAGTTGCTTCATTCTATACATGCATGCTTAATTTTTTAAACAAACTTATTTTGACTATCCTATTCATATTTTGAAAAATTCTAGTTTGATAAAATACAAGTTTTGTTTTTGATAAAATTGGCAAGACACAAAAATGAATTGATATGATTGATATATGTCTTGAAATTTTTATCACAAGTTTGGTTATCAAAGTAAAATGATAAAACAAGTTTTAGAAAAACATATTTTTAGAAAAACAGTTTTTATTGTGATTAAAACTATTTTTTAGATTTACTGTGAATTTATGGGATTTTTATTGAGTGAAAAGACCTATTTTCAAATTGGTATCAGAGCTAGTGCTCCTGATACTTAGGCTTAACATCCTAGGAGTGAGATCCATTTGCTTGCTAATCTCATTTGCATTTGTTTGTTTGCACATTCATATATAGTTTACCATGGACTTCATGACCCCTCCTAGCTTTGACCCTTCCAACATTGATGTTTGGAAGTATAGGATGTCCATGTACCTAAAGACCCTAGGTTTGCATGTCTTCCTTGCCGCCACCAAGAGATGTTATCTTGGTGATTGCAATCATATAGGGGCCAATGCACAAGCCCTAGAGGCCATTAGAAGCACTTTATCTAAAGATTATCTTTTATGTGTTTCTAACTTTGATTCCGCTTTTGTAGTGTGGAACAAATTGACAACCACCAACACCTCCGAGCTTCAAGTACAAATTCAAGAAGAGGAATCTAGTGGAGAATCCGATCCACAATGCTTCATGGTCCAAGGGAATGACTCCCTTGAGGTACATTCGGAATCCCACCTAGATAGTAATGATTGTACTAGTTCTTCAAATGATTATGTTGATCCCCATGCCTTAAATGAAGAACTATCTATTGTGTGTGAAAAGTTAATAGAAAAATATAACGTTGTTTTCCATTAATTTTGCAAAAAAGGGAAAACTTACAAATAAAAGTTTGAGGAGCTAAATTACAAGTATTCTCAAAAGATTACAAGTAGATCTCCTCAGAGATTCTGGGAAAATGTGCCGATAGGAGTCTGGTCAGCGCGCGACCACTTTGTCCCTTTGACGATGCGAGCGATGAGATTCCCTTCTCGCCTGGTTCCGGGAATCAGAGAATAGAGGGTTGATAGAACCCTCTTGCTGCTTCTCAAAATCGCCTTCAATTAGGAATTCCTTCTCGCCTGGTTCCGGAAATTCCTTGAGAAGAAGAACGATGATAGGGCATCAACACCCTAGATAGAGAAAGCAATTCTCTAAAAGGTCTCTGAATTCGAAAACGCACGGTGCGTTATGAAGAAGCCTCGGTTGAAGAAGTTGATTGATCGATTCTCGTGATCAGAAGGCGATTGATGGCTCCTTCCTCTGCGATCCCCTCCTCCTTTTTTTTTTCCTTGTACCCATGGCGGGTTATTTATAGGGAGAGCAAGGGTATAATCGTCCCCTTGAAGATATGGAAACAGGTTGAACCGAATCTGTTTGAATCTGGAAAGTAGCCTTGCTGCGAGGCTAGAATAGCTTCCGCGGAGCTAGAAAATGGCAAGTCGGTTGATCTTTCCGATTTGTTATGATCCTTTCCATATCGTTGAAGGATTTTCCCTGATCCTCTTACTCGTTTCAAGAGAGTCAAGAGATTGCGGCAATCACCTGCCATATTTGAATCCTGATTGGATTTGATTAGCTTAGATCTAATCTCATCAGGAGATTTGATTGGTCAAAGGCTGCCATAGCAGGCTGATGGCGGAGCTGCCCGCTTTGAAGCTCATAGCGGAGCTAGAGGCAATTCCTGGCGAAGTCCGAAAAGAGGCTTTTCGGCGAAGCTGTCAGTTAGCTTCCTGGCGATGCTCTGGATGATGTTAGCCTCTCACACGAGGCTATCTCCTTGGGCTAATGTAATGCTAAATGCTAGCATTTTAGACCTGCTGAGGTCTGTTTAGAAACAATCCGGGTTCACTGTTCTGCTTGCTGGATCAGTGGAGTCCAAACCGCTTCCTTGTCCCTTGGAGGTGGGTAAAAACTGGTCTTCAGCTCGTCTGTCACTTGTCTTTTGTAAATGTCAACAAGTTTAGACATTGTTCGGACTAATGAGAATCTTGTCTTTTTTAAGTGTCAACAAGACCCCCTTCAAAGTTTTCGAGAGTCTGCAATAGCTCAGACTCCGAAACACTTTGAACTGCTGTGATGGTATGTGGAGTATGAACGTCGCCATGATGGTTGAGTTCAGCTTCGCCTTCAATCCTGCTTTGGGATGAATTCGCCGAAGAATTGCACTGGTTCGCGAGTTGCTTCGCGTCGGGGTAGCTCCGCATCTGGGCTTTCAAGAAATAAGTTCGCTTTGGAACTCCTGTTGCCTTTTCAAGGCCAACTGCCATGGGGCGGTTACGAGGAGGATCATTCCTTCTTTTGCGCCAATCGAGAGAGATGTTCTCCGATTCGCCCGTTTCCAAGGGAGGATACTCCCTTCTTCAAGGCGCCATAAATGCCTTTTTATGAGGGAGACGTTTTCTTCCCTTGTACGGTTCCAATGGGAACCGTCCCTGTTATCAAGGCGCAATCAATGCCTTAAGTGCGCTCGTGCTTCCATGCTTGAGGTGGTTGCGCTCAGGCCATGGGGCCTATAAATAGGACACTTGAGGCCCTCTGAAGAGAAGTGCCTTGCCTTTCTTCTTCCCTTCTCTTGGTTGAAAGAGATACTCAGATCTCTGAATTAGTGGGAAAACCCACTCTGGTTGTCTAACCGGCCAAGGACCAGTAAGTCTTGATCATTTAAAGACTTCACCGCTTTTAGGGAACTCATCTCCCTTGATTTAGCTTTGGCAGCTCGCTTCAGGGATTAGCTTCCCTTGTTCTTCATCTTGCAATTGGCTGCTGCAGAGAAGGATCTCATCATAGCTTTCTGTGAAGCTATCATCTTGGCTTGATCAGTGAAAGATCGTTGCTTGTTAAGTCCGCTGCGCAGGCAGGACTTGGGACTTGGCTTCTTCAATAGTTGAGCCAGTCTTGCCATATTGGTGAGGTTGAGACTGTTCTTCACAAGATCAGTCTGACTTTGCCGTATAGGCGAGGCTAGGACTTGGCGTTTGCTGAACCAGCCCATGGTTGCCGTGCAGGTGAGGCTTATCCTCTATCTGGTAACTTGATGGAAGAAACCATGAAATTGCCTTATGCTTCCCCGGTTGAAGCTTTACTTTTAAGCAGGAGGAACAATTCGGGGCGGCGAGTGCGCGTCCCAAGGGCTGTTGGCGGCCTCTTATCCGAGATGATTCGATCTGAGGTGAGGCTGGCCGCCGCCTTTATCGGAGAGGATCCGCTTCAAGATAATGGGCGTCGCCTGTGGGATTGTCGGCACCATTGCCGACTTTCAACTTTGGTGGCCTTTGATGGCGATCCACTTCGGGAAAGTGGGCATCGCGCCTGTTAGATCACTGGTATCACTGCCGATTCCCATTATACGTGATCTATCGTGTTGGCGGCGATAGGTTTTTATTGCCAGGCTTCAACAAAAATGGCCTGGTAAGATCTGCCATTTTGTGGAGAAAAATGACCGTGTCCTTGTGGCAACTGGTTACGGCCTTATGCAGGAGGAAGACCTTTCTTGTCCAGTTGATCTGGTCTGGAAGCAGATAAAACCGCTTGTATGCCTTTTATGCAAATGGCCTTGCTAGGCAACTTGGTGTGTTGTATGAAACACAACTTTGATGTAATATCAAATGTACTCTTGCTTTTAAATCAATGAAAGTTCTTTGTCTGATCATTTGATTTTTTGCTTGCTTCACTGAGAGTTCGGCCATTGCTGGGCTAAACTGCGCACGGAGCTAAGGACATAGCCCTTCCTTTGAATGACCTTCGCGAGGCTGTCATGTCAGCGCCTCTTTAGAGGGCTAATTCAAACCTTTCGGTTAAGTCCTGGAAGGATTGCGCGAAGTCCGCACTTTGCTCTTGTGCGGAGTTAACCCTTTAGTGGGATTGAACCGTCGCTTTTGGGAAAGCGTCTCAGGCGCTTCGGGCACTGTTTCGAATTAATTCGAAACGGCGGCATGTGCCCTTTTTTGAGGCCTCGATTTAGGCGCTGATTGGCCTATAAAAGCCCGATCGGGCTGAGAGAAAATCATCATTTCTCTTTGAATTTTCCAGAGTACCTGACTCTTCTTCTTCCTTTTCTTCATCTTCAAGAGTTCAAAGACTCCTGTAATTCTTCAATGGCGCCCAAGAGACGAGCGGGAAAGGAAGCAGCGACTTCTGCAGCGGAGGGCCCTCCTCCTCCGTTCATTGAGCGACCGATCGCTGGTAAGAGGCTCTCCAATCTGATTAGAGAGTGGTCTTCATCCTTTGGAGTCGATACTCGGCTATTAGGACGATCGAATATGATCTGTCCTTATCAGGGAACTCGTTTCCCTTAACTTCCCTATTTTGCTTGCACCAGGGAAGTAAGAACTGAACAGTTCTTCTCTTGGGCTTCCATAGGAAGCCATTGCTTGGGCAATTTTCATCCTGTTGAGGAACAGGATATGGGTCGCGTGCGTTCAGTCGTGGCCACGAAGGGTGACTGTTAACCATAACGTCCTTTTGATGACGTCAGCCCTTAGGGCTATGCCACTTCCTGCAAAGATGCAGTCTTATCTGTGAAGCGAAGCTTTTTATCAAAGCTATTATCCCGCTGTTCCTGCTTACTGGGCGAGGCTATGCCTTAGCGAATTTTTATGTCTTTGCATCCATTTGATTGGTGAACTAATCATAGTTCATTTTTTTTTTTTTGTTTTTGCAGTACATTACGCCTCCGGCCTCCAGAACAGTCTATTTGGCGTAACCAGTCGAGCAGGCGGGAGCATAAGCTTGCAGTTCATCGGGCAGGCTTCCTTGTTCAGTGAGCCGAGCTCCCTTGTACGGGATACGCTCATTCAGAGCGGTGGCCCGCAGGCCATGCGGAGCATTTTGACTACGGCTCCGTTTGAAGATATCGACCGTCAGGCTTACAAAAAGCCTGACTTCATGTTCGGGGATGCTGCACCTGATCCCGATCGCCAGCTGCAAGCCGGCGAAGGCCAGTGGATCTTCCAGTTGGATGGCGAGAGATTCTATCTCCCGTCCACTAAGCGGCATTTCGCTTTGTCTTCTTTCGCGAGCGTGACTTGGGCTCGGAAGATGGCGTGGGGCGTGAGCCTAAATGCCGAGTCTATAAGTGTCGGGAGGTTGACTTTCCAGACCGGCTATTCGAGGGCGGGCCCTCCTCGTAGCATAATAGGGCTATACCCTGGGAAGGTGTCGCGGGACATTCCAGTAGGAGAGAATCCAGCTGCGGCGCCGACCTTCGGTACTCAGTTCTGCGAAGCTGACGGGAACTACCCCGCCACAGATTTCAGAGCTCCTGGTTGGGTCCACCCTCCTAGGTCATGGTGGGCGGAGTTGACCAATTATATCCTCAATCATTTCGAGGGGGAATTAGAGAGGTTGAACCTCTATGAGGCCGTCAGGGCGACCTGCTACGGCATTGAGATGAAGGTGGCGTGCTTCTACGCCATTCTTGAGTTGTACTGCCCAGCCTCGGGGACTTTCTTCACCCCGGTTGGTGAATTGGGCATGACCCTGCATGAGATGCGAGAGATCTCTGCTTTGCCCTTCGGGTCTCTTCCATATGAAGAGTATTTTCCGTGTGAGGCGGAGCTGGCTCTCTTGGAGAAGCAAGAGCCTGCTTTGCTTGAGACATATCGGGAATTGATGTGCCACCTGCACATTTGTTCCAGCATCCACACTGGTGGTAAGGGTAGCTCGAAGAGCTTAAAGAGCTGGGGGAACTACTTGTTCCCGGATATGACTAGTGCGCCCGAGGCAGCTCATTGCGGAGTTGTCGAAGAAGACATCTTGGCGAGGATGGAGGTGCGTGCTGAAAAGGACATCGTCGTGACAGAAGATGATGGTCCTTTCGAGAAGGGTGATGTTCTTCGGAGCTTTCACCATCAGGCCCGTTGGCCTATGTCTCGCAAGGCGTTGCTGGCCGGATTCTTAACCATCTGGTTAAAGAAGTGTGTCGTGCCTTCTTCTTCGGGTGACATTGTCCACCCGAATGTGCTGCTGCCTGCTGTCCGCTTGGTCCATGGTCACCGCCTGGGTCTCCTTCCGGCCATGGTATGTTGTATTCAGAGGGGCCTTCGTGTACTGACGGAGGCTTTCTGCAGGCCGATGGCGTCAAGGCGAGGGAAGGGTGCCGTCCTGCCTTGTGACGGACCCAATCCTAGGGTAGGTTTACCGTACACCTACTTGATGGCGTGGTTCGCCTTGCACTGCCCCAGTTTGATTGGAGCTGGGGAAGACCCACCGCAGGGCGTTCAAACGGCGCTTCTCCGTCGTTTTGAAGGCTGTCTGTGGCAGAAAACTTATGTGGCCGAGGCCCGTAAGTTAGTGCGTCGTTATGACGCTTATAGCCTGTTCCGTTGTTTTCCTCGCCTGCGGGGTGCAGGATACAACGAGGAATTCCATGATGAGGAGTCAGGTCGATCTCCCATGAGTCGGGGTGTTTTCGAGTGGCTGGTCTGTATCCGGCCCTCGCATTTGCTGTACAGGAGTGGGGATACCTGCTACATGGAGCCCTACATCCCGAGCCGGTTCGCCCGCCAATTTGGGTATGACCAGTTGTATGTGGGCAACCCCAATCCGGACCTGGCTTTCCTGGGGAGCCTTATTGATGGGGCTCGTGCTTGGCGGTTCTTTACCGCGGATGACACTGGAGCGTGGCTACGCACGCCGTTGAGGGATCCCGGCCTATGGACGACCCTGTGTTTCTGCCAATGGTATGCAGCTTCGAATTCCACGCCTCCTGGATTCAATGCCAATAGTTCAGGTGTGAAGTTGATTTCTCATCGGATGAGGCAGAAGGCTTTGGATAAGAAGGAGGGCAAACGAGTCCGTGTTCCTGGCATAGAGGAGTTCATCGCTGTAGATGACAGCGAGGCTTCTGATGCGGGGAGCCCTCGCTTCGAGGCAGAGACAAGGGCTGATGCCCACAAAGCTGGTGCTCATGAAGCCGGGTCTGGTGTAATGGGGACAGCTCCCCCACAGCATGTGGAAGAAGTGGAGGAAGAGGACTCTGAGGTCCACTTCAAAAGGAAGCGTGGGAGTGGATCCCGTAGGAAGTCGTCGGCGAAGAAGCCCCGTCGCCAAACTCCTACCATTGTGGTGGAGGGCGAACTCCCTACGGCGCCTCCTTCTGCTGCTCTATTAGTGGCTGAGCCGTCGGTTGCTGAACCGACTACTGGTAAGATTGGTCCCATTTAATATGTCTTCAGCGCGCTTTACATAACTCATCATTTGCTTTTTGTTGCAGGAGCTGAGGCAGTTGGAGAGCAAGGGGAGCACTACGATCCCCTGTTCACTTATGGAAGTGCAGCTGGTTCCTTTGCTCGCTCGGAGGAGTCTGGAGGTGATGCGGCCGATATTGGCCCTTCGGGCGCTGGGACTTCTAAAGGAAGTCCTATGGCATCCAGCTCTGCCGGGTGGTCTGCGGAGGAATCGGCGAGTGGGCCAGCTATCCGCGTTGAGTCTGGTAAGAACTTTCCGATGGGACCCTTGGATTCCGATGCGGCTGACGAGGTGACATCGGCCTTCGGTATGACTAAGATCTCCTGATCCTTGCCTATTTGTTGCGTCTCCTTTTTGACCTTAGTTTTGTTGCAGGCATTCGTCCCCAAGGTGCGTCAGCTTCAAAAGAAGCGGAGGGTTTTCCTGAAGGGTCAAAGGGCGATATGAGCGCTTCGACCGGGGCAGACGCTGCTGTGTTAGACGCGCTGTATGGCGACCTGCCTTTTTATCGGCCCAAATCAGCGGAGGGCCCTGAGGTTGAAGAGGCGGCAGTCCCGGAGGTACCCTCACTTCCAGTCACATCAACGAGTGAGGTGCAGACTGTTTTGCCGAATACGGCACTGAGGGTGATTGTCAGCCCTACCTCCCCGACGCTGGTAGTTGAGCCTGCTGCTCAGGAGGTGGTTGCCAGTCCTACCTCCGCGGTGGCTGGCGTGCTGGTGTCGCTGAGGACTCCGCCGAGGTCACCTTTGGCTTGCCCTGCTGCAGTCGATGTTCCCGCTTCTTCTTCCGCGGTGGTGTCGACTAGGTTGGTAGATTGCTCCGAGGTTGTCTCAAGGGTTGATGACTTTATCGGTAATCTGGTCGACAGCTTCTATAATAGTTTGGAGCAGACTATCGGTCTAGTCTTGAAGGGCTCGCCTGTGCCATTTTCGAAGCTGAAGATGGTTCTCTCCCGTGGCATTGAATGTATTCGGGACTTTGAGGGGTACCATCAAGCTACTGCTCTGGAGCTCCTGGTAGATGACCTTGAGAAGGACGTGGAGGAATGGCGCCATTTCCATCGTTCCGACGCAGCGTCTTTGGCTGATGAACGGCTCGCACGTCTTGTCGCCCAGAAGCGCGAGGCTCAGCTCGCTGCTCAAGAGGCTGTTGAGGCTATCTCCTCTGACTTGAGGTCCTTGGAGGCAGAGGAAGCAGAGGTTGGGAGTGCAATTGATGCTTCCAACAGTGCTCTTCTTGACGCTGAAGATAAAATTAAGAGGGCTGAAGAGATGATCCGAGAGGCAAATCTCCTCTTGTCGAAGGCTACACAGATGCGTCATGAAGAGTCTGCGCGGCTTAAGCAACTCAGGGCTCGAAGTGAGGAACTGGCGGAGCGGAAGTCATCACAGAGGGCGACTTTGGTGGAGACCGAGGCTCGTCTGGCTCAGGCGGTGGACTTCGATGAGGCAAAGCTAAGATCACAGGCGCTGGCCCAGGCTGAAGATGACAGGAGGGCGCGGCTAGCTTCGCTCGGAGATCGGATCCGATCTTATCATGTACGCCTATAGGCTTCCTCCATGTATCCCATCCTTCTGGATTAATAGAAAATTTTTCTTTTGTCGTCTGTTGTTTAGATAATGAGACATGACTGTCTGTTGGTTCAGAGGTTGCAGTAACATAACCGAATGGGACGTTGCCAGTCTCGAGGTTAGCCCTTTGCGGGGCTTAAAAGGAAGGGAGATACTTGCCTTTTGTAAATGTCAGCAAGCATCGAGATTGAGACTTAGCTGTCAGCTGGTTCAGAGGTCGCAATGACATAACCAATTGAGACGCCACTAAGCTCAATGATAGATGAGGCTTGGCTATCTGCCAGTTCAGAGGTCGCAGTGACGTAACTGGTTGAGAAGCCACCAAGCTTCAATCAATAGGTGATACTCGTCTTTTGTAAATGTCAACGAGTATCGAGACCTGTCTTTTGTAAATGTCAACAGGGCTCGGGATTGAGACTTAGCTGTCTGCTGGTTCAGAGGTCGCAATGACATAACCGATTGAGACGCCACTAATGCTCAATGGTGGATGAAACTTGGCTATCTGCCAGTTCAGAGGTCGCAATGACGTAACTGGTTGAGAAGCCACCAAGCTTCAATCAATAGGTGATACTCGTCTTTTGTAAATGTCAACGAGTATCGAGACCTGTCTTTTGTAAATGTCAACAGGGCTCGGGATTGAGACTTAGCTGTCTGCTGGTTCAGAGGTCGCAATGACATAACCGATTGAGACGCCACTAATGCTCAATGGTGGATGAAACTTGGCTATCTGCCAGTTCAGAGGTCGCAATGACGTAACTGGTTGAGAAGCCACCAAGCTTCAATCAATAGGTGATACTCGTCTTTTGTAAATGTCAACGAGTATCGAGACCTGTCTTTTGTAAATGTCAACAGGGCTCGGGATTGAGACTTAGCTGTCTGCTGGTTCAGAGGTCGCAATGACATAACCGATTGAGACGCCACTAAGCTCAATGGTAGATGAAACTTGGCTATCTGCCAGTTCAGAGGTCGCAATGACGTAACTGGTTGAGAAGCCACCAAGCTTCAATCAATAGGTGATGGGGTCTCGTTTTCACGAGGGAACCGTTGTCATAGGTTTAATGTTAACATAACAGCGGAATATATGTGGTCCTACCATTCTATGGATGAGAATTGGTAGGTGATTTTGGAGGTCTCATTTTCACGAGGAGAAATGAGGGGACTGCTGTCATAGGTTTAATGTTAACGTAACAGCGGAGTATATGTGGTCCTACCATTCTATGGGTGAGAATTGGTAGGTGATTTTGGAGAGGGAATCAAATGGGAGCAGGTCCCTTAGGATTTTTAGCAAACCCCCAGCTATCAACGGGTTTGATATGCCTTTACCAACTACCGTTTGGGTTGGGCTAGCCATGCTATTCCCCTCAGCATGATGAGTTGTTGAGGACTCATGTTGGGCTTAGAGGCCAACATTTTCCTCTATCCTTGGTCGTTAAGGATGTCGGATTATCAGGTTGATGTCTGCACAACCTCGATTGTCTTCTAGGGTGACTGGTGCATGGCCAGGTCCCAGTTGATCCATGGCCGTATAGTCTCGCTTGGAGGAAGAGAAAGGCTCTCTTTGTGCGCATTTCGGACGCGCGGATCTCGATCAGAGGTGTAATGTTAACTTGATCGAGAGCAAGATCCTTGATTAAGGATAGTACTTCTTTAAGAATTTGCCATTGATCGGCATCATGAGTAGGTCGCCACCTGCATTCATAAGGCGGTATGCTCCGTTTGAATAGACTGTCTCTATTACAAACGGTCCTTCCCATTTAGGCTGAAATTTGCCTTTGGTCTTGTGCGTCATAATCATCGGTCGTCTGACGGCTAAGACCAGGTCTCCTTTCTGGAAGATTCTCTGCTTGACCTTTTTATTGAAGGCTTTTGACATCCGAGCCTGATATAGCTCGATGTGTTGCTGAGCTTGTAGTCGCTTTTCGTCTAGGGCTTCGAGCTCTTGAAGACGCAGGCGATCATTGTCTTCTGATGTTATCTTAGTAGTCAAGGCTACCCGTAATGATGGCACCTGGATTTCCAATGGGATAACTGCTTCGCACCCATATACCAGGGAAAAAGGCGTATTGCCTGTCGGTGTCCGCACCGTAGTCCGGTAGGCCCAAAGGCATTCACCGAGCTTTTCGTCCCAATCTCGCTTATTCGAGGAGACGAACTTCTTGAGCAGCTTGATGATTGTCTTGTTGAATGCCTCTGCCAAGCCGTTGGCGGCAGGATTGTAGGCGGTTGAAGCCACATTCTGAATTCGGTATTTATCGCAGAACCGATAGAACCCTTGGCTTACGAACTGGGGACCATTGTCATGGATGATCCGTCTGGGTACACCAAATCGATGGATGACCTGGTGTTTGATGAAGCTAACCAGATGGGAGGTTTTGACTTCGGCCAATGGTATGGCCTCTGCCCATTTTGAGAAGTAATCGGTTATTGCCAGGATAAACCGGTGACCTCTTGCCGAAGAGGGACTGATTGGCCCTACGACATCAGTTCCCCATGCTTCAAATGGCCATGAAGCAACAGCAGGGTGGAGCAACTCCGAAGGTTGGTGTATGAAGTCTGCATGGACCTGGCACGCCTTACACCTTCGTGCATACTGGGTGGCATCGGCCATCATGGTCGGCCAGTAGTACCCAAGTCTGTGCAGCCTGTCTTTAAGCTTTGGACCCGGCTGGTGAGCTCCGCAAATGCCATCATGTGCTTCTTTAAGCACTTCTTGTGCCTCTGAATGGGAAAGGCAACGGAGAAGGATACCATCATAGGAACGACGGTAAAGTGTCTTCAAAGTGGGATCATAGTAGAAGCGGGGCGACCTTCGTCTGATGGACGCCGCTTCTTTGGGATCATCCGGGAGTAGATCGTGCAGAGCATAGTCAATGAGAGGGAAGCGCCAATCCCTCGGCTCAAGATCCACGGAGGTATTATGGACTTCTTGGATCTTTAGCATATACTTGGAGCATACGAGATGCCGGGTTGCGACTGTGAGGTGATACTCTGTGTCGGCCGGTAAGGCTAGCGTCGTCGCTAGTGCAGCGAGAGCATCCGCCTTGGTATTCTGAGATCGAGACACATGCCCGATGTAGAAGCCTTCAAATAAGCTAGCCAATTCGATGGCTGTATGATAGTAAGGCACCAAGTCCTCATGGCGGACTTCATATTCGCCTTTTTCCTGGCTAATGATCAGCTTTGAATCGCCATAAGCTTCAAGATAGCGTACCCCCATTCCGTGGGCGAGCTGGAGGCCAATGAGCAGAGCATTGTATTCCGCCACA
Source organism: Agave tequilana (assembly GCA_038442645.1). Taxonomy (NCBI): domain Eukaryota; kingdom Viridiplantae; phylum Streptophyta; class Magnoliopsida; order Asparagales; family Asparagaceae; genus Agave; species Agave tequilana. The sequence goes on along the minus strand of JAVJIF010031572.1, from coordinate 131,116 downwards.
TTATTAGAGTATGACTCTGTCAAGGAGAACGCCCTGGGAAGGATATGATCTTATGGGGAGATGAACACAACCCCCACTCCGGCAATAATCTTTCCTTTGGGGCCCATCCGCGATGCTCCGTCAAAGAACATCTGCCATACTTCCTCTACTGATGTTGCATTAGATTCGAAGACCTCATCAGGGATGTCTTCGTGAAGCTTTGAATGTTCCGGGACCGGATGCGCAGCCAAGAACTCTGCAAGGGCTTGACCTTTAACCGCCTTTTGAGGGGTAAAGGTTATGTCATATTGGGATAATAGCAGTGCCCATTTAGCCAACCTTGAGTTCAACGACCCTGGCTTCGTCATGAGAAGACGTAAAGGGTTTACCCTGGAGATGACATGTATGGTTTGGCCAACCAAATAATGTCGTGTCTTCTGGACAGCGAAGACGAGAGCTAAACACTCTTTTTCAATAGGATTGTAGCGAGATTCCGCTCCTATGAGAGTTCTACTCAGATAGTAAATGGCCTGCTCATGGCCATTGTCGTCCTTCTGAGCGAGGAGGGCGCCGAGGGAATAATCCAGGGCTTTCACATAAAGCAAGAATGGTTTCCCTGATGTAGGGGCCACCAAGACTGGAGGTTTTGTGAGATACCTCTTAATGTCTTCATAAGCTTCTTGACAAGCTTGATCCCATATGAAGGCAGTACCCTTCTTCATTAGTCGGGTAAATGGTTGGCAACGGCCTGATAGATTTGCTATGAATCTCCTGATATAGGCTAACCTGCCTTGTAAGCCTCTGAGCTCTTTGAGGTTCCTTGGTGGATGCATGTCCTGGATGGCTTTGACTTTGTCTGGGTCTAGATGGATTCCTTTTGATGTGATTATGAACCCAAGGAATTTGCCGCTGGATACTCCTAAAAAGGATTTTGTCGGGTTCATTTTCAACTGATGAGCCCGCATTATATTGAACATCGTCCTCAGATCGCGAAGATGTTCATCTTTGCGGCGACTTTTGACAGCAATGTCGTCAACATAGCACTCCACCGTCTTCCGGAGATGATCGCGGAAGATCATGCTCATTGCCCGCTGGTAGGTTGCCCCGGCGTTCTTCAATCCGAAGGGCATTACAGTGTAGCAGTATACCCCCAAAGGCGTTCGGAAAGAAGTATGCTTCTCGTCATCAGGATACATCTTGATCTGGTTGTACCCTGAGAAGCCGTCCATGAAAGACATCCTCTCGAACCCGCATGTGTTGTCAATCATGACATCAGTGATGGGCAGTGGAAATTCATCTTTGGGACAGGCCGCATTGAGATCACGGTAGTCGATGCAGATCCGTATTTTGCCGTTCTTCTTAAGGACGGGGACTATGTTAGCCACCCAATCTGGATGTTGTTCCTCCCGGATGAAGCCACAAGCAATGAGCTTATGAACTTCGGCTTCAATAGCCTCCATGATGTTTGGGCGGAACCGACGTTGTTGTTGCTTGACTGGCTTAACGTCGGGCTTGATGTTTAGACGGTGCATAGCGACCTGTGGATCGAGTCCAGGCATGTCTTCATAGCTCCAGGCGAAGACATCTATATACTCTTTTACGAGCATTATCAATTCTTCCTTTTCGATAAGTGATAAGCTTTCACTTATGAAAATAGGCTTGGGGTGATCTTGACTGCCCAAGTTGACTTGGATCACTTTGTCTTCGGTAGGTGGCTCGCGCAGCTCGAACCGCTTTTCCCATTGGAGGCTTAATTGCTGGGCCCAAGGTTCCTTATCAGCAGCTTCCGCAGGTTCCAATTGACTGCCCGAGGTCATATTCACAGTGAGACCGTTGAACATTCCTCCTATGCTGATGTCAGAGTTCCATTCAGCAGATGAGTCTGACTGTGATGGAATTGGCTCGTCGTCTTTGACTTGAACCGTTACTGATGATGTGGGTGTAACATAACCCAACCCTCTGCGTGTACTATCATAGTAATTTGCAGGTTTCCCTTTCGGGACAGCATTACGCATCAGACCGCGTCTTCCCTTTCCGAAGTTCAGGCTGCCTGCCTTCTTCAAGTCATATCCCATCTTCTCCATAATATGGCGTGCCGGTTGCGCATAATGGAAGAACTGTGGGGCTTCTGAGTCCGAGCTTGAATCTGTAGGTACAGGTCTCCGTGGCTGGGTTCTACCGAAGATTATCGGCAACTGACCTTGTTTGGATGGAGGGATCACCAGCGTGGCCCCTTCTATAACCTCCACAGATGTAGTAGCCGAACTTGGCTTATGTACGGGCATGTGAAGAGAGCCATCCATGATGGATTTAGTTGACTCGATGCTCGCAGGATAATCAAAAGAAATATTATCATTAATCATCCATTCGCCTTCCTCATCAGAAGGGATCTTACATCGGGGATTATTAAAGCATGCTACTATTGGCTCGCCAATCAAAATGGCTGGCGTGCCCATTTCGGATTCCGAATCCGCCTCATTGCCACTTCCATCACTGTCTGGCAATGGTTCTCCCGGCGTTCCACTAGCCTCTTGATATAGGAGAGCATCTGTGAAATAGTTTTCCACCCCCTTGAAGGGCTGCTTCTCAGCGAAGACAGTTCCTACTGTCGCATCATCCTCAACATACTTGAAGCACTGATGAAGAGTGGAAGGAACGATCCAGTTGGCATGGATCCATGGTCGTCCCAGTAGCAGGTTGTATGATGTGTCCGCGTCAATGACATAGCATGTCACTTCTGACTTCAGGCTTCCAATTCTGCAGCGAAGCCGAATCTTTCCAAGCGGATGGCTGCTCCCGGCGTTAAAGCCGTATATTGTAGTGGTGGTCGCAGACAACCTGTACAGTGGTATGCCGAGGAAGTAGAGGAGCCTTTTGGGGATGATGCTGAGCGCAGACCCCGGATCGACTTGTATCCTTTCAATGCAGGTTGAACCGATATATCCGGTATAGTACAGAGGTCGATCATGCTTGTTGTCTTTGAGAAGCATATCTTCCGCCGTGAAGGTAATGGCAGGTACCTTTGACTGTGCGTGATGGCACTCTGAGCAGGAAGGGCGCATCTCCTCATCAGGAACCTCGGGCATGCATGTCAGAAAGGACTCCGAGTTGGCTAGCGCATCTCTGAGTGCCTCTCTTGTCTCTTTAGAGAGACGAAGGAGCTCGTGTATTGTGATACGAGCCGGGATATTGGCTAAGTGGGCCAATATATCAAAGCGAAAGGGCGTGGCTAGCCCTTGGCTTGGTGGTTTCTTCAACACCTGGTCGAATCGCACCTCCTTAGGTTTTTCCCTCCCTTTGGTCAGGACTGGAGCGGATGTCGGCATTGGTACTGACGTTGTTTGCTGTGGTACCTCGTCAGTAGGTTTGTCATACTGCCTTAGGTATGACTTTCCAGACCGGGTGCCCGTCTGTTGAGGCGCATCTGCCTGCGCTGTACAGGCATGCTTTTCTTCTTCAGAATCGCTGAGGGAAGCCGAAGTAAGATTACCATCGTCTGGCAGAACAGAGACGACATTGCAAGACTTGCCCTTTTTGCTGGAGTCCTTCGACGTCTGCTGTATGTCTTGGACGAGGTCGGGGTGTATCCATATAACTTCCCCTGTCTCCAATGTCAAAGGGGCGAGGCCCTTGTTGTTTTGAGTCATGGCTGGAGGATGCTTGACTTCCAACCGCGGCATCGGGGCTGGATAGGTCCCGTCAGGAACTGTGACCTTCTGGGCAGTGCCGAACTCAAGAGTCACCATATTGGCAGTGACTTTCTTCTGTTCCGTCTTTAGTGTGAGGACGCCGGCATCAATCAGGGCTTGTATCCTGTCCTTGAGGACATAGCACTTGTCAGTAGGATGATGGACCATCCTATGATAAAGACAGTATTTGGGGTCATTTGTGCGCCCTATCTCATTAGGACGCCGAGCATCTGGCAGCTTCATCTTATTCCCTTTATGGAGCAGATGGAATATCGTGACCACCTGATCATCTCTGAAGGAGTACTGTTTAGGAGGGAACTTGGGCTCCTGATTGTTGAAGCTGCTCTTCTTGGCCTTTGACTGCATGTCCCCGGTCAGCTCGACGGACATAATTTCCTTCCCTTAGCTTGGGAAGACTGTGGGAGATCGCTACGCCCTTTGTTGTTCGCACCCCATTTGCTTCTAGGGACGGACGACTCGAACTTCTTAGCCGACTTCTCGGCTATCTCAGCTTGTTCGACCAATTCTTTCCAAGTATGGGCTTTGACAGCCCCCATGCGAACTTCTACTTGATCCAAGAAGTTGTGTCTGCATGTCTGTAAGAGCATGGGTAAAGGCATCCCTGCTGGGCACATCAGAGATAGATTTCTGAACCGCTCAATGTATTCACGGACGGATTCGCCTTTCTTCTGCACGGTAGAAAGGAGCTTGTCCATGGTCACTTCGGTATCATCCTCATAGAAGCGAGAGAGGAACCGAGTTTCTAGGTCGATCCAGGAATTGATAGAGCCTGGGGGGAGACTGCGAAACCAGTCAAATGCCACCCCTTTCAAGGTGCCGATGAACAACCTAGCCATGATGGCGTCGTTGCTTAGAACATTACCGGTCTGGGACCGGAAATAGTAGATGTGCTGATTGGGCGAGCTCTTACCATCATATGCATGCAACGTTGGTGGTTTGAACTTTGGCGGATATGACACCGAATCCCATTCCAGTGGGTAAGGACGGACTACCCCCACTTTCTTCAATTCATCCTTCTGAGCCAGGGATGAAATTTGAGCTTGAAGGCCTTTAAGGACTTCGGCATCCAGGGAAGAGCCTCCCTTAGATCTCTCCGTTTTGGGCGGATCATTGCTGAGGTGTCCCTCCTCGTCATGATTGCTCCCGGTATCGTCATCCCGGTTGTTGAGGAGCTGAGCTAGCATCTGTTGGATATTGTCCAGGGCCTCTTGCTGAGTTCTAGAGGTCTGCTCCTGAGCTTCCAAACGCCGACGAAGGTCGTCATTGGCGTTCTCGGCCATATTGACCGATGCTTTGTCCGTCCGTATAGAACTGACTGTTGCTGAAGAGGCATACCCGCTGTCTCCATCTTCTCCATCAGATGATTGGGGTGATCGTCTGGGCTGTGGCGAGATCAGGGTCTTTGAGGAAGAAGGCTGCTCATAGTTATAGGGTATTGCCACCCTAGACCTGGTGTTTCGGAAAACACCTTCTTCACGCACCAAGACTTCACCTAAGCCTGGGCAGTAGTCTGAATCTGGGGAGCCGAAAGGGGTGTCGTCAGAGGCTTGACTTCTTCGGCGCGGCTCTCGCCCCCTTCCGGTCATGTTGACGGATGCAGAGGCTGGATCCGGTGGCCCGCTCCTTTTGGGATGCCTCATCGGGACGCGCGCAGACAGTCGATCAAAGACTGATCGCCGGTATGGAGAAGTGGCGAGGGTCGGTTGTAACCGACACTGCATAGAATGGACCATCACCAACTGGCAGTCACATCGTCGAAGACAGGAGGAAGTAGTCTGGAAATGCTTCAATCTCCGCTTGTCCGCCAAGAATTCTCGCAGGTCGGCCCTGTAGGGGCCTGAACAATCTGGTATATGGGACAACGCATCGTTCCCCTTATTCCTGCGGAAAGGATCAGCACCGCATAGTGCTCTGGTTCTAGCCTCGCGGCTGTAAACCCGATGAGTATGCCGAGGTACAATAGCCTTGCTTGTGAAGACAGGGCTAGCAGTAGGCATTGCTGCTCTAGGCGACGGTATGATCGCCGTCTTGACTTTATGGTTGGCAGCATTGTTGGCGCAGGCGGGCATCTTGCCTTTTTCTTCATAAGAGAGGCGCGGATTTGGCGTGGCTACGCCTGAAGCTTCAGCAGAGGACCTCTGTTTAGGCCTCCATATCCGTTTTGGCAGAGGATGCATAGGTCCGCAAGGAACCTGAATAGCCACAAGCGGGGCTGTGGGGTGTTGGCAAAATTCTGCCTCTGGTTTCTGATTTGAAACCTTGGTCATGAAGACCTTCCCGTGCTTCCGTGCTCGAAGCATTAGGCCACCCCCAGAGAGGACTTCTTCAAATCTTCTTTGATCGATCTGGATAACCAGGTTCTCAAAAGTGCAGGATCTGGGCTGCGGACCTGTTTCCTTGTTGCGCCAGAGAACTGCGGCAGGTTTGCAGAGAACCTTTTCCGTCTCCGCAGAGACTTTGCTTGAAGATTTAGCCAGAGAAGATCTGGCTGCACCGGCTTTTCTGAATTCAGAGATAGACCCGAAGGTCTGTTCGTCGCATTGCGACACTTGATTCTCAGCAGAGGAGAATACGTTCCCCAGCGGAGTCGCCAGCTTGTTTTCCATTATGTTTGCAAAGAAGGGAAAACTTACAAATAAAAGTTTGAGGAGCTAAATTACAAGTATTCTCAAAAGATTACAAGTAGATCTCCTCAGAGATTCTGGGAAAATGTGCCGATAGGAGTCTGGTCAGCGCGCGACCACTTTGTCCCTTTGACGATGCGAGCGATGAGATTCCCTTCTCGCCTGGTTCCGGGAATCAGAGAATAGAGGGTTGATAGAACCCTCTTGCTGCTTCTCAAAATCGCCTTCAATTAGGAATTCCTTCTCGCCTGGTTCCGGAAATTCCTTGAGAAGAAGAACGATGATAGGGCATCAACACCCTAGATAGAGAAAGCAATTCTCTAAAAGGTCTCTGAATTCGAAAACGCACGGTGCGTTATGAAGAAGCCTCGGTTGAAGAAGTTGATTGATCGATTCTCGTGATCAGAAGGCGATTGATGGCTCCTTCCTCTGCGATCCCCTCCTCCTTTTTTTTCCTTGTACCCATGGCGGGTTATTTATAGGGAGAGCAAGGGTATAATCGTCCCCTTGAAGATATGGAAACAGGTTGAACCGAATCTGTTTGAATCTGGAAAGTAGCCTTGCTGCGAGGCTAGAATAGCTTCCGCGGAGCTAGAAAATGGCAAGTCGGTTGATCTTTCCGATTTGTTATGATCCTTTCCATATCGTTGAAGGATTTTCCCTGATCCTCTTACTCGTTTCAAGAGAGTCAAGAGATTGCGGCAATCACCTGCCATATTTGAATCCTGATTGGATTTGATTAGCTTAGATCTAATCTCATCAGGAGATTTGATTGGTCAAAGGCTGACCATAGCAGGCTGATGGCGGAGCTGCCCGCTTTGAAGCTCATAGCGGAGCTAGAGGCAATTCCTGGCGAAGTCCGAAAAGAGGCTTTTCGACGAAGCTGTCAGTTAGCTTCCTGGCGATGCTCTGGATGATGTTAGCCTCTCACACGAGGCTATCTCCTTGGGCTAATGTAATGCTAAATGCTAGCATTTTAGACCTGCTGAGGTCTGTTTAGAAACAATCCGGGTTCACTGTTCTGCTTGCTGGATCAGTAGAGTCCAAACCGCTTCCTTGTCCCTTGGAGGTGGGTAAAAACTGGTCTTCAGCTCGTCTGTCACTTGTCTTTTGTAAATGTCAACAAGTTTAGACATTGTTCGGACTAATGAGAATCTTGTCTTTTTTAAGTGTCAACAAACGTGTTGAAAAAGAAAAGTCTAGATATTGAAAAAGAAAATAGATGTTTGCATTCTAAACTTGATTGTGTTTTGCAAGAGAAAGTTGAGGCCTATAATGAAAGGGATTCATTGAGATCTCAATTGGAACTTGCTTTAAAAGAAAATAAATTTTTAAAGTCTAAAAATGATTGTGAAACTCTTTTGAAGAAAAATGAAAATATGTCTTCTAAAGTTGATTTTGTTTAAAAGAGAATGTTGCTTTGAAAAACAAAATCATTTCTATTTCAAATGAGTTGAATGTTTGTTTAGATAAGAATATTGTTTTGCAAAATAAAATTGATGCACATGTTTGCCATGCTAGTGTAGCTTCTTCATCTAGTCTACCTAATGCATGTACCTCTTCTTCTAGGATCAATGATGATATGTGTATGTTAAAGAAGAGAGTAGATTGTTTGGGCTCCACTATGAGCCAATGTGCCATGAACCACACACGCTTGGAAACCTTGGTTCGAAAGAAACAAGTTCCATCCTTTATGCATGCACACCCATCACGGCATACACATGCTCCACACGGACACCATCAACACATGTATGCTCATGTGTACACTTGTACACATTGTGGACGTAAGGGCCACCTTGCTAAATTTTGCTATGATAGATTACATACTCTAAATTTAGCAAAGAACTTTGTTTGGGTTAGAGAAGGGACTAACCCCCATGGACCCAACAAGAAGGTATGGGTACCAAAGACCACCACCCCTAAAGTTTTTGATGTAGGTGTGGGCTCTCATATGACGTGAGAGTGTTAGCACCTTGGAGTGGATGCGTTCCGGACTTCATGGAAATCAAAATGGATGCATCACTTTCAAGAGAAGATTTGGTGGAGATGACCACTATGTTTTGGAGACAAGGAGAGTTGCTTCTTCGGTTTTAGTAACAATCTTTTACTCCCATTTATTGTTTACATGCTTTCCATGTTTTAATGTTTATAGCATGTTTTTGATGTCTATGGATTAGTATGTTCATTCCATGTTTATTAGATCCTTGACATACATGTATAGTAATTGAGACACATATGCTTATATGAACCCATATTTAGTGATCTCACTTTTGTTTAAGCTATAATGTACATCATGAATCTAATACATGTGAATTTACATAATAATCATGTTTTAGTTTTATCATGATGACTTTTATGTTTGTTTTGATGCTTCATGTTTTGAATATATGTTTAAGTGTTAGTTTTCATTAAGACTAGTTATATACTTGTACATAGAGTGGGCTACAAATAAATCTATATATGTTGAGCTTGATTGCTTATTTGAACCCATTAGATGTGCTAGTATAGTCTAGTTTTGATGATTCATACATTTCAAACTTGTATTCCATTTTTGGATTTGTTTTATGATTGTGTGTTTCACTTCATGTATATGTTTGTATTGCCAAACTTTAAGATATACATGTATACCCCTTGAGTCATTTGCCTTTCATGCAAATCTATATTTGGACTCAATTGTGTTTAGGGATATGTATGTATACTTCATGTTTGACAATTCATACATATACCTTGAAATGAAATTTGTTGTGATAAAAATTTAGTTTTTCATGTTTCATGTATTTATGTTTAACTTCATGTATATGTCTATCTAGTTCAAACTAATCTTATACATATACATCTTTTTGAGCCACGTGCCTTCATGAATATACATTTAGTGGACTCGTTGAGTTTTGATATGTATGTATATTTTAGCTTGTATTAGACATACATATGCCTTGAAGATTAAATAAGGAGTTTTATATGATTTTTCATGTTTTTGATGGAATTATGTTTTAAGGAATAATTGAGCTCAATGAAATATTTTTCATGATTATGATCTTCACATATTATTTGTACACTCATATCTATTGCTCATGTTTTGTTTCTCATGAGTTATGCTTTATTGGTTAGAGTGATGATTATCATGTGAATTTCAATTTTGTTTTATTCCTTGCTTGAAGGATTTCGTGCTAGTTAACAAGTTTTCCATTTAACTAGTTGAGGTGTTCTTCATTTTGGTAGTGATTTTCAAACAAAACTACATTTTCAAATCTATCTTTGAAAACCCCTACCTTCCAAGGGCGGTAGGATGGGAGATCATGTTCATGTATGCCCTAAATTGAAAATCTTTAAAACTTGAATTATGATTGGGTGGTAGAGAATATGATGTATACACTTGAACTTATTGTTATGTCAATTGGTATCATTGAACTCTTTCAATTGGTATCATTTTGATCTTCTTGTATACTCATATATGTTTTGTATGTATGTATGCTTTAAATTCCAAGTATATCAATTTCTATTGGTATCTATTTTTCATACATATATATGTTTGTGTTTATGCTAGTGCTTGAGTTTCAATTTTGTTTAAATTGATTACTTTTAAATTGTTATCAAGACTATGCATGTCTTTAGTTTGTTTTTCATAAAGGGGGAGAAAATTTGATTTTGTATTTCAATTGGTATTTGTACTCCCACTCTTTATGATTAAAAGTTGTTATTTTGAACATATGATATCAACATCAAATTTGTTTATATATTTTCAAAATGAAATATATTCTTACAATTGGTATCAAAATTTGTGTTTAGACATTCAAAATTTGTTATGTTGTTTTACAATTGGTAATTTGTTATGTTTAATTACAATTGGTATTTTCAAAATGTTGTTTAAAGAAAATATTCAAAGTTTTGATTTGTATTTCCTATATGCAAGGAGAGCTTAACATCTCTCTTACATATAGATTCATGTTGAGTATATTATAAATTGAGGAGCTTGACAACTCTTCTTTATATGATATACGTGTGTAGGGGGAGCTTCACATCTCCTCTTATGCATTACATAATATGTGTTATGTGAATTGGGGCTTGTCATCCCTTCTTCATGTAATGCATATGTGTAGGGAAGCTAACTTAGCGTCTTCCTCTTCATGAATGTATATAGCATATAACATATATTGATCCTTGTTTATTGGTATCAAGATGCTTTATTGACATATTTTCTAATTGATATCATGTTTGAAGTCACCCCTTATTGACTTTGTTTTTTGTTTTAGACACAAAAAAGGGGGAGAACATTGTTTGCATTGTTTTGATTGACAAAAAGGGGAAGAAAGATTTTTACCCCTCATTTTATCTATGGTTTTGATTGTTTACCCCTTTGTTGATGATTGACAAAAAGGGGGAGAAGTATTTGTGTTTTATATGCATGCTTATGTTTATGCATATATTATGTTTTAATCTCAAGAATATTAAGTTTAATTGATATATAGAATTTGCTTTGTAATTGGTATCTAGAGCTTATTTTGTTTTGAATATTCCATTTGATATCTAGAACCATTTATTGTTTATGCATACGCATGTTTCATGTTTAACATTCATTGCATATATTTATTGTTTATCCCTATGCATGAGTTAAGGGGAGCTTCCTTGAAGCTTATCTTTAATCCATGCATATATAACTCCATGAGTTTTGTCATCATCAAAAAGGAGGAGATTGTTGGCCCAATGGCCTTCCACTCTAGTTTTTATGATGATCAACACTCATGTAGTTATGTTTACTAATATTCTTGTGTTTCTTAGTTTCAGATCATTAACAGGATATTAGGTTGGTGATTAGCTTCAACAAGATGATTAGAAGCTATTCATGATGATTCCGGTGCCAAAGCTTAAAGATCATACCTTTGCACTTGGAGAATCACGGAGTTTGGACCGAGTCTACTTGAAGATGAAGATCGTCAAGAAGACTTAGGTATCTAGTTTAGAGTTTGTGTTTTAGATCCATATTTGTAAAGCTTAGTTTAGTTGATATGCTCAAGTGCACAAATCACACACGTTTTATGATTGAGTTTTGGTTTTCATGAATAGTTTATCAAAACAAGTTTAAATTGATATATGTATAGTTGCTTCATTCTATACATGCATGCTTAATTTTTTAAACAAACTTATTTTGACTATCCTATTCATATTTTGAAAAATTCTAGTTTGATAAAATACAAGTTTTGTTTTTGATAAAATTGGCAAGACACAAAAATGAATTGATATGATTGATATATGTCTTGAAATTTTTATCACAAGTTTGGTTATCAAAGTAAAATGATAAAACAAGTTTTAGAAAAACATATTTTTAGAAAAACAGTTTTTATTGTGATTAAAACTATTTTTTAGATTTACTGTGAATTTATGGGATTTTTATTGAGTGAAAAGACCTATTTTCAAATCCCGTATCTGTGCAGAACTGAGGACTGGCTGACAGGCCAAGTCGGTCGACCGGACCGGTCGACCGCACCATAGGCCGGTCGACCGGGACGGTCGACCGACGTGCACAAGTCTGTGCACGTTTTGGAGTCTCTGGGACGGTCGACCGGGCCGGTCGACCGAGATGAGAGTTCTGCTCTCAGGATGTTTCGGTCGACCGGGCCGGTCGACCGCTATTGCCCAACGGTCACATTTTTGACCGTTGGCGGTCGACCGGACCGGTCGACCGGCAGTCTGTCAGACTGCCAACTCAGCCTAACGGCTAGTTTTGTATGGGGGCTATATAAACCCCATCTCTTTGGGGATTTTAGCCAAGTTTTTTAAGAGAAAAAATACTAGTTTTCTGAAGTGTTTAAAAGAGTTTTCAAAAGAGTTTTAAGTGCAAAAACTTCTCATCTTTATTGTTTTAGGTTTTTTTTGGAAAATCAAAGAAAAATAGGTTTTTGGGATTTTTGCTTAGATCTTCAATTCTATCATATTGCAAGTATTTTCCCAAAGATTTTTCTTTGTTGCTTGTTTCAAAAACACTTGTTTTCCACACTTGAGCTATCTTCTATCCTAAACTATTAGGATCTTGTTTTTGTGGAAAAAGATAAGAGAAAAAAGAAAGAGAAGTGTTTGAGGTTGTTTGTTGTAAACCTCATTGTTGTAAACCCCCTTTATTTGTTGTATCCCTCTTCGGTAGAGGTGATCGGAGTGGTATTGGTTTGCTCCCTCTTAGGTAGAGGTGGAGTTTGGTTGTGAGCCTCTTCGGTAGAGGTGTGTGGATTGGTTGTTGAGTTGGCTACGGGCCTAACCCCTCGGTTGTGAGGAGGTTGTTGTTTGAGAGAGGAGTTCGGTACTCCTAGAGTTGTAAGAAATCCTCTTTGGTAGAGGTTCCCTCGGTGGGAGTTGAGATAGTGGAAATCCTACACGGTGGTGTAGGCGGGGATGTAGAGCAAGGTGCTCGAACCTCGAAACAAATCTTGGTGTTTGCGTTTTGATCCATTGTCTCTCTAACTCTCTCTCTTTACATTTGTGCAAAGCATCATTTCATACAAGCATCATACTTTCATAGCATTCATATTATATACATTGCTTGTGTTGCCTTGCATCTTTCATATTGTAATTTATCCTTGATTGCTTGGCTTGATTGTGTGTGCACATATTTCTTATTGCTTGGATTGCTTGTATATGTGTGCCTAACTTGTACTCATCCAACAAGAGCTTCACATAGCGCCTCAACCCATTTCAAGGGGAATCAAGGGGAGTTAGTCCAGAGCCTCGCAAGGGAAAGTCGGCTACACTTGTTGTATTGTATTAGTTTGTGCATAATTTGCATTAGCTTCCGCATTTAGCGCACTTAGTTTGCATTGAGTTTCTTAGATTAGCAATTACACCTATTCACCCCCCCTCTAGGTGTTTTTCAGATTCCCCCACTCGAGATCTACTACATCAACATCCGATTCCTGGCTCCCTACATCCTCCACAGGATCTGCCAATCCATTCACCAGCCCCCGTGCGATCAACTCACGAGCACATTTTTCCGGAGACCCCTATCTGTGTGTTCCGAAGAGGAAAGCCCCGACTAAAGTTGTTGATCAAGAGGCTTTTGAGCGATCACTGACCCCGCCCCCTTTCTCCGCATCTTAATATGAATCATTTATCATCACTTCATCACAAAATATAGAAAATCCAGCAGGAGGGAGAATTTGGATGTTGATCAAGAGGCTAGTTTTTTTTCGTTTTTGTTTATGTTAATCTTCATCGCAATTACAGCTGAAAAGATTATTGGGTGCCTTAGATGACACTGCGACTTAGTATAAATTTTATAGTAAAAGATGCCAATTAGACCGCAGTTTTTAATATATAATATCACAATTCCTTTTAAAACTGTGACTTTAGTCACAGTTTATAACTACATTAGTTGTGTGACCTTTGTCGCAGACCTTTAATATATTAAATTTCATGTTTAGCTTTTTGTTATTAAGTATTTAAGGACTGCGACAATGTCACAGTATTTAATAAAACACTTTTTATAATATTATAAACATCTTTAAGGATGCGACTAAGGTCGCAGTTTTTAATTCATTATATCATAGTCCTTTTTAGAACAGGGATCTTAGTCGTAGTCTTTAATTACATTAGATGTGTGTCCTTTGTCGTAGTCCGTTAATATATTAAAGTTCATGTTTAGCTTTTAGTCGTTAATTATTTAAGGAATGCGACAATAGTCGCAGTATTTAATAAAACACTTTTCATGATATTATAAATATTTTAAAGGATGCTACTAAAGTCGCAGTTTTTAATACATAATATCACAGTTCCTTTTAAAACTGTGTTCTTAGTTGCAGTCTTTAATTATATTAAGTGTGCGACCTTAGTCGCAGTCCTTTTATATATTAAAGTACATGTCTAGCATTTAGTCATTAAATATTTAAAAAATACGACAATAGTGACCATGGTCGCAGTCTTTAATTATTAAATTTCAAATCTGTTTTTTACAATTATTTCTTTTATTTTAATAAAATATTTTTTTGGTAGGAAATGAATTTTCATAGTGAAATATCTGTAAGCGTAATTATTTTTTTAGGACAGCAATTTGCAACAGATAATAAGTATATAACTTCTATAATGCTTATGCAAGAAATAGAGATTTTGGCATGAGGAAAAAAGGAAAAGATAAGTCATATAGGCATCCGTATGAAATTATTTGTAAAAAATATTGTTACAACAAAGAGGGTGTGAAAAAGTTGTGTGACAAAAGAGAAGAAGGTCTTACCGTCAACCGTCGTATTAATACTAGAGTTCATTGTCCTACTGAAATGCATCTTCGTTTGCGTTTTTTATCAGACAAAAGGTTTTGGGTGGTCACTAAGTTTACTGATTCACATTCACATGATTTATCAAGTCCGGATAAGGTCCATCACTTTTACTCTCATCAGAAACATCGATCGAAGATGAGCAGAAGCATTATGACCAATTTAGTTGATGTAGGGATGCGTCCTAATATCTCCCGCGTTGTTAATGTAATGAATGATGTAGGAGGTTTTGAAAATGTAAGCCCCCAACAAGTCATTAATTTTATTCGACACAGAAGAAATAATATTAGGTAGGAGTTTATTTCTGTCATCAAATATTTTTAAGAGAAAACAGAGTCAGGTCCAGAATTTTTCTTTGCCAGTGAGGTTGATCATGTGGCACACTAAGAAGTGTCTTTTGGGCTGATGGAAGAGCAATATCTTCTTATTTAAGTTTTTTTGATGTTGTAATTTTTGACACAATATACAAGACTAATCACTTGAACCTGCTCGTTGCTCCATTCACTGGAGTGAATCATCATCGACAGTCTATTTTGTTCGGTTGTGCATTGCTTGCGAACGAGTAAAGGGATGCATTTATTTGATTTTTCAATAAATAACTCAAATGCATGCATGGAGTTGCATCAAAGGTGATCATTACTGATTAGGATGCCCAGATAGGAGAAGCTATCAAGATAGTTTTTTCAAATTACCGGCACCGTTACTGCTTGTGGCATATAAGGAAACACATTGACGAGCAACAAATTCCCCTGATGAACAAGTATGGAGATGATTTTGCCATTGATTTTAATTTTTGGTATTCCTCTCGTGATATAAGCACATGCGAGGAACGATGGAGATTAATGAAGCAAAAATATCATATAGATGAAAAAGAAAGTTGGTTGGTAAAGATGTACAGATTGTGTACACATTAGGTTAATACATATCTAAAAGATATTTTTGTGCTGGAATGATAATTAGTCAAAGGTCTGAGAGTATTAATTTTTTTTTTGACAGTTTTATGAATGCAAACACAAAACTAGTTGAGTTTGTCCACCAATACAATAAAGCTGTCGCGACTCGTCATAGAGTTGAATCTCAAGAAGACTTCTGGTGTTTGAATTGTGTACCTAATTGTACATCGAATCCATATGAGATACAACTCTCGAAGTTTTATACCATAAAGATTTTTCAGTTATTTCAAAAGGAATGGGAATTTGTAATGACACTCTTCTTGAAAGAGTTGGAACATGACGGCTCAAGAATAACTTATTTGGTCGATAATTTTTCTGAATCAAAGGACAATTGGGAGAAGGTCTGTTATGAGAATTGTGGTGAACTTCATGTGTCTTGTAGTTGTGCCTTATTTGAAACAGAGGGTATCCTTTGTAGACATATTCTGTGTATTTTATGACGCAATCATCTGAAAACATATACCAAAATCTTATATACTTCAGAGATGGAGATTGAATGCCCGTTAAAAGAATGTTGTAACCGAACATGGTTTAAATCTTTTCCAAATTAAGATACGTGAGGAACTGCTAGATTGTGTACATTGCGATCAAAATTTAATGCAATTCTAGAAATAGTTTCGGATTCGGATATCCATCTTTCCAAGTTGGATGGTGTGCTGGAAAGATTTACTGTAGTAACCAGTAATGACTTCAAATTCAAGATATTAAATGATTAATCATCGCAAACTGAAACTAATGTTGGTTCTAGTTCTTCAGTTTGGTATCGAGAAACGGTGAAGAATTGACAATACGCGACCCGCTTCGTCTTGTGGCTAAAAGAGGGGACTAAAAGTGCATCCAAAATAAACTCTGAATTTAAATATTCTCTATCAGAGAAGAAGGTGAAGCACCATAAATATAGAAACTGTCAACATCTGGGCCATTACAGGACTGGTTTCCTTATTGGTATAATAATTTTCTCTTATATTATTTCCATTTTAGTTTGCTGTTTCAAACATTTACATTATATTTTTTAATAAAATTTTTGTATCACACATGTTTTTCACTATCATATGAATTTAAAATTTTTTTATTCTCAGAGAAATTAGTATCAAGTTACAGCAACCGAGAATGAAGTAAGAGTTGTTTTTTTGTATCTTCTGGCGAGAAATGCGACCAAGGTCGCCCTGTTAATGTAGAAAAGGATATCAATGAACTGCGACCTGAGTCACAGTTTAGTTAAAATTTATAAATTTTTGTTAATCACTGTTTCTGTTCTGTATGTTTTATTACATTAAGAAATTTTCATTTATGTTACCAATTTACTATGTGCTTTTTTTTTAATTTGTTTGAATAAAGTGAAATTTACACTTTTTTTAATGATTACTGCGACCATGAACGCATATAGAAGGGTCGCAGTTAACTTATTCTGGCTGAATAATAATAACTGCGACTTAGGTCGCAGTGTCTCGTTAAAGGACACAGTTTTACATATTATACATTTTTGAAATAGGAAATAAAATTAATGAATTAAAGATAAGATTACTCAAACTTCACTGCGAAAGAAAAAACTTTTTGACCTGCGACACAGTGTTTTGGTCGCTGTGTGAGAATTATTTGAATATATTGCTGTCGTGACTGTGACCTTAGTCGCGGTTTCATGATTTATTGTAGAAGATCGTATTTTTATGTTGAACACGTGCAACCTTATTCTTAACTATATGGATAACGATCACAGTCGCAGTTTTTGGTGAAGATCGGATACATGCTATCAAGTAGTGCGACTTGAATACATGCTATCAAGTTGTCGTTGTTTTTAATATAGCTTCACATAAAATTTTGCAGCGATCTTGGTCGCAGTCTATATCAAAAAAATGAGACTTTTTCATCAAAAAAAAAAGGCCACCATAGTAAACTTCTCACTTAAACCTTACAAGAAAGGGCATTAATATTTAAGATAGAAGAAAATTTTATTTACTTAATATACCTTACAAAATAAAAGAATTAAAATGCATATAAAGAAAATTCTAGTCTTCCTCGTCATCACCATCATAATCATCTTCATCTTTTTATTCTGATTGTCTTCCTCTTCCGTCTCGCTTTCCTCCTCTTCTTCCTTCACACCCCTTACTCTCCTCTTCCCTTCCCCCTCTTCTCGAGGGTATTTCGGTTCATCTATAAATTCTCAGAAAGGGTCATCCTACGAGCTCTTACTCCGACTCGGATCGGGGGAACATATCCGAATAATACTCACAATCATCATTAGATGAATTGCTGCATTCAGGGGAAGAAGGAGAAGATATTTTTAATTTTTTTTGGAAAATTTTGAATAAGTTTATAAATGTAATTGTGAATTTTGTTTTTCTATAAAGAAAACCTTTGATATATAATACATTCAAGTAGTCAAAAATATAATGCTCTCAAAAGACGTAAACATGACCGAAATTTATTATTCGGGTTTTCGAAAACTATTATTTAGGTGACTATTGAGTTTTCGAAAACTCGATAAAAAACCACGAAGTTATTTATGAATCATTTATGGCTGGAGAACTCCAAGACTAATATTCTTTTAGGTTTATTTCATTAAGATAACATGACATGATTTGCAAATTTAGTTTTTTTACATTATTATTTCTAACAAAATTTAAATAACTTTACAGTATCTGTATTAAAATATTAGATTTACTTATTTAGAACTGCGACCATAATCGCAGTATCTTGGTTTGTAGCTTTCTAATCAATGTGTTCTGGGTCACATTCAGGAACTGCGACTTGGAATATGAAATAAAGTTAGAATTGAAGATAGGATTACCCAAACTTCACAGCGAAAGAATAAGCTTTTCAATCCACCATTTTTCTTCATGATGCTTCATGTAAAAATGAATGACATTAGAATCTAAATCTTTCTTAAACAGCGGATCCTCTATGTCATTTCTAGCAACATGTATTGCATTATCAGGATCCTGATATGCAATAGCACTGCAAAAAATAAACATTTTTAAAGTTAAAGCTATGAATTAGTTATCGACGATTTTTGTCTCAGTTATATCAAATACAACTTTTTTTCGGAAGATAGAAGAAAAATTAAAAAAATATAAAGAAAAAATTAACTTACTCAGTGGTGGATTTGTTCAAAAAAAAATTGATGAGTGCTTGTTTACGGGGCTGCAGGCTTCTGTAGATAATACTTTCATTTATATCCCTATTTTTTGACTGAGTGTCGCTTTTCTCTGCTGCGTCGAAGTCAGGGCCAGCAATTTGTGCTTTAGCCTGTGGAATAGTCTCTTGAATTGATTTCTTTTTTTATTTTGGATAAATAAAATTGGAGCCATCATGATCTCTTTCAGTATGCTTGCATTCTTTTACTCTCCTTTTTATTGATCTTTTGAGACATCCACAATTTTCCCTTTAAAGCTTCTTTTACACCCAAAATGGGAGTATGTTCTTATTTTTTTTCATCTGAAACTTTGTCTTTCTGGATATCAAGTATTTACTGAATTAAGTTTAGAGTAAAACTTAGAAAATCAGAACCTGCAATACTTATCTCACATTTTTTTATGCTTGATATCCTCCTCTTCCTTCCTTTTTTCCTCCTTCTCCTGCTTTTCCTTCTCCCCCTTCATCCTCTTCTCCTCCTGGACCTTCCTCTTCTTCTCCATCTCTCTCTCTACTTTTTTCCTCTTCTCATCATCCTCTTTCTCTCTCTTCTTCTCTTTCTCCTCCTGCTCCTTCCTCCTCTTCTTCTCCTCTTCTTTTTTCCTCTTCTCCTCCATCTCCTTTTTTTTCTCTTCTCTAATTCCTCTTCCTTTCTCCTTTTCTTCTGCTCTTGCTCCTCCTCCTTCTTCCTCTTCTCCTCGTCTTCTTTTTTCCTCTCCTTCTTCTCCTCCATCTCCTTTTTTTCTCTTCTCTATTTCTTCTTCCTTTCTCCTCTTCTTCTTCTCTTGCTTCTCTTCCTTCTTTCTCTTTCCTCCTCCTCCTTTTTCCTCGTCTCTTTCTCCTCCATCTCCTTTTTTCTCTTCTCAATTTCCTTTTCATTTCTCCTCCTCCTTCCTCTTTTCCTCCTCTTTCTTCTTCTTTTCCTCCTCCTCTTCCTTCTTAGCATTTGCTGCTCTCAACAACTCTTCTTCTTCTTCCTTTACCTTCATCTTTTCTTTTTTGTTTCCTTAACTTCTTTTTTTCTCTCATCTCTCTTCTCTGCTTCTTTAGTCATTCGGCAGCGGTTTCTGTACCTCAGTCGCTAGTTGAGAGAGTTTCTCATCCGGCGTGACGTGGCTACATATCAGCCACAGAAACGTCAAAATTTTAGGCGATAAAAAGACAAAGCATCCCGCTCGGAAAGTCTCTTAACTACTCTACCGCTGCCGAGTGACTAAAATACCCTCAATCTCACTTTTTACCTGACTACAACTGTTTCTCCACCAAAAAAACTACAAATCTGAAAATTTGAGTTTTTGCAAACTAAAAATTTACAGAACTTGATTACTAAATTTTTGAATCATTCACATCAAAAATTTAATTTATAAAATAAAGATTTGATCAAGATGCCGAGTAAGAAAGCAAAATTTAATTTACAAAATTTATAAAATAAAAATTTATAAAATAAAAATTTATAAAATAAAAATTTAATTTAATTTATAAAATAAAAATTTACAAAATTGATCAAGATGCCGAGTAATTTATAAAATAAAATTTAATTTACAAAATTTATATTTGTTTTAGAAAATACCGTTTTGATTTTTAAGCTTCAAAGTATAAGTGTGGGCTCTCACATGACGTGAGAGGATTGGTGTCTTGATGGTGGATGCGTTGAGCATGATGGACACTACAATTGATGCATCACTATTAAGGAAGTTTGGTGGGAGGACCACCATGGTTTGGAAACTTAGAGAATAGTTCATATAGTTTGGTAACTATCTCTAAACTCCCATTTAGTTTACATGCTATCATATAAATATTTTTTGCATGTTTTAGTTTTGTTCTTCATGAAGAGAAAGCTTGTTTAGATGTAGTTTTCATTAAAATTTGTGTATATACTTGTACAAGTAGTGAGCTACACTTGATTATTAGATGTTTGTGCTTCATTGCTCATTTGTACTCATTACATGTACATGTATAGCCTAGTTTTGATGACTCTTTCATTTTACATATTTTCCCTATTCTTGAACATGTTTTGCTTCATATATATGTATTTTTGTCTAAAACTAATATATACACATGCATACCCTTGAGTCATTTGCCTTCATGCAAATTCTATCATGGACTCTTTTGTATTTAGGATATGTATGTACATTGTTAGTTTTGATAAAACATACATATGCCTTGAAGTTTTTTAATGAAAAATAATTTTTTATGATTTTCACATGTTTGATATTTTTGAGCCTCATTGACTATTTTCATGAATATGCTATTCACATGATGCTTGTGCACTCATATTTAATTTGTTTACTCATGACTATGTTTTCATGAGCATTTATGAGCCTTTTAGATCTTGAGTGAATTTTTGTGTACTTAGTTATGATTCATGAGATATATAATTTGGTTTCATATTTGAAGAATCTTTAGCTAATTTTTCAAAAATTATTTTAAACTAGTTATTTATTCTTCATTTGATAGTGTTTTTAATTTACAACTATTTTTAAATCTTATTTTTGAAAACCTCTACCCTTTAAGGGCGGATGGATGGGCGACCATGCCTTGTATGCTCTAAATTGAAAATCTTTTTAACATGTGCATGATTAGGGTGGATAGTTATGAGTTATACACATGATCTTCATAATATTTCACTTTTTGTATACTCATACATATTTTCTATATATATATATGTATGCTTCAAATTTCAATAATATTAATTGCAATTGGTATTTTCATTTTCATACATATATATGTTTTGATTGTGCTTGTTTTACAATATCCTTACATGTTTAAAGCACAAATTATGTTTAATGCTAAGCTTGACTAATTTTTAAATGTTAATTGGTATCTTAATGAGCTGATGCATTGTTTTCAATTGGTATTTCAATTGATATCAAAATATACTTCATATTTTACCTTTTAATTGATATCAAAAATTTACAAGATATTTCTAGTGGTACAAAAAAATACAATTGGTATTTTAAAATTTTGTTTATTTACAAGTGGTATCTCAAAATTTGTTTTGTTGACTTAAGAGATGTCAAAATTTGTTTTAAAATGATTTCAAATTTCTTGATATGTATTGCCTATATGCAAGGGGAGCTTAACATCTCTTCTATATATAGATTCATGTTGAGTGTATCTTATATTGAGGAGCTTGACATCTCTTCTTTATGTGGTATACGTGTGTAGGGGGAGCTTAACATCTCCGCTTATACATTGTATATTATGCTTTATGTGAGTTAGGGTCTTGTCATCCCTTCTTCATGTAATGCATGTATGTAGGGGAGCTAACTTCACGTCTCTCTTCTTCATGAATATATATCACATATATATATCTTTATTGGTTGATTTGTTTTCACCCCTTTGTTGATGATTTGACAAAAAGGGGAGAAAGAATTTTGAGAGTTTATATATGCATGTTATTTTCTTGTTTATGCATATATGTTTTGTTTATGCAAAAAGGGGAGAAGAAGAATTTGATGAGTTTTATGCATGTTTATCTCCTTGTTTATGCATATATGCTTGTTTAGTTTTATGCTCTTCATTGAATAAATTTATGTTTATTGTTATGCATGAGTTAAGGGGAGCTTCTATGAAGCTTAACTTTAATCCATGCATATATAACTCCATGAGTTTTGTCATTAACAAAAAAGGGAGATTGTTGGCCCAAAGGTCCATCTCTCTAGTTTTGATGATGATTAACTCATGTAGTTATAGTACTAATGATCTTGTGTTTAATTAGTCTCAGATATTTGATCAAGATCTTAGTAGGTGTTTAGCTTTAATAAAGGATTCGAAGTTAAGTTTTGGAGCTAATACGTGTTGATTCAAGAGCTCGCGCATCAAGATCGCATCAAGTACTCAAGAGGAGTCTAGCTCATTAGATCAAGGTTTGGACCAAGTCAAAAAGGAGAAGAAGATTTTAAAGAGAAGATTTTCAAGAAGACTTGTGTCGGTTTTGTAAGTGTCAAGAATTGTTTTTTTAGATAAAATGTAAAGGATAGATTAGTTATTGGATTGCTCAAGTTACACACACACACAAAATTTATATGTGTTTTAGAAAAAATCGTTTTGATTTTTAAGCTTCAAAGTATACATGTGTTTTATCAAAATTCTTCTTAGAACTTATTGTCAAAAACATAGATATTTCATCTTATATGTGTAGTGGATCATATCCATACACACTAAGGTTCAAAAGTGTTTAAAATAACTTGTTTTTGTATTTGGAGAAGTTTTGAAAAAAAATCATTTTCCAATTTGGAGATTGTTTTTGAAAAATAGGGTTTTTGTTTAAGGCCAAAATTTCTATATCAAAAAAATGGTTCAAATTATTTGTAATATGTATTGATTGTTAATCAAACATGTTTGTATATCAAAGTATGTTAATGAACCTATTTTTGTAGAATTTATGAGAATTTATGGGATTTTATTAAAGATAAAAAGACCAAGTTTTTAATCCCAAATTATCAGCCAGACCATGCTGACGGTCGACCGGACGGTCGACCGGAGCAGGGTCGGTCGACCGATGTGCACAGACGTGCACAGCCTGTTTGTCTGGAGGGCCGGTCGACCGCCAGAGAGCTCTGCTCTCTGGATCTGGCCCCGGTCGACCGGGCAGTCGACCATTAGGTCAATGCCCAGTATCGGTCGACCGTCCAGTCGACCGCTTTTCTCAACGGTCCAAAATTCGATCGTTGGCGGTCGACCGGCCGATCGACCGACAGCAGGATTTCCTGCTGAGTTGGACCCCAACGGCTAGTTTTTGGAGTCTATTTATATGGGGCTGTTTTGGGCTATTTTCTACAAGATTTCAAGTGGGTTTTCAAGCTAGTTTTTCCTATCTCTCTAAGAGGTTTTCTCCACTTGTTTTAGAGCAAATACTTCCATATCAGAAGGAGAGTTTTTCAAGAGTGTTTTGCAAAAGAGGTTTCTTGAGTTTTTCCTCCACTATTCTATCTTGTTTGCTCACACATACTTGAGCTATCCATTACTATATTATTCCTCAAGGGATCTTTGTTGTGAGAGTGTTTTAGGTGATCAAAGTGTTCTACTTTGTATTTGAGGAGATGAACTTGCGGCCTCGTGTTGTTTCGAGTTCTTGTGGGAGTTCGGTGTAGAGGTGTGGCCTCGACAAGTTAGTATACTTGCGTGTGTTGTTCTTGCGGGAACAAGAAAGGGACTAGTGAGTCCAAGGAGTTCTAGTGTGAACTCGTTGTAAGTGTTGCGACACCGAGTGATCCGGTGGGATCGTTTATAGTGAAAATCCTTCATAGTGTTGAAGGCGGGGACGTAGAGTAAGGATGCTCGAACCTCAAAACAAATCTCCCGTGTTTGCGATTGCTCTCTCTATCTCTCACTTGTGTTTATATCTTGCATACTTACATTGCTTATCCTTTATATGCTTGATATATCTTGTGCTTAATTGTTATATGCTTGAGATTGTTTGCTCACACTTGTATTCAACCAAGAGAGCCATAGTGGCACCTCAACTCTTATCTAGAGGAATCTTGAGGAGATAGTCCAGAGCCCTTCACCGGGAATTCGGCTACACTCTTTGTGTTATACTTTGTGTGTTTCGAATAATAGTTTTTAGTTTACTTAAATAGTTTTTAATTCCGCATTAATTCATCATTAGATTAGCTAGTCACCTATTCACCCCCCTCTAGGTAATTTCAATTTTTGCTTCATCAATCTCCATCATTCCTCGCATGTGCTTATATCACGAGAGGAATACCAAAAATTAAAATCAATGGCAAAATCATCTTCATACTTGTTCATCAGGGGGATTTGTTGCTTGCCAATGTGTTTTCTTATATGCCAAAAATAGTAACGGTGCCGAGAATTTGAAAAAAACTATCTTGATAGCATCGCCTATCTGGGCATACTGATCAGTAATGATCACCTTTGGTGCAACTCCGTGCATGCATTTGAGCCATTTATTGAAAAGCCAAACAAATGTATCCTTTTGCTCGTCCGCGAGCAATGCACAACCGAATAAAATAAACTGTCGATGATGATTCACTTCAGTGAATGGAGCAAAGAGTAAGTTCAAGTGATTAGTCTTGTATATTGTGTTAAAAATCACAACAACAGAAAAACTTAAATAAGAAGATATTGCTCTTCCACCAGCCCAAAAGACACTTCTTAGTGTGCTTGCATGATCAATCTCACTAGCAAAGAAAAATTCTGAATCTGACTCTGTTATCTCTTGAAAATATTTGATGACAGAAATAAACTCCTGCCAATATTATTTCTTATGTGTTGAATAAAATCAATGACTTGCTGGGGGCTTACTTTTTTCACAACTTTCTACATCATTCATTGCATTAACAATGCGGGAGATATTAGAAGGACGCATTTCTACATCAATCAAATTGGTCATAATGCTTCGCTCATCTTGAATCGATGTGTCTGATGAGAGTAAAAGCGATGGACATTATCCAGGCTTAATAAATTACGCGAATGCGAATCAGCAAACTTGGTGACCACCCAAAAACTTCTGCGTGGTAATAAACACAAACGAACATGCATCTCAGCAGGACACTGAACTCTATTATCAATACGACGGTTGATGGTAAGACCTTTTTCTCTTTTGTCAAACAACTTTTTCACACCCTCCTTATTAAAACAATATTTTCTACAAATAAATTCATGCGGATGCCTACATGACTTATTTATTCTTTTTTTTCGCATGTCAAAATCTCTGCTCCTTGCATAAGTATTATAAAAGTTGTATACTTCATCGTCTATTGCAAATTGCTGTCCTAAAAAAATAACTACGCTTCCAGATATTTTACCATGAAAATTTATTTTCTATCAAAAAAATATTTGATTAAAATAAAAGAAATAATTGAAAAAACAGAGCTGAAATTTAATAATTAAATACTGCGACCATGGTCGCTATTGTCGCATTCTTTAAATAATTAATGACTAAAAGCTAAGCATGAACTTTAATATATAAAAGGACTGCGACTAAGATCGCACACCTAATGTAATTAAAAACTGTGACAAAGGTCACAGTTCTAAAAGGGACTGTGATATTATGTATTAAAAACTGTAACCTTAGTCGCATCCTTTAAAATGTTTATAATATTATGAAAAGTGTTTTATTAAATACTGCGACTATTGTCGCATTCCTTAAATAATTAACGACTAAAAGCTAAACATGAACTTTAATATATTAATGGACTGCGACAAAGGATGCACATATACTGTAATTAAAGACCGCGACTAAGGTCGCAGTTCTAAAAAGGACTATGATTTTATGAAAAAAAACTGTGACCTTAGTCGCATCCTTATAGATGTTTATAATATTACGGAAAGTGTTTTATTAAATACTGTGACTATTGTTGCAGTCCTTAAATACTTAATGACTAAAAAGCTAAACGTGAATTTTAATATATTAAAGACCTGCGACAAAGGTCGCACAACTAATGTAGTTATAAATTGCGACTAAAGTCGCAGTTTTAAAAGGAACTGTGATATTATATATTAAAAACTATGATGTAATTGGCATCCTTTACTAGAAAATTTATACTAGGTCACAGTGTCATCTAGGGCACCCAATACTTTTTTCAGCTACAACTGCGACGAAGATTAACATAAATAAAAACAAATAAAAACCTAACCTCTTAATCAACATCCAAAGATCTCCCACTTGCTGGATTTTCTATATTCTGTGATAAAATTGAACTTGATGATAAATGATTCATGTTAAGATGCGGAGAAAGGGGCGGGGCCGGCGACGAGATGGGATGGCGGGAGATGAATTATGGTTGGGGCTAGACATTAAAATAGAAAGGCCAAGAGAAATCTCGATGGAGAGGAGATCTAGGTCTGCAAATTAGAAATCAATATCTGATCCACCTCCCGCTTTTTTTAGAATGACGTTCTCTACAAATCAACAAATTTTTTCAAAAAATCTAGATCTGACAACGCGCGAAGACACAGAGAGAGATAGGCATATAAAAAGGGAAAAATAATAATAAAAAATATAAAACTAAAATATCATCCCAAGAAAACTGTCATTTTTGCACGGTAGAGACTTTTAGTAATTTCAATTGTTTCCAAAAGCGGGGACGCCATTAACATTGCCGAATCATGTGGCACATATTGTGCCACGTCACCGCCGACAGAGAGGCATTCTCAGCTGTCAGCTGGTATATATTTTTCTGATATATATATTGTAGAGTTAGTAAAGCGGTAAGTCGTTGGGTTTGCTCCCCAATAGGCGCCGGTTCGAAACTTTTGGTGGACATTTTCACCCCACTGGGCTAAGCCCAGGGCTTACCGTTCTATGTGGTAAGGGGGAAGCTGCATGGGACCCGTGAGATTAGTCGAGGATTGTTCCAATACTGGCTTGGTAGCCAGTTGAGAGGCCCAGATACCCTCAAGGTTTTATATATATATATATATATATATATATATATATATATATATATATATATATATATATATATATATATATATGTATATATATGTATATATATATATATACATATATATGTATATGTATATATATGTATATATGTATATACATATACGTATATATACATATATGTATATATTATACATATATATATATATATATACATATATATGTATATACATACATATATATATACATATATATGTATATATGTATATATATATATATATGGGGGAGAGATAGACTTGTGTCATTCTGGAAGGATTCGAGGCTGAATCTTCCCACTCAAATATCAACATCCGACATTTAAAATATAAGATCCATTCTGTTGAAGTTGATCTATATTATTTCAAGTATTTATAAACCAAAAATCAAATGTTTTGAACACTTTTTGTCTATGCATCAAGTAGGGAAAAAACGGACAGCCTAAATAGTGAGTTGGTTAGTTTAACGGTGTAGAACATTTGAAACCTAACAAAAATTAGTTTGTAGGGTTGTTAAATGTTTAAATCATGATCAAATGACCGGATCGAGAATTTGTATGTCTAAAGACATAGATCTAACCAACTCATTACTTTCGATCGTCCATTTTACGCCGCTTGATGGATGGGTAAAAATTATTTAAAACACTTGATTTTTTATTTATAGATATTTGAAATAATATAGATCAACTTCAACGGAGTGGATCTTGTATTCGAATGTCGGAGGATTGTATTTGAGTTTGAAGTGGATCTTGTATTCGAACGTCGGACCCCCCACCGATAACTTAAGTTTGAACTGTATAGCTTTAGCCTGTTTGAAATTCTCGACAGAGCAAATTGAATTGGGGAAGAAAACAAAATAAAGAGCAGACAGAAGCTTAATTGTATTCCATCCAGGTGCGCAGGCCTCTTTTTATTATGCGTGATTCTTCACAACAAGTTAAGGGACAGAGAAGAGAGTGAAGTGAGAAGCAACAGAGATACATTACATATATGGAGCATCAACGAGAATTAATTGGAAAGCTGAGAGGCATTAGAGTAGAGCGATAGAGGTAGGGCTAGTGCCCTCCTCCTCTGCACTGATAGTAGGGGGGCAGCCTCGGGTGTGGGTATTCGACCGGGGTGGCAAGCAGTTGCCGCCGTAGGAGCGGCCCTGGCCCGGGTTACAGATCTGGCGGTTCGGGTTCAGCGCACCTTTTGTGATGCTCTTGCCACCCTGCAGGAACCTCCGGTTAATCTCCGAGTCCATCAGGAATTCCTCAGCTTGACGTCGGCAATGGATCCGTTGCACATCATCGTCGGGGACGACCATAGCCATGAGTAGGTGATCTCATTGTTTGTCCCCTCTGCCTTTGCATTTGCAATTGGAAGGGAAACTGCAATGAGGATGATTGCCATCCCAATCGCACAAACCCTATCTATCACCTCTTCCTCCTTCTTCATAACTGATCTCTCTCTCTCTCTTTGATCTTTTCTTCCCCTTTCGTTTCTTTCCCTTTGATTTGGACTAATAATGTTGAAAGTTGTCGTGGCGTTAGTTAATAATACATAGTAAGGTAGACAAGGAAGAGTGCGTCAAGATGCAAGTTGGAAGTAGTATTGGAATTGGTTGCTGGAGTGGAGTGGAGTGGAGTGGAGGGTAAGAGGAGAGTGGGACCATTCATCATACAACGCTTGTTTGTTTCATCGTCGGGCCTGTTTGGTTAAGGGTGGAAGTGAGGAAGTGAGGAATTGAGGAAGTGTTAATAATTTCTTTTGGAACTTGAGAATTGGTTAGTAAGTTTTCCGGTGTTTGGATGTTATTGGGAAGTGTAATTTGGAAAATATTTTGTCTTTTCCAGTGTTTGGATGGTAATGTGAAAGTGAAATTGGAAAAGTTGACCACAAAGTTGACTGTAAAATAATATTAAAATAAAAATTAATTATGAAAAATAAAAAATAGATTGTAATTAGAATGCAAGTGAGATTTACATGATCAAAAAATCAACTGTTTTGTGCTACAACTTATTACAAATGAGATTTACATGACTACAAAATTAACTGTAACACTCTGAAAGTGCGGAAATGATTGTGTAAAAGAGAAAAGAAAAAATGATTTTCTTATTTTCCTTTTCCGGTGTTTGGATAGATAGGGAAGTGAACAATTATACTTCTCTATTTCCTTACTTCCACTTCCTTACAACCAAACAGCCCCTTAACCAAAATAGTAAAAGTTTCAGCTGTTTATCTATGGGCCGAGGACTTTGCCGGCCCGGCCCGCACTGCTCTCTGTTGGGGCCCGCGGGCCACTATCCACGCGCTTTCCTGGTGGGGCCGTCCATGTCTTTGTCCTCCACCGAACCCCAAGAAAAGTGGACCCCGCCAGAGCAGTACCGGGGCCTTCCCGCGACATTTAATTTATGCTCTTATGTTGACGTACATTCAGGGCCTGTTTGGTTAAGGGGTGAAAGTGAGGAAGTGAAGAAGTGACAATAGTTCCTTTTGGAACTTGAGAATTGGTTAATAAGTTTTTCGATGTTTGGATGTTGTTGGGAAGTGTGATTTGAAAAATATTATGTCTTTTCCAGTGTTTGGATGGTAATGTGGAAGTAGAAGTAGAAAAATTGACCACAAAATAATATTAAAATAAAAATTAATTAAGAAAAATAAAAAATGGACTGTAATTAGAATGCAAGTGAGATTTACATGATCAAAAAATTAACTGTTTTGTGTTACAACTTATTACAAATGAGATTTACATGACCACAAAATTAACTATAGCACTCTGGAAGTGAGGAAATGGTTGTGTAAAAGAGAAAAGAGAAAAGGAAAAGAGGTTTTCTTATTTTCCTTTTCCGGTGTTTGGTTAGATAGGAAAGTGAGCAATTATATTTCCCTATTTCTTTACTTCCGCACACTTACTTGTAACCAAACAGGCCCGTCGTAAGTCGTACAATGAAAATGAGAAAAGTGAATTTTAGCAGTGTAAATGGGAAAGTATTTTGTGTTTTACAGTATTTGGTTGGTAAAATGAAACATTAAATGTGAAAGTATATTGTGTTTTATGGTATTTTATTGGTAATGTAAAAATGTAAGTGAAAAAGTTAATCACAAAATTAATTGTAGCAGTGATTAAATATTATAAATACTATTAAATTAAATCTACTATTGTAAATTAAAGTAATAAATTTGAGATAAAATATTAATAATATTAATATTTTATTATAACAATAATATTAATAAAATATTAGTATAATTAGTAAAATATTACTAAAATATTAACTAAATAAATAATATAAAATTTTAAGAAAATCTAAAGAACATTAATAAAATTTCAAGAATACTAATAAAACATAAATATTAAAAAATCTTAAGAAAAATAATAAAATATAATTATAATATTATAATATTATATAATACTTAAAAATTATTATAATATTAAATTTTATTATAATATTATAGTAATATTAAAAAAATATAAAGATAACAAAGTAAAATATAATTATAATTTTAATAATAAATTATTATTAAAATATTATTAATAGAAGAAGATGACGGAACAGTATTAATCAGATTCAACTCTGTAAGAGAAAGACCTTCAACCTCATACAGATACGCTGAACCTAGTAGAAATTCATGTTCTGAATATTCATTCCAACAACCCATCAAAGTATTCCATAAATCACCTCTTCCAGAAGTTAATCAAGAAAATTACTCTCCAACATCATCCCAAATGAGACCAGACTTTACAGGCGAAATCAATATGATTAAAAAACCATTCATTAGTGATAGTTTTGGACTAATGAAAGAATTCCGAGAAGAGTCCGAACAGTTCGATTGGTTCTCAAAACTTCATAGGACTTACCAAGAACAATTAATAAAAGATGGATCACTGACATAAAAAAACATGAGATTAATTTCAACTTTGAAATATGGTTACGATATCATTTAGTAAAACCGAACAAGTAACAGTTATGTATAAGATGTATTTTAAATTAATGAGTTCCCATATGAACCCGAAATTCAAAATGATAGTCTCCTCTTATTAAGAAGAAACTGTTCTCCTTCAGATTGAAGCAGAGCAGTCAAAGACTTTTGTCCCCAAAAGATTAAAATGGAATGAGATCACTATTCCAGAAGAGTTCAAAATAGAAAACCCCCAAACTCCTAGAGACATCGAGAGAACTGAGATCTCAGACATAATAGAAGAAGATGACGGAACAGTATTAATCAGATTCAACTCTGTAAGAGAAAGACCTTCAACCTCATACAGATACGCTGAACCTAGTAGAAATTCATGTTCTGAATATTCGTTCCAACAACCCATCAAAGTATTCCATAAATCACTTCTTCCAGAAGTTAATCAAGAAAATTACTCTCCAACATCATCCCAAATGAGACCAGACTTTACAGGCGAAATCAATATGATTAAAAAACCATTCATTAGCGATAGTTTTGGACTAATGAAAGAATTTCGAGAAGAGTCCGAACAGTTCGATTGGTTCTCAAAACTTCATAGGACTTACCAAGAACAATTAATAAAAAGATGGATCACTGACATAAAAAAGCATGAGATTAATTTCAACTTTGAAATATGGTTACGATATCATTTAGTAAAACAAGGCATCCAAAACCCTTACAACCAATCTCAAATTGATGTTCAAACAAGCCTATATAAAAAATGGCAACTAACAGATGAAAACACTGTGACTTCAATCCATCCTCCATTACAATCTATCAAGATTCCAACCAATGAAGGAGAAGTAACCGCTTCACCTTTCAAACGAGGGAAAAATAACAACGAACCAGTCAACATAGAAGACATTAAAAAGATATACCATCAAAATAATTATTCTAATCAGATGTTACATACTATAGCACATCAAGTTGATTCCCTGTCAACAGAAATTAAAGGAATACAGAAGGAGTCAAATCCTAAGTTCCCATTAAGTTATTCAACACCACATTTTCAGCCGACTAGTTTGCCAGTAGAAACGATTCAACCAATGAACTTATTAGGACAAATAACTCAAGCTCTAGAAAAAATTAATGAAAATATTCCAAGCACATCAAAAATAAATACTATTGAAGAACAAAATGAATCAGAGTCTGAGTCTACTAACAATTCGGATAATTCATTAGTACAACAAATAAGTCAAATAGAAAACAATATCCAAGGAACAGATCAAAATCTAGAAATCAATCGGATTAATACAAGATACAAGAAAAATAATAATTGGAGTAACAATTACAATTCATACAAAAATAACTGGCGTAACGGCCAAACTAGGAATTATTACCCTAGGCCGACACCTCCAGACATTCATTATGAAGAAAAGGCAATATTCAAATCAAGCTATGATGGCACTTCGGTCTACGAATGGGATATAGACGGAAAAAGCGAGTATGAAGTACTAAATACTTTACAAGAAATGGGTATGGCTGCAACAGCCTATAAAACAAATCGATTACCAGAACAAAATGCCACGGTCTACATAGTCACTGGATTCACTGGACAATTAAAATATTGGTGGGATAATTCATTAACATTAGAAGAAAAACAAACAATTTTAAATCATGAAATAGAGATAGAAGATGCTCAAGGAACAATTACAAAAAAAATGATTCCGCTAGTTTCCTCATAGTTACAATAGCAACACATTTTGTGGGAAATCCTGCAGAAGAATTAGGATCTTCAAAAATATTTCTTACTAATTTAAGGTGTCCAACCCTTTCTGATTTTAGATGGTATAAAGATATGTTCCTAACTCATGTATTAAAACGGACGGATTCAACCAAATCATTTTGGAAAGAAAAATTCATAACAGGATTACCCAATCTATTCTCACAAAGAGTTTTTACAAGCATCAAAAAGGCTATGGGTATTGAAGACGATAATATTGATTTTAGCACCATAACATATGGTCAGTTATTTGCATTTGTCAAAAAGGAAGCATTACAAGCCTGTCAAGAATTAAAATTCCAAGCCAAATATGGTAGCAAACGTAAAGAAATGGGCTCCTTCTGTGAAGCATTCGGTATCACAGGAATAAGGGCTCCTTCAACTGAAAAGAAACGTAATCAGAAAATGAATCCCTACAAAGGTCGAAGACGTAACTATTCTCAAAATTATTACCAAAACAAATCCAAACCAATTACTTGTTACAAATGTGGCAAACCTGGTCACATGGCAAGTAAATGCAAATCAAAAGGAAAAAATAAGATTAACGAAATTATAGATAACCTGTCAGACGTAGACATCGACGCAAGGAAAAAACTAAAAGAAAGACTACAAATCTATTCTGAAATTAATAAGATATCCGATGGCGATGATTTCTATAATTCATCAAGCTCTAGCGATTCCGATTGTGAATGTAAAAGAATCAATATGATTAAAGAAAATACCTTAAAAATACCCAGAATAAGCAATTCAAAAAGAGAATCAAAAGAATTAATATTCGATATGATACAACAAATTCCTGATTTAAAAACGCAAAAGGAACATCTAGAAAAATTAAGAGCTCTAATAGTTAATGAAGAAGAAGAAAAGGATAGTTTAACTCAACCTTTCAGTATTTCAAAACTCTTTGAAACTTATCCAATAAATACTAATTTAGGAACCAAACCAAACGACATTCATAAACTCCGAACGGAAATACAACTATTAAAAAAAGAAATAAGACACATTAAAGAAAATCTACGACAAGTAGAGACAACAAATTTAGCCTATGAAACACAAATGTGCCTCATCCAAAACCAAATTGATAAATCAAGAGAAAAAACAACTGCATCAGAATCATTGGAAGAACCACTTCCCTTCTCCCTAAATGAAATAAATATTTCAACCACTCGCCCTTCAAACCCTAAATTCATCTCCACCATTGAGAGATTCAACTACCAAAAATGGTTCATATTCATAACTCTGGCTATCAACGATTCAAAAATAACCTTTACAGCCATGATTGATTCAGGAGCCGACCATAGTGTAATTAGAAACGGTATCCTCCCAACAAAGAATTATGAACCCACAAAAGAAAAATTAATTACAGCAAATGATTCACCTTTAAAGGTTATGGGGAAGATAACAAAAATATTAATATGTAATGAAAGAATTTGTTTCAAACACCAATTCATTGTTATTGAAAATTTAAATACTGATATAATATTAGGAATACCATTCTTAACTCAAATTTATCCATTTTGGGTTGATTCAAAAGGATTAGGAACGAGAATCATGGGACAAGAGATCATATTTAGGTTCATAACCCCTGTCCAATACAAAGAATTAAATACCCTACAAACCAATTCAATTTACCATAGCATAAATCTGATTTATAGAAGAAAATCATTCATGCATTCCCCATGCATTCATGATAATTCAAGACACTTTATTCAAACAAAATCCCCTTTTAATCCATGGATTCTTGACCACAGATTCATGATGAACGAAGATAAAGGAAAATCCCCAATTCAAAAGTCGGTCAATCCCAAAGATTATGAGATAAAGATCTCACCTCTTTCGACCTCTCCTATTCGGAGTCCCAACAGATTCCAAGTCATTGGCAACTTTCCTCCTCTTCCCTTTGCCATAACCACTCCAACAAAAACTCAAAGTACTCCACGACCTCAATCCGACTCATCTCCATATTTCATTAAGAAAAACCCTGAGCATTTACTCCTCACCAATTTCACAGAGACTCCTGATTATTAAACACTTTGTTCATTCATAAATAAAATCCTACCATCTGGCTGTCAATGGCTTCCAGACGATCCACTCAAAACTCAACGGTACTATGAACTTGTTCTCATTGATTCCGGCTCAGTTGAACTCTATCATACCATGGACAAAAGCAATCCAGACAGGATCTCTTATTCCAAATGCGTAATTAAGAGAATAATTCGGCCCATAGAATGGGCTTCTCTCGCCACAACAAGAGAGTTTACGGTCAACTACATCCCAAAGGGATACACTTATCATGACTATAGAATGGCCTGGTATCGGGCATTCCTCCTCAGGCCTTTCGATCATTCATGGTTCTTTACATTCCATTCCAACTGTCAAGAAGAATTCCCAATATGATTCTATGAATGGTGGCATTCATACGGGCCTACGACCGACATACTACCACCAACAGTACTCAAAGGCTTCAACCGCTATCTCTTCCAAGCTAAGGGACTACATTACATCAAAACAGTTCAATTCTACAAGGAATTCAAAGTATCATGGATTTTTTGCTGGAATTACCAAATCATTCAGCACTACAATATTGCAGATAAATTTCCAATGAGCCTATTCCGAGAATTCAAAATCAAGTGGTGGGACAAATTCAATCGGAACCTATGCTCAGAAACAGCAGTCAGTGAATTCCTCACCGCAGGCAAAAAACTTCAACATCAGATCCATCAAATTTCTCAGAAAGCGGATTCTCCAATAACTTCAAAACCCACTCAAAAGGCTCCAACGACAATCCAAGAAGATTCGGACTCTGAAGACGAATTCTAACAATTCCTAAAATTCCAGAAATTCAAAAAGATGCAAAAGCACCTCGACAAGTCACGAGCAAGTTCCACTGCATCCTCTTCACCAATTGATCCAGCACACGACCTGATAGGAGGTCAAGATCCATTTGAAAAAAAAAGGAGTAAAATCCATCACAAGCACTCGCCAGCCAGCTTCAAAAACCGCAGAAAAGAGAACCATTCAACAACAAAAACAACAAAAGATCTCAAAGGACCAGCACTCAAGAATCAGCACTCAAAAGATTCTCCACACAAAAGGACCAACACTCATAAGACCAGCACTCATGACTTCGAGCACAAACATCAAAAGCAGATTCCTTCTCCGACAAAGTACGACAAGACACAAAACTGTAAGATTCCAAAGCAGACTCGACAACTGACAAAAGCAAAAGACGACAAAGCAGATTCCTTCTCCGACAAAGTACGATAAGACTTTCGACAACTGACAAAAGCAAAAGACGACAAAGCAGATTCCCTCTCCGACAAAGTACGACAAGACACAAAACTGCAAGATTCCAAAGCAGACTCGACAACTGACAAAAGCAAAAGACGACAAAGCAGATTCCTTCTCCGACAAAGTACGACAAGACTTTCGACAACTGACAAAAGCAAAAGACGACAAAGCAGATTCCTTCTCCGACAAAGTACGACAAGACTTTCGACAACTGACAAAAGCAAAAGACGACAAAGCAGATTCCCTCTCCGACAAAGTACGACAAGACTCAAAGATTCCTCGCCACCTCATCACTCCAGAAGGCTCGACTCTTCCCTATAAATTCAAGGCCTCTTCATCCACTCAAGGCAGAGCGAAAAAAGAGCAAAAAATTAGCAGAGTTTCCCCTTTATAATCAAAAATCCTCTCCCTTCAAGCTGTATTCCTACTTCTTCTTGTATCCAGTCTTCAAGACAGTTAACTCAACACAAACTTTGTAAGCTCTCGATTCCACTGAAATATTATTCCATCTTTACCCCATATCTATTATTAGATCTCGCATATGTCGATCAAAAGCTCTCACAATAGGGTTGCATTGCGCACCTCTAACTCATTTCAAGAGGAATCTAGAGGAAGAAGTTCAGAACCCTTCACAGGGTATTCGGCTTCTAGTCCTGTTCATGAGCGATCGTCCCACATCCATTAATAAATAATTACTATTCATAATTACTATTCATAATTACTGTTCATTCATACATTACTGTTCATAATTACTGTTCATACATACATTCAAAGTCCTAATTAATCTCTGTCTATATCCTATCTACCTCCACTCTCAGCCTGTCCTGACCCCTGGGTTCCCTCCTGGTATCAGAGGACTTTGAATGTATGTATGAACAGTAATTATGAAAGGGAAACTGCAATGAGGATGATTGCCATACCAATCACACAAACGCTTGCTATCTCCTCTTCCTCCTCCTTCATAACTGATCTCTCTCTCTGATCTTTTCTTCCCCTTTCGTTTCTGTAACACCCCGCTCCCGGAATACGTACTTAGTTGCGTATTCAGATTTTTGATCGTATTTTTCGATTTACCTTCTGTACTTATTTTGTATTATGAATTGTTTATATGATTGTTTTGTCTTAAATTTGGATTCGTGGACTCGGAGTCAGCCCTAGTCTGAACCGAAGACCCGATCCTAATGTATTACTTGATTTGGTCTTTCCGGTAATTAGATTTGACCGATTTCAGTTTCAAATATTATTTTCCTATATTTTAGATTTTATATGATTTTCTGGAATTTTCCTGAATTTAATTAAATATCTTCAAAACCGGTGTCGACCAATGCTTCTGATCGATTCTCAGATTTTTAATTTGCAAACAGTTAGGAATTTCTAGAAAGTCCTTTAGGCATTATCTCTTAGAATTACATTTCTTACCTAAATACTTTTTCTGAGGATTTTATGAATTTATGAAAATTCCACCGGAGTCGGTAGCTAGCTGATTCCGGGATTTTTAGTTTTAAAACTGTAAAGTATTTCTTAAAACGGATTTCACTATAATTCTTAGATTAATATTCTTGATTTTTGATAATTATTTCGGGTCGTTCCGAGATACTTGAATTTCGGACGATTCCAGTATTTTCCCGAAAGATTTCCGCATCCGCAACCGAATCCCGGGAATCCGCCACTTTCATTATTTTTTTCATTTTCTATTCCAAGATAATAATTTCCCTTTTCCATTTTCTTTTCCTTTTCCTATTTTCTTTCTTTCCTTCCACCCTAAGTTTTCCCCAAACTTTTACAACTTCCAATTCCTTCTCTAATCTTCCAATTACTTCCACCACAAATATCTCCACCTCACCCTCCACCTCACCCTTCACCTTGGCAAGCCATGATTGGCCAAGAGAAACACCTCACCTCCCCACTTTACAAAAACCCCCCTCTCTTTTAATTATTTGCACCTCCTTCACAAAATCTAAAACCTATAAATACTTTTCCTTCTCCTTTCTTTATTCATTTTCACTTCATCTTTCTCTTTCTTCTCTTCACCAAAACCCTAACCTCCAACATCTCCTTCACCTCCACCACCTCCGCCGGCGCCTCCGGCCACCACGACGCCGGCGAGAGACCCCCGAATTCCGGCCACCACTTCTTCTCACCAACACCAACAACAAAACCACTAATCCCACCTTCTTCTTTATCATCAACTTCCATCACTACCACCATCACTCCATCACCTTGTACTCTTTTTGGTGAGTGTTCTTCTTCACCAAGATTTGATTAATTCTTAGTATAATTATGTTTTCATATCATGTATACTTAGGTCTTCAAATCATGATTAGTTGACATCAAACAAAACCATCACAAATCTGTTCTGTGCGCTGTTTCCAGTCGATTAGTCGACTTGACCTAAGGACTAGTCGACTTGAAACCCTTAGTTGAAACGTAACCTTTTCTGGAACACAGTTTTAGTCGACTTAGGTTATTTATTAGTCGACTAGAAACCTCGATTAGTCGACTACTCCCTTGACCCTAGTCGACTAACTTTTCCTGAATCAGAAACCCAACTCTCTGTTACACAGTTTTAGTCGACTTAGAGTGTCTGTTAGTCGACTTGAAATCACTGTTAGTCGACTACTCTTTCCATCCTAGTCGACTAACTTTTCCTGAAACCAGAACCCAACTCTCTGGAACCCAGTTTTAGTCGACTATACCAGACTGTTAGTCGACTAACCCCTCTATTAGTCGACTACCCTTTCCACCTAGTCGACTAACTTTAGCTCTTACATCACATATTGGTACTACTTGACTTGTCTCTTGACAAACATCATCTTCCCTTCTCTCTTTCTCTCTCCTCTTCACTCTACATATTTATATCATATATTATGGCGCATCCCGAGTTCCGTGGATTTCGGACCTTTCGGCTTTTCGGTGATTTAGGCGAGTTGTCTCGCTCTTCTCTCGTCTCTATTTGAGTTTCCCATTTCGTCGGGACGATAAGTATTTCACTTCTTATTTCCATATTCATGTATCGCCCTGCAATTTCTTGTATTATGGTAGCTTCATTTTTTACTTGTGCCATGCTTATGATATGCTTGCTTCTTTATCGTATACCATGCGTGGCCGACCCTTCGTGGTCGTTGGACTTTGAGTCACTTCCATGTTACCACTTGCTATTACTCAGACCGTCAGTTACATGTTTCTATTTAACACATGTATATCACTTGCCAACTGATTGGTTATCATCTACTACCTGGCATGCCACTACTTGGCAAGACCCTTTTTGTTATGCCATGACTTAACCTGACTATTATCAATCCTTTGATATGCTTGGTTGTTTATTAAATATCATCATTCTGTCATGCTATCACTTAACACCCAGCATGATAACTTGACTTGTGATTATCACCTTTACGGGAACTTTACTTTATTATCCTGTATCATGATCAGTGACTTGTATTCCTGCTTTATATGCAGTGACCTGACTATATAGTACTTATGTACTCCTGATTTCCTGATCATGTCCTGTTCCAGTTATTCCCGTAAAGTGATAATTAAACTAATGAATCCTAAAAAGGACCAACTTGTATTGGGTCGGGGGAAACATGCGGATATCAATATGTGTTCGTGTTTACAGTGGCTTTTAGGAATGTTGTGCAACTACATGTTCCGGTCTGACCTGTGGGCCTCCAGGGGACCGAGGGGAGAGCTGGCTCCCTCATTACTGGTACCATCATGATAAGGGCATACATAAGTCCCTCCTGTTAGCCTTGCGGCTGGTTTCCGTTACCATGCAACGGAACAATCCTGGGCCGTGGTCCCGGGTATGTACGGGACCCACTGTAAACATAGTTCGTTGATACCCCCGCTAGTTTCTAATAACAACCTTGTTTTACTCGGATATGGATCTATGTGCGTTGGGACGCTAGTTCACATAGCTAGATATCAGGGTAAGATGAGTAATAATAAAGTGTCGTAATAACCGGCTCTTTAAGTTGTAAGTAGAGGTATGTGGAATGGGACGCATACTAAAGCCTGCAACTTAAACGGCTATGAATCTGTGATGTGCCTTATCATAATTACTTGTTCCGGACTTTATATCGGATTTCCTGTTTTATGAGTATTATGTCATTACCACCTTGTAACTCAGGTTGTATGTGCTTAGATTACGATGATATGAGATAAAGGTATATAGATGAGGGTTCCTTATTTGGATTATTCCTTCGATGTACTAGTCTCATAGAACCGTGATCTAAAACCATATAATCAGATTTACTCGTCCTTGGTTTTATTCGAATTTCCTGTTTTATGATTATTATGCCACACCTGTTCATATCTGCTCTAACCTATCTGCCCCCTGAGTATTTCTTACTTGATATCATTTGTTATATGCATACTTGTACTCACCCTGCTTCGCCACTTGGTATTGGTACTACTCGCCTGGGGAGTATCATTTGACTCCCCTGGATCCTCATGTCCAGGTCTTGGAGCTTGGAGCGTGTAGATTCCCCCTGTTGTGGATCAGAGTGGCGCAGCGGTAGCGTAGATCCCCAGCCGATCATCCAGAGCTCCATCCTTCCAGGCCCCCTTGTGGGTCTCTCGAGTTTTCCTTTATAAACTCGTGAGTACCCTTTTCTGTTTATACTTGTACATTTCCAAGTCCTTTATACTGTTCATATATGTACATTTCCATGTATTCCCGCATTTGCGCATATCAGTGATGTAATATTCATGTAATATTGGATCACTTCTGGTGATAACTTTGTAATTGTACTCATGCGTTGGAATGTATAATGCACCATTGCTTCCGTACTCTGATTCTTGTCTGTACTGATGCTTAGCGTATATACGGGAGGGTAGTTCTGACCTAC
Source organism: Agave tequilana (assembly GCA_038442645.1). Lineage (NCBI taxonomy): Eukaryota > Viridiplantae > Streptophyta > Magnoliopsida > Asparagales > Asparagaceae > Agave > Agave tequilana. Next base: position 90,269 of record JAVJIF010031572.1, on the reverse strand, counting down.
GTATATACGTCGCAGTGACGTCCCCGTACCCTCCGGAATCGGGGCGTTACAGTTTCTTTCCCTTTGATTTGGACTAATAATGTTGAAAGTTGTCGTGGCGTTAGTTAATAATACATAGAAAGGTAGCCGAGTGCGTCAAGATGCAAGTTGGAAGTAGTATTAGAATTGGTTGGTGGAGTGGAGTGGAGTGGAGTGGAGTGGAGGGTAGAGGAGAGTGGGACCATTCATCATACAGCGCTTGTTTGTTTCATCACGTAAGTCGTACAATGAAAATGAGAAAAGTGAATTTTAGCAGTGTAAATGGGAAAGTATTTTGTGTTTTACAGTATTTGGTTGGTAAAATGAAACATTAAATGTGAAAGTATATTGTGTTTTATGGTATTTTATTGGTAATGTAAAAATGTAAGTGAAAAAGTTAATCACAAAATTAATTGTAGCAGTGATTAAATATTATAAATACTATTAAATTAAATCTACTATTGTAAATTAAAGTAATAAATTTGAGATAAAATATTAATAATATTAATATTTTATTATAACAATAATATTAATAAAATATTAGTATAATTAGTAAAATATTACTAAAATATTAACTAAATAAATAATATAAAATTTTAAGAAAATCTAAAGAACATTAATAAAATTTCAAGAATACTAATAAAACATAAATATTGAAAAATCTTAAGAAAAATAATAAAATATAATTATAATATTATAATATTATATAATACTTAAAAATTATTATAATATTAAATTTTATTATAATATTATTGTAATATTAAAAAATATAAAGATAACAAAGTAAAATATAATTATAATTTTAATAATAAATTATTATTAAAATATTATTATAATGCATTATTATTACAATATTAACATAATAAAATATTAATATAATAATAAAGTATATTATCATATTATTAAAGTAATTATTTATATTAAAAAATAAATAATTAAATATATAGTAATTTTATATTAAAGTATAATATTGTTATATTAATAAAATATTAACTCTAAATAAAATATTAAAAAATGGTATAACTATTAATAAAATAATAAAGTATTAAATAACAATATTAAATAAAAATAGTAAAATATTAAATATTAAAACAATATTAAAAATAATAAAAAACTAAAGATTAAAACATTAAATAATTAAATAAGAAATTGAATACTATTAAAAATATTAAATATTTAATAATATTAAATTATATATTAATTATCAAGTAACTGATTTGAACTACAAGTGTAATACAAGTGGGATTTGCATGACCACAAAATTTACTTAGCAACTACAAGTAGAAAAATGTGAGTGTAAAAGTGAGATTTACATGATCACAAAATTAACTGTAGCAATTGCAAGTGGGAAAATGAGAGTTGCATTATGCAAGTTGTTTTTCAGCGAAACAAACAACGAAAAATGGAAAAAAAAAAATTTTACGATTTACGACTTGCGGTGTTTTGCGGCGAAACAAACAGGCCCATAATATAATTAATTACTTATTTCTCATTTGCTCCTCTGTCTTTTATTTTTGTCGTCAAGGGAGAATTGTATGTCTGCCTGCTTGTATTGCATCCCCGAGTTCCATTCCCCTTTGTGAAGGGGATGGGCGGCAATTGAGCTCAATAGTTTGATAAGCTGACATGAATCAGATCTGAATTATTAGTTTGGATCTGTTTAAAATGGAATGTCCTGTAATAAAAAGAATATAATATTTCGAGTCCTAGTTTTGATAATTGGTTTGCATCTCCAAATAGAACCGAAGCCACCAATGGATTGACGATGGACTCTATGTATCATTGTATCGGTATGGTAGGCGCAAAAGCATAGCTAACAGCGGCGAGCAGTAATGGGCTGACCACTCATTCTCACATACATACATACATACACACCCCCCATAGCAGTAATGAACCTATTTTTGTAGAATTTATGAGAGTTTATGGGATTTTATTAAAGATAAAAAGACCAAGTTTTTAATCCCAAATTATCAGCCAGACCATGCTGACGGTCGACCGGACGGTCAACCGGAGCAGGGTCGGTCGACCGATGTGCACAGACGTGCACAGCCTGTTTGTCTGGAGGGCCGATCGACCGCCAGAGAGCTCTGCTCTCTGGATCTGGCCCCGGTCGACCGGGCAGTCGACCATTAGGTCAATGCCCAGTATCGGTCGACCGTCCAGTCGACCGCTTTTCTCAACGGTCAAAAATCCGATCGTTGGCGGTCGACCGGCCGATCGACCGATAGCAGGATTTCCTGCTGAGTTGGACCCCAACGGCTAGTTTTTGGAGTCTATTTTATATGGGGCTGTTTTGGGCTATTTTCTACAAGATTTCAAGTGGGTTTTCAAACTAGTTTTTCCTATCTCTCTAAGAGGTTTTCTTCACTTGTTTTAGAGCAAATACTTCCATATCAGAAGGAGAGTTTTTCAAGAGTGTTTTGCAAAAGAGATTTCTTGAGTTTTTCCTCCACTATTCTATCTTGTTTGCTCACACATACTTGAGCTATCCATTACTATATTATTCCTCAAGGGATCTTTGTTGTGAGAGTGTTTTAGGTGATCAAAGTGTTCTACTTTGTATTTGAGGAGACGAACTTACGGCCTCGTGTTGTTTCGAGTTCTTGTGGGAGTTCGGTGTAGAGGTGCGGCCTCGGCAAGTTAGTATACTTGCGTGTGTTGTTCTTGCAGGAACAAGAAAGGGACTAGTGAGTCCAAGGAGTTCTAGTGTGAACTCGTTGTAAGTGTTGCGACACCGAGTGATCCGGTGGGATCGTTTATAGTGAAAATCCTTCATAGTGTTGAAGGCGGGGACGTAGAGTAAGGGTGCTCGAACCTCAAAACAAATCTCTCGTGTTTGCGATTGCTCTCTCTATCTCTCACTTGTGTTTATATCTTGCATACTTACATTGCTTATCCTTTATATGCTTGATATATCTTGTGCTTAATTGTTATATGCTTGAGATTGTTTGCTCACACTTGTATTCAACCAAGAGAGCCATAGTGACACCTCAACTCTTATCTAGAGGAATCTTGAGGAGATAGTCCAGAGCCCTTCACCGGGAATTCGGCTACACTCTTTGTGTTATACTTTGTGTGTTTAGAATAATAGTTTTTAGTTTACTTAAATAGTTTTTAATTCCGCATTAATTCATCATTAGATTAGCTAGTCACCTATTCACCCCCCTCTAGGTAATTTCAATTTTTGCTTCATCAATCTCCATCATTCCTCGCATGTGCTTATATCACCAGAGGAATACCAAAAATTAAAATCAATGGCAAAATCATCTTCATACTTGTTCATCAGGGGGATTTGTTGCTTGCCAATGTGTTTTCTTATATGCCAAAAATAGTAACGGTGCCGAGAATTTGAAAAAAACTATCTTGATAGCATCGCCTATCTGGGCATACTGATCAGTAATGATCACCTTTGGTGCAACTCCGTGCATGCATTTGAGCCATTTATTGAAAAGCCAAACAAATGTATCCTTTTGCTCGTCCGCGAGCAATGCACAACCGAATAAAATAAACTATCGATGATGATTCACTTCAGTGAATGGAGTAAAGAGTAAGTTCAAGTGATTAGTCTTGTATATTGTGTTAAAAATCACAACAACAGAAAAACTTAAATAAGAAGATATTGCTCTTCCACCAGCCCAAAAGACACTTCTTAGTGTGCCTGTATGATCAATCTCACTAGCAAAGAAAAATTCTGAATCTGTCTCTGTTATCTCTTGAAAATATTTGATGAAAGAAATAAACTCCTGCCAATATTATTTCTTATGTGTTGAATAAAATCAATGACTTGCTGGGGGCTTACTTTTTTCACAACTTTCTACATCATTCATTGCATTAACAATGCGGGAGATATTAGAAGGACGCATTTCTACATCAATCAAATTGGTCATAATGCTTCGCTCATCTTGAATCGATGTGTCTGATGAGAGTAAAAGCGATGGACATTATCCAGGCTTAATAAATTACGCGAATGCGAATCAGCAAACTTGGTGACCACCTAAAAACTTCTGCGTGGTAATAAACACAAACGAACATGCATCTCAGCAGGACACTGAACTCTATTATCAATACGACGGTTGATGGTAAGACCTTTTTCTCTTTTGTCAAACAACTTTTTCACACCCTCCTTATTAAAACAATATTTTCTACAAATAAATTCATGCGGATGCCTACATGACTTATTTATTCTTTTTTTTCGCATGTCAAAATCTCTGCTCCTTGCATAAGTATTATAAAAGTTGTATACTTCATCGTCTATTGCAAATTGTTGTCCTAAAAAAATAACTACGCTTCCAGGTATTTTACCATGAAAATTTATTTTCTATCAAAAAAATATTTTATTAAAATAAAAGAAATAATTGAAAAAACAGAGCTGAAATTTAATAATTAAATACTGCGACCATGGTCGCTATTGTCGCATTCTTTAAATAATTAATGACTAAAAGCTAAGCATGAACTTTAATATATAAAAGGACTGCGACTAAGATCGCACACCTAATGTAATTAAAAACTGTGACAAAGGTCACAGTTCTAAAAGGGACTGTGATATTATGTATTAAAAACTGTAACCTTAGTCGCATCCTTTAAAATGTTTATAATATTATGAAAAGTGTTTTATTAAATACTGCGACTATTGTCGCATTCCTTAAATAATTAACGACTAAAAGCTAAACATGAACTTTAATATATTAATGGACTGCGACAAAGGATGCACATATACTGTAATTAAAGACCGCGACTAAGGTCGCAGTTCTAAAAAGGACTATGATTTTATGAAAAAAAACTGTGACCTTAGTCGCATCCTTATAGATGTTTATAATATTACGGAAAGTGTATTATTAAATACTGTGACTATTGTTGCAGTCCTTAAATACTTAATGACTAAAAAGCTAAACGTGAATTTTAATATATTAAAGACCTGCGACAAAGGTCGCACAACTAATGTAGTTATAAATTGCGACTAAAGTCGCAGTTTTAAAAGGAACTGTGATATTATATATTAAAAACTATGATGTAATTGGCATCCTTTACTAGAAAATTTATACTAGGTCACAGTGTCATCTAGGGCACCCAATACTTTTTTCAGCTACAACTGCGACGAAGATTAACATAAATAAAAACAAAAAAAAAACCTAACCTCTTAATCAACATCCAAAGATCTCCCACTTGCTGGATTTTCTATATTCTGTGATAAAATTGAACTTGATGATAAATGATTCATGTTAAGATGCGGAGAAAGGGGCGGGGCCGGCGACGAGATGGGATGGCGGGAGATGAATTATGGTTGGGGCTAGATATTAAAATAGAAAGGCCAAGAGAAATCTGATGGAGATCTCGATGGAGAGGAGATCTAGGTCTGCAAATTAGAAATCAATATCTGATCCAGCTCCCGCTTTTTTTAGAATGACGTTCTCTACAAATCAACAAATTTTTTTCAAAAAATCTAGATCTGACAACGCGCGAAGACACAGAGAGAGATAGGCATATAAAAAGGGAAAAATAATAATAAAAAATATAAAACTAAAACATCATCCCAAGAAAACTGTCATTTTTGCACGGTAGAGGCTTTTAGTAATTTCAATTGTTTTCAAAAGCGGGGACGCCTTTAACATTGCCGATTCATGTGGCACATATTGTGCCACGTCACCGCCGGCAGAGAGGCATTCTCAGCTGTCAGCTGGTATATATTTTTCTGATATATATATTGTAGAGTTAGTAAAGCGGTAAGTCGTTGGGTTTGCTCCCCAATAGGTGCCGGTTCGAAACTTTTGGTGGACATTTTCACCCCACCGGGCTAAGCCCAGGGCTTACCGTTCTATGTGGTAAGGGAGAAGCTGCATGGGACCCGTGAGATTAGTCGAGGATTGTTCCAATACTGGCTTGGTAGCCAGTTGAGCGGCCCAGATACCCTTAAGGTTTATATATATATATATATATATATATATATATATATACTTGTGTCATTCTGGAAGGATTCGAGGCTGAATCCTTCCCACTCAAATATCAACATCCGACATTTGAAATATAAGATCCATTCTGTTGAAGTTGATCTATATTATTTCAAGTATTTATAAACCAAAAATCAAATGTTTTGAACACTTTTTGTCTATGCATCAAGTAGGGAAAAAACGGACAGCCTAAATAGTGAGTTGGTTAGTTTAACGGTATAGAACATTTGAAACCTAACAAAAATTAATTTGTAGGGTTGTTAAATGTTTAAATCATGATCAAATGACCGGATCGAGAATTTGTATGTCTAAAGACATAGATCTAACCAACTCATTACTTTCGATCGTCCATTTTACGCCGCTTGATGGATGGGTAAAAATTATTTAAAACACTTGATTTTTTATTTATAGATATTTGAAATAATATAGATCAACTTCAACGGAGTGGATCTTGTATTCGAATGTCGGAGGATTGTATTTGAGTTTGAAGTGGATCTTGTATTCGAACGTCGGACCCCCCACCAATAACTTAAGTTTGAACTGTATACCTTTAGCCTGTTTGAAATTCTCGGCAGAGCAAATTGAATTGGGGAAGAAAACAAAATAAAGTGCAGACAGAAGCTTAATTGTATTCCATCCAGGTGCGCAGGCCTCTTTTTATTATGCGTGATTCTTCACAACAAGTTAAGGGACAGAGAAGAGAGTGAAGTGAGAAGCAACAGAGATACATTACATATATGGAGCATCAACGAGAATTAATTGGAAAGCTGAGAGGCATTAGAGTAGAGCGATAGAGGTAGGGCTAGTGCCCTCCTCCTCTGCACTGATAGTAGGGGGGGCAGCCTCGGGTGGGGGGATTCGACCGGGGTGGCAAGCAGTTGCCGCCGTAGGAGCGGCCGGGGCCCGGGTTGCAGATGGGGCCGTCCTTCTTCAGCGCACCGTATCCGATTCTCTTGCCATCTTGCAGGAACCTCCGGTTAATCTCCGAGTCCATCAGGAATTCCTCAGCTTGACAGTCGGCAATGGATCCGTTGCAGATCATCGTCGGGGACGACCATAGCCATGAGTAGGTGATCTCATTGTTTGCCCCCTCTGCCTTTGCATTTGCAATTGGAAGGGAAACTGCAATGAGGATGATTGCCATCCCAATCACACAAACGCTTGCTATCTCCTCTTCCTCCTTCTTCATAACTGATCTCTCTTTCTCTCTCTCTGATCTCTTCTTCCCCTTTCGTTTTTTCCCTTTGATTTGGACTTTATCTTTTCTTCCCCTTTCGTTTCTTTCCCTTTGATTTGGACTAATAATGTTGAAAGTTGTCGTGGCGTTAGTTAATAATACATAGAAAGGTAGACAAGGAAGAGTGCCTCAAGATGCAAAAGTTGGAAGCAGTATTGGAATTGGTTGGTGGGGTGGGGGACCATCCATCATATAATATAATTAATTACTTATTTCTCATTTGCTCCTCTTTCTTTTCTTTTTTGTCGTCAAGGGAGAATTGTATGTCTGCCTGCTTGTATTGCATCCCCGAGTTCCATTCCCCCTTGTGAAGGGGATGGGCGGCAAATGGCAATTGAACTCAATAGTTTGATAATCTGACGTGAATCAGATCTGAATTATTTAGTTTGGGTCTGTTTAAAATGGAATGTCCTGTAATAAAAAGAATATAATATTTCGAGTCCTAGTTTTGATAATTGGTTTGCATCTCCAAATAGAACCGAAGCCACCAATGGATTGATGATGGACTCTATGTATCATTGTATCGGTATGGTAGGCGCAAAAGCATAGCTAACAGCGGCGAGCAGTAATGGGACTGACCACTCATTCTTACATACCCCCCATAGTGGTCGTGTAAATGGGTCAAAAACTTGTTCATTCTAGCCCCCCCCCCCCCATCCTCGCCTGGCCTGTTCTGCTGGTCCTCTCAGCAAGTTGTTTTTGGAAACAAAATAATTCCCTGTGCATCCATCCATGTCCTCAAGAGAGGACACTCTTCTCTTCCTCAATAATGCAACATCCAGCTCACCCTCTTGTCCTCATGCTGCATATACTGCCAGCTTTCTGCATTTCTGAAGGATTCTTGTCCATATAAATTAACTCACCATATACATCAGTTTTTGATAATTCCAAAAAAGCTTGTTTCTAGTTACACCATATTTGAGGCATAAAGCACTCTTACAAATAAACCATATTTTCATGTCTTGAAGATGGACAAATGAGGAATCATCAACAAGATTGCAGTACATAATAAATCTTGAAAAATGAAGAAGTTGACCCCAAATTCAAGGATCGCAGCTGCCAGGTCAATGTGATTCATCCATGAGTGCTTCATTTGATGCAAATTGGTTCCAGGTATTATTTAATAGACACTTACTAGTTTTTTTAAAAAACATTCAGTAAACACCAACATCGATTGCAGGTTGAATTGGCTATTAACATATCCACTCTCAAAGCTCCTGTTTCATTGATATTTGCCAAAACCAAAATAGAATTTATAAAGGATTCTATAATCAGCCAGTTTCGCACCGAAACAAACAAAATGAGCACAAAACTTCATCTTACGCCAATAAACTTAATTGTTCACCAAAAATATAGATGCCCCAGTAGATTTCTCTATACTATCAAAAATTAAGCCCAACAGGCAAGCCCCCTACCCTAACCCCCCTCCAGAACCAAAAAGGTGTGCAAGCAAAACACTACTGGCTCTTTCACCTCAATCAAGTTAGGTTTTCCTCAAGTAGGGACGCAAAACATGTAGCGGGATTAGAGGGGATCATTCGAACCTAACTAACTTAATGTACATCTATCTCAATTAAATCATATAGTTCCAGGTCTACAATTTGACCATGAAAGGTTTACAGTCCAAACTAAATCAACTTAATTACATTCGAGTTAAATGATTAAGTTTGGAAACCAACACTTTTGACTTTAAATGATGAAACTGCATTTTATACACTTTCTGTAATATCCCTAGTTTATACTATACAAATTAATATTTTTGTATAATAATAACTATAATTGTAGCCTAATATCTCTTCCCTTCTCATTTTCTCTCCCTTTTCTCATTCTTCTTTATTTAATTCTGAGCCCAAGCCCAGTGAACCAGGCCCTCTTTTCCTTTTTCTCATTTTCTTTTATCAAATTCCCAAAGACCAGCCCGTACGCACAAGGCCGCAGCCAGTCTCCTTCCCTCTCATTTTTTCCCTTAAAGCCCAAACTTGACTCCAGCCCAAGTCTTCTCTATTTATACCCATCTTCTACCTCTCTCCCTCACACTCAAAACCCTAACCCATGCTTTCCGCCTTCATCACCTACATCCTCCGTTGCTGCCATCTCCCTCTCCTCCGCTGTGCCGCCTCGGTAGCACCATTGTCCTTCCCCTGCCAAGCCGTCGTCGCCTATTCTCTTTTGTAGCCGTCTCTCTTGCAAACCCTTTCCCCCTCCTCTTCTCCTTGCAACCCTAGCCGCGCTGTCCACCATTTGTCGACGTCGTCGCGAGCCCGACCGACCACGCCTCCTCGCCCTGTATGCGCTGCCGCCCTTCTCAAGGACCACCAACACCACTGCCTTTAACCACCAACCTTGCCTCCTACTCGTCACCCCCAGCCCCTCACCATCACCTTGCCTTCCTCTCTCCTCCCCACATGTCCATTGTCGCCGTCACCCACCTACAAGCACCGCCACCAGCCTGCGCCGCCACCAACCATCATCCTCTTCCTTCTGTTGCACCGGCCCGCTAGAGCAGCAGGCCTGAGCCCGCCAACCTGCTTGCCGGAGCTCAATGAGCACAACTGCAACCCGAACCCGACTACGTGATCCAACAGAGCACTGACCAGTCTACATCCGACCCGGATCTACGACATACTATGTGAGTGCTTTATTATTTAAATACATTATGATTTATATATTTTCTAATAAAATATTTATAATGTGGAACTATGAGTGTTTTAACTCTCTTTACAAGAAATATACTTTATTGTGGTGAGGAATTTATTTGTGATTATTTAATTACTGTTAGTTAGTTAGTTAAATTGTTTAATTTCTAGTATTTAGAAATAATTGCAAGTTTTCATAATTTAAAATCTTGTTCCAATGACTAAATATTTTACTATGGAATTATTGAGCTGTCTCTACATAAATTCGGTATGAGTGTATTTTGAGTAAATAACTATTGATTCCCGAAATTTAAGTTATTAATTGTTTTTTTTAATAAAAATACTTCAAAATGATTATAATTAGTGAAATCTCAGAATTGCAATAAGAGGAATGCAATAGATTATCAACAATGAATTATTATTATTTTGTGAGAGAGTTTAGATATATTAGAGATAACGGATCAGATATACCATTGATGTTTAAATGTATACGGACTCTGTATATTGTCACTGAGATATAAGCCCTTCTTCATCAGTTCTTATTTAGTTTATCATTTTGAATTCCGATCTAGTTGTAATGAACCTTCTACTGTAATTTGATTTGATCTTGAGTTTTGAGTAGTTCGTGATTGTAGTTAAATGTGTGAATTTTATATGAAATATTTATGAGACTTGATTTTCCTTAATTGGTGATAATTTAGAGGAGAATTCAATTAGATCTTGAGGTTTGATTAAATAAGAGAACATGTGGACTTACTCTTAGCATGGGCTTTAGCTAGTTTTATTTAGGTGACTCTTGGGTTGGTGTTTCTGGAGGGTATAGATTATTCACCAAACTTGAAGAATAATACTTTGATGTCTATGATGATTGTATAGAAATCAAATATTAATGTATCAATTATTGTTGTATCCTTGTACATATGGATGGAAACCTTATTAGTTTCTAAATAAGACTGCATATTGATGAATCAATACATGTCAGGTTAATAACATAATTCAAGTTACCAAATTTACTAAGAAAATATTGTTATACTGTAATATTATAATATTGTTAACAATATTATATTGTTTACACTGTTGTATTATTTACATTGTCATTGTTACAGTAACTGTATTATCTCAGCAATCTAGATAACATGAACATTAAGACAACTTATATCGGGATTGAGAAAATTGATAGAGCAGATAATATCAATATTTTGGGTGGACCTAGGATATAGGCTGCACAGCCGAACGACAGTTTCACTGTAGGGTCCTGGGAGATGACTGACATCTTATCTGTTCATTGTTCACTGTTACTAACTACCTAACGGTAGGGCCTGGTTCAGCGCTAGGAAACTGGTCCGTGGTCCCGGGTATATATGGGACACACTTAAAACACAAAACCTGTCTCTATTTGTAAATTTCAAATAACATAGAATCCAATTGACATGTGTAGCAGGCGTAGTATGGGATGCCTTTTACTGCATGTGAAAATTGGTGTTCGCTAACATAATTAACAATAATAAACCTTCCATAATACATCATAAATTAATGCGTGCTTGGTTGTTGTATATATATATGCCATGTTAGACACTTGATTTGACATATAATTCTATTGCAGACTGTCCTCAATACCGTTTATTTATGTCTTGAATGTTAATGTATTCATATGTCGACTGTTATTATATTGTTACATTGTTATCCCTCGTTTTACACACTCATTGGGAGTTTTCTCACTCCCCTGAGTTTGCATATCCAAATCTAAGAAATATTTTACTCTGCTGACCAAGTATCGTACTTATTATTGATGTGTTTACAGAGCAACAATAGGAGCCCAAAGTTCTCTTTGTTTGATCATCTGATCTTGGGTATTATTCATGTCTTCTTTGTTTGTTCTTGTTATTTTTCTTGATTATCTAAAGATTGGACTCAACCTTTATTCTATATAATTACTCATAAAATAATGTCTCTTTATGTAGAAATTATATGACATATTGCAGTATTATGATGTTATTATAGTAGAATTTATAACTTGCTTAGATTATCTAAGGCTTAACGTGTATACGTGTGGTATTTTCCTCACGTATATGCGTCACCGACTCTCCTCTCGTGTCATTTATGCGTATTTTGAGAAGCATGAGGTGACACTTTCATTGCTTATATGTCCCTTCGCACATACCATTGTGGTCATTTCATTTGTCCACCTTAAGATGAAAAGAACAAAGGAACTATTTCACATGCATTTCTCTAAATGTAGTGTCTTGTTGTTTCTCTCCCCATGATTGAAATTTCATTTAAACTTGGGTAAATGTCAGTACTAAATGGCACACAAAATATAAGAAATTTTCTAAAAAAGTTAATTAGAAGAAACAGAAATAGCAGATTATTAGTAAAAATTAAATAAATACGAAATATTAAAATATAATGGAAGCTCGAGAGAAATTAGGCAAGCAATAAGCATATGATTGCAATATAATAATAATAAATAAAAAAGATAAGGTTACATAAGTTCTACACAAATAACTTTAAATTACTAAGAAAAAGTTACTAAGTATTATATTTACGAACGTATGATTAAGATTTTACTAACTATTACAATAGTATTTTTTTTGGTTGTCTAGTTTCTCACTGCTCACTAGCTATGTACTAAAATTTAATAACAAAAATTATCTAAAATTACTTGCAAAAATCAGCGATTGAAATATCTACACACCTCAACACAAGTTATGAATCTGTGATAACTAACTAAAATACATTTCTTCTAAAAGCCTAAAACCTCTAAAATATATAAGGATCAATAATCACAAATAAAATAAAAAATAACTAATGACCACTGTTACATAAATCCATAGAACAAAGATCTTAAGAAAGATTATTACAAATTAGCAAAACAATACAAAATTATAAAAAAAAGTATGCAAATTAGCGAACCTCCTGTATCATATGCACAAAATAAACACCAAAATAAGAGAACTACATACACAATTACAAACAATTAAATTACAAAGAATCATCAATAATGATCAGATAAGTCTAATATTATATGTTGCTCAAATTATGAAAAACAACACAGTTTCCTGGAACTATTTATGAATATAATAAAGCAATATATCAATAAGAAACTCAAAAAAAGCTACTTCAAACTTTATCAATTTTGGATGAACCATGTCAAACCTTTAACCATTACTTCATAATGATTTATACTTTATAACATTTTAAAAGTTTTAAGAAGATGAAAGTACTAAATCTTTGTAGCTCTGAGGTACGAATTGAAATAGCTGAGTTTACTAAAACCGAAAGCTTCAAAAAGGGCTAGAGAAACCAAGGTTTGAAGTATCACCTTCATACTGATATTTTCGCCTGATACAATACTACCGATATGACCTAATATACCCGAACGTGACACCCGATATTGTCGATACAACAAGATGAAATGGTCAGTAACTGGGTGATATTGCTGATTCTGATACCAAAATCTTACGGCTGATCCTGATACCGAAATTTTAAACAATGCTTAAAACCTTCAGTCCATTCTACCATTTCCAGCAGTCTAACTAGGGATTAAGAACCACATAAACCAACAGGTGCTCTTTGCCAACAATTTGGAACTCAGAAACCAGAACTTTGTATCGTGCATGTCACTTAGACCGACCCTTGAAAGTAGCGTAGGCAAGAGTGAAGACACTTTATAAATCATTTAAACCAATCACTCATATCCATTGTTTTAAATATCGGCCGATAAACCGGTATATCGGCCGAGATACCGGTATTTTATCCAAAACGATATGATAAGTGTAAAAATTTACCGGATATTATTTTGGACCGATATTGGCCGATATATCGCCACGTGGCCGATATATCGGCCGATATCCGAGATGAAATATCCGATATATCGGCCCTTATAGTTACTTATTTGGATAATAATTATTATTTTTTACTTGAGAGATTGTTTTACTTTATTCTATGTTCATTATAGTATTTCAATGATGTTTTTATATGATATTTGGATAATAACTTATTTCTTTTAATTATGTCCTATATGTATTTACTATTGATATATCAATCGGTATTTAGTACCATATCGCGATATATCACCCGGTATCCGGTATCCAGTACATAATTTTGCCGATTGGTATATCGTCGATATCCGATATTTAAAATACCGCTCATATCACGTTTAGTGCCAGCCCCAATGCGCAAGAAAGGGGAGTTTAATACTACTTTGTTAGTCTTTATCTTTGTGCGGATAAAAATCGGCTCATCGTGAATTGAACCCACCACAAGCAATTTGGGCGCTCCCCGAATGATACATGTCAGAGCACACACAGAAAAGACAACCTTTTAGGTTAGGAGTACCGGTGTGGTGCCGGTTTAAGACTCTCGAGCGTAAAAATCAGTAGGTTGAATGAAAAGAAGGATCGAAGGAGGACAACTGCCAGAGTAGTGGATGGAGGTACCGCACAGAGGACAACTGCGCGCTTGATAGGAAGGACCGACAAAAGATAACTACCGGTATGAATGAAGGACCACACAAAGGACAACTGCGAGCGTGTTGATGCACTAGGAGAGAAACACTGCTTGAAGTGGTGGTGCAGTGTGTGCTCTGAGAATTAAAGAAGTGATCTCTCTTCTCTCCTTGGAGAAAAAAGATAGTATATACCTGACAAGGATGTCGGCGTGGAAGCGGAATTGACGGATTGCTGTAACAGCACGATCTATACGTGCTGAATTTGTTGTAACGACTGTGATCGCTAGCGCTGGTTGATGAGATTGCATGCCGAGAAATCTGTCATTGTCCATAACTGCCTGCGCTGAAAGGAGCGTTACACGTTATGAACGTGGGGAGGATGGAGCTGCATACTGTCGGCAAAATCAAGGATGATCTATTGTTGGAGCTTCTGGTTCAGAATTAGAGTCTTCGGAATGGGAGGGTCGCGGAGTGGAGGAATGTGGTTCCGGATCGGGAATATCTTCATGATGGAGGGTAGCTCCGAGAGGGTCAGGAGTGACGGAGGCTCCGGAATGAACTCTAGGAGTTATGAATTTCTCAGAGGAAACACTTAGTAGCTTAGACATGTGTCATCATCTTAATGCAGGTCAAATTTTGACCACTACAGATGCCTCCCCGCTTTCCCACTTGCTAGAATCTGCAGAAGGAAAGTTGGGGGAGCAAAGTGGATCAAAGGGAATCCTAATGCCTTAAAACTCATTATAACGCTTGCAGGCAGAGAAGTGTGCAACGAATCTCCTCAGATTACTGCGGACTTATGGAATTAATTGTGGGTTACACAATTGGCTGTCAGTTGTCACATCGGGCGATTGGATCCCTCAAAAGGTTGTGTTATGCGTCTCTTCAAATCCTAGCGTCATTATGACAGAATTGTAGGGTTTTTATGATTTGATGACAATAGTTGATCTTCTGCCTTTACTATTGACCAAAAATCTCGAGATGTGAGCCGATTTTTAGGAATTGAAATTTTGAATTTGAGTGGTTTGGCTTCTCATCCATTTATAAATAAAAAGATTTGTGAGAAAAAGTCATCTTCTCTGTCTTCTTCATTTTCTTTTGCTTTGAAACACTAACTTCTTTCCTTACTGGGCTGCCATGTTCACCTCTTTTCTCTTTATCAAATGGAGGAAGGAAGAAGAGAGGGAGAAGGATGAGAAAATGGTGATCATACTCACTCTTCTAGGGAGTCTGGGTGGTTCGTCACATTAGTTACCGTAAAGGGGATGTTATGGCGCATTACTCGTCGTGACAGGTCACAGTCGCTAAAGGGGATGCGCAGGACGATTGGATGGGCTTTCAGTTTACCCAAACCGAGAGATGTTGGCTTTTCCCTAGTGGGCTGGAGTCCTTCCACTGGTGATCTGGAGTCTCTCTATTTGGTGGTGATACTTCTCTTAGGCGGTACTGGGGTGTGGGTGTGATTTCATCACTATCTTGCCCGTCTTGTCGGAGCCAATCTGGTGTCGTGGGCGTTGTCGTGCCTTTTGAGGGATTTTTGGAAGACCTCATTTTGCTATCTTGGTGGGGCACAAAGGTGGTGGGGCATAGAATTGCTTGTTTAGGGGTAGTGGCGTGGATGAAGATGGACGACCGCTTCTGATGAACAAGTTCTCTATTCAAAGCCAGGAGACTGTTAATGGTGGCAGGACCGGGGAGTATGGATCCAGATCTTCTGTACTTCAAAAGTGTAAACACAGAGATATAATGGAATCTTGTATTACTCTTGTCAGATGTAATCAAATAAATTTAATGGAACAGTTCTCGGAATGGAAATGTCTTTTGGAATGAAAATAGTTATTGTTTATTTCTTGTCTGGCATGTTCTTACCATTGGCTTTTGGAGTTGATATGAGTATGTCTTTTTGAAGTGCTGATCTCTATCTCTCGTATAGTTGTTGGATATGGAGTGGTTTGAAGAGTTTGCGTTGTTTTCAAGTGAGATATCCCATCAACGGTACTTGCAAACTTTTGGCCTCCGAGTGGGGGAAATCCCAACAGTGGAGTTGGATTCGCAGCCATCTCAAAGTGGGTAAAATATCATCAACGAAGCGGTGAACTTTGGTTGGATTCTGAGTGGGGTTGATCCCATCAGTGGAGAAGAAACTTTGAGTGGGGAAAATCCCACAACGGAGGGTTTTGACTACCCTAGGCTAATCGAGAGGAAGCTTGTAGATTGGTGCATGCGTTGTCATCTCCAAGTGGCAGATCCCATCAGCGGGACGTGCACGCTTTGGTTGGACTATGGGGGGAAGTTCTCAAAGTGGAAAAAATCCCACAGCGGAGGATTTTAACTGCCCATAGGCTAATCGAGAGGGAGCTTGTAGGCTGGTCTTGCATTGTCGTCCTCAGCGGGACGTGCAAGCTTTGGTTGGACTGGGAAGGAAATCCCAGTAGTGGAGGAAAGACTTCGAGTGGGGAAAATCCCACAGCAGAGGGTTCGCAGTCATCTCCGAGTGGGGAAAATCTCAGATGTGGAGTAACAAACTTGGTAAGACTGCAAATGTTAAAGGCAAAAATATAATTTTATACCATAACTGAAATAAAATACATGGACTATATTTGAAATACAAGGGGCAACATGGATGGAGGTACTGCCCTGTCTTTATTAGAGATGCGGGATCATTCAATCGCTTTGTATTGGGTGATCATGTGTTGATGTTGGGCAGGCAGCGGAGCGTTCGGCTGTCCTGATCCAGAGGCTACTTTGGGAGTAAGGACACATTCTTTGAGGAAGCCTTGGAGGATAGTCTCTTTCAGATATTTCCAGAGGGTCCAGCAGTGGATGGTCTTGTGCTCTTTACTATCGTGGTAAGAACAATACTCTTCTGCTCAGGAAAGTGTAAGATCGTATTGGATTGGCCTCGGGTGCCTGACTCACGGTTGGTCCTTGATGGCATTGAAGAGCTCGTTGATAGAGAGCCTGAGCGGAATGAAGTGCTCTGGCGGCTTGAAGGCCTAGAGCGGACTCGGCGAAAGAACACGGAGCGGCTGTCTCTTGTAGGTGGGCTACCCCTGATTCGGGTTCCTGGCCCCGTAGTAACTTCATACTGCAGCTTTGACTTTTCTCTGTCTTCGCCGCGTTTAGCGGAGTGGTTGGTGGAGCTCTTCATCGCTTTCTCCAACTAGATGTAGAGCTGAGCTCAGAATAGAACATCGCTCATCCGACTGACATCGTGCTTCAGTAGATACTTATACAGGGGTAAGAAACTTACAGCCCGCTGATGAATGTGAGTGCAGAGGCATCATCGCTGCAGTGAAAAACTTTGGCTAGATGGCTCTGAAAGTTATCGATGTAAGACTTGAGACTGCCGCTCTGCCTCATTTTGATGATGAGAAGGTAGTGGTTGTTCCTTTTGGCTTCCCGGCGAGAAGCGTACTGAGTGAGGAACGCTTCAGTTACCTACTCAAAGTTGTGGAGAGAATGTGAAAGCAAGAAGTAAAATCAATTCGAGGTCACGCCTTTCAAACTGATGGAAAAGTTAGGCACATGAGCGAATCGTTATAAGAGTAGACTACCATCTTGTCTCGGAAGTGCCTAATGTGTTGAACTGGGTCACTCGTTCCGGAATAGTAGTCAACAGTCGGAGTTGCAAACTTTTTTAAAAACTCGCACTCCAAGATCTCTCGAAGATAGAGGAGTCAGAGACTCTGGTGGCGGCATGTTTCGGTCCGCTTTGGAGTTGCTGTTTAGTCTCCTTAATTCATCTTTAGATCAACTCATCGAGGGCTCAGATATCAGGAGATTCTTCGATTCTTCTCCGAGTCTGGCGGTGATAAGCTTCTGCTCAAAAATGTGGCGAATTGACCTCACTGTCAGAATAATCTTCATGCAGGGGGAACGTTGGTCAGGCCCTTCTCAGATTTGTGATAGGCCCATCGATCCGAGTCTCTATGATTCCAGGCTCGCTTTTCGGTTGCATCTACTCTTGGGCTCTTTGGAGGGCGGCTGTAACATCGACCCTATCTGTGTGTTCCGAGGAGGAAAGCCCTGACTCGAGAACGACAATGAGCATACACCTCAGATATCTTTTTAGCTTATCCCTAATCAGGTTACTGCCAGTCTTAACTCCGCGACTAAAGGCTCTCTTTACCCGGAGATCTCTATTGTATGTTCCGAGAAGGGAAGCCCCACTCGAGAACGATTACATAATCATTCAACTTTAGACACTCTCTGGCTCATCCCTAAGGCAACTGTCCTCCGGAAGGCTCATCTCCAATCAGGCAATTGCCACCCTCACGGCTCATTCCTGGTGGGCAACTATCTTCTGGAAGGTTCATCCTCAATCGGACAACAAGCGTCTGGAAAGTTCATCCCTGATTGGGCTACTGCTAGTTTATCTGTGTTTCGAGGAGGAAAGCCTCCACTCGAGAATCATAATACAAACACTTATCTCTGAGTTTTTAAGGCTCATTCTTAATTAGGTAACTGCCCCCGGAAGGCTCATCCCCAATCAGGCAACTGCCTGCCCAGCTCCGTAGCAGAAGGCCTCCTCACTAGGAATCATATGTTTGTGTGCATTCCGAGGAGGGAAACCCCCACTCAAGAATAATAGCACCAATATTAGCCTCTGGGCTCCCCTTGGCTCCCCCCTCCCAGTTGGGCAGCCAACCAAACAGCCCAGTTTATCTCTAAGACTGGAGTCCTCACTTCACTCAGAAATCAACGTATGTACGCTCAGAGATGGAGACACCATCCGGAGACGATAACGCAGACACGCACATTCTTGCCATCCGAAAATCAGGCCTCCGAAGGGGTATGATCATTTCATAGTACAAACCAGGTAAGATCTGTAAAATCACCTAGAGGGGGTTGAATAGGTGATGGCTAATCTAATGGTCACTAAATGCGGAATTAAAAACTTATTACACTAAACACCACGTTTAACACAAGAGTGTAGCCGAATTTCCTGTGAAGGGCTCTGGACTAACTCCTCAAGATTCCTCTAAATAAGAGTCGAGGTGCCGCGTTGGCTCTCTTGGTTGAAAACTAGTGTTAGCAAATAATCCCCAAGCATATATCAATAAGCACACAATGTATATCAAGCATATAATGATAAAGACAATAAAGCATGCAAGATATAAACAAGAGAAAGAGATAGAGAGTGAGCAATCGCAAACACGGGAGATTTGTTTCGAGGTTTGAGCACACTTGCTCTACATCCCCGCCTTCAACACTATGAAGGATTTCCACTATAATCGATCCCACCGGATCACTCGGTGCCGCAACACCTATAAGGAGTTCCCACTAGAACTCTTGGACTCTCTAGTCCTGTACACACCGCAAGCCCACTAGCTCGCCGAGGCCGCACCTCAAACACCGAGTCCACACACGAACTCAAAACAACCGCGAACACACGCGTCCGCCTCCTCAAAGCAAAGATGGAACTTTGGTGATCACAACTCTTGATCACCTAAAATCCTCTCACAACAAATCCCTATAGGTAGATATAGCAATGGATAGCTCAAGTATTGTGTGAGAAAACAAGGATTGAATCTATGGTGAAAAACACAAGAAAATCTCTTTTGAAACACTCTTGATAAACTCTCTTTTGATTTAGAAATATTGGCTCTAAAACTTGTGGATATAACCACTGAAATGAGTAGGAAAAACTAGCCCAAAACTCTTCTTAAAATCTTGTAGAAAACAGCCCCCAAATGCCCCAATTTATAGAGCTAAAAAACTAGCCGTTGGGAGCCAGAATGAGCTGTCGGTCGACCGCCAACGGTCATTTTTCTGACCGTTGGGGCAGCGGTCGATCGGCCGGTCGACCGAAACGCTGGAACAGAGAGCAGAGCTTTCTGCCGGTCGACCGCCCGGTCGACCGGGGCATTTCCAGAGAGCAGAAGCTCTCTGGCGGTCGACCGGGTCGGTCGACCGGCCCTCCAGCAAAAGCTGGCGTGCACGTCTGTGCACGTCAGTCGACCGGCTCGGTCGACCGACTTCTAGCTCGGTCGACCGGCCCGGTCGACCGGCTGAAGCCAGGACAGAAATGTTTTAGGGATTAAAAAGTTTGTCTTTTTGGCTAAAATAAAATCCCATAAAATCATGAAAAATCTACAAAAATAGTTTTAACATTATACTTTGATAATTGAACATGCTTGCACAAAATCAAGACATGTTACAAACAATTTGAACTATTTTTGTAACTTGGAAATTTTGGCTAAAAATGAAAACTGTATTTTCAAAAATTGGTTTTCCAAAACTTCTCTAAATACAAAAACAAGATATTTTAAACTCTTTTAAAGCATAGTGTGTATGGATATGATCCACTACACAAACATGGTGAAATATCTATGTTTTTGACATTAAGCACTAAACATGATTTTGATTAAATACATGTAAACTTTGAATACCAAAAACCAAACTGGTATTTTTCTAAAAGAAAATTCTTTTATGAAAACTCATCTAATCAAGAGTGTGTGTATATACTTGAGCAATCCACCAACTATTCTATCATTTACATTTTAACTAAAAACAAAATCTTATAAAAACAAACCTAGACACAAGCCTTGATCTTGAAGTCTTCACTTGAAGTCTTCTCATATTCTTGACTTGGTCCAAACACGATCCAACGAGCTAGACTCCTCTTGAGTACTTGATGTGGTCTTGATGCACAAGCTCTTGAATCAAACCGTACTAGCTCCAAAACTTGACTTTAAATCTTTTGTTGAAGCTACACACCTACTAAGATCTTGATCACAAATCTGAAACTAAATAAACACAAGATCATTAGTACTATAACTACATGAGTTGATCATCATCAAAACTAGAGTGATGGGCCTTTGGGCCAACAATCTCCCCCTTTTTGATAATGACAAAACTCATGAAGTTATATATGCATGGATTAAAGTAAAGCTTCAAAGAAGCTCCCCCTTAACTAATGCATAACAATAAACAAATAAATATGGCAATGAAGCACATAAACTACCTAAACATGTATGCAAATATACGGAGATAAAACATGCATAAACAAGCATTAAACACATCAAATTCTTTTTCTCCTATTTGCAATACAAAACATATATGCATAAACATAAATCCTTCTCCCCCTTTATGAATAAAGTAAGGAAAACATGCATATATACCGAATACTTCTCCCCTTTTTGTCAATCATCAATAAAGGGGTTAAAGTAAAAACAAAATGTTCTCCCCCTTTTTGTCAAAATCAAAAAATCAACAAAGAGGTGACATTAAACAAATCAATAAAAGGATATATGCGATATACATTCATGAAGAGGAAGACGCTAAGTTAACTTCCCTACATATATGCAATACATAAAAGAGGGATGACAAGCCCTAATTCACATAACGCATAATATGCAATGCATAAGAGGAGATGTGAAGCTCCCCCTACACACGTATACCACATAAAGAAGAGTTGTCAAGCTCCTCAATATAAGATACACTCAATATGAATCTATATGTAGAAGAGATGTTGAGCTCCCCTTGCATATAAGCAATACAAATCAAAACATTTTTAATTTTTCTTATTCAAACAAAATTTTGAATTTTTCTTGATAAAACGAATTTTGAGATATCTTAGTAAATCAAATTTTAAGATACCAATTGTAAGTAATCATTACAAATTTTGAATTTTAATCAAATATAGATACATATTGATACCAATAGAAAATTATTACATATATTTGTTGATATCAATAAAACTACCAATTTTAAAAATAATGCATAAGCTTATTAAAACAATCAATTGAGATACCAATTGAACATAAGGATTTGAATCAAGCTTAGCATAAACATTGTGCTTTAAATATGTAAACCAATTGTAAAGCAAGCACACGAAAATCATATATATGTATGAAAATAAAAATATTAATAGAAATTGATATTATTTAAAATGAAGCATACATATATAGGAGACAAAATATGAGTATATACAAAATAAAAATACCAATTGAGATCAAGTATATAACTCATAACCTACCACCCATTTATGCTCAAGATAAAAAAATTTTCAATTAAGCTTACAAGGCATAATCACCCATCCATCCTCCCATCACGGAGTTGGAGAGGGGTTTTCAAAAATGAAGAATAATAACTAGTTAAAATAATTTTTAAAAAACTAGTTAAAGATCCTTCAAAAATATGAAATCAAAACATATGTATTTCATGAATCATACCAAATACACAAGAGTTGACACTCAAAATCGATAAAGCTCATAAAGATGTTCATGAAACAAGGTCATGACAAAACAAATGAAGTGTGAGTGTTCAAAAATTATGTAAATAACATTTTCATGAAAATAATCAATGAAGCTCAAAGCAAACATGAATCTCATTTTATCAATCAAAACAAAATGAAAATACATTTTTCATTTAAACATAACTTCTAGGTATATGTATGTTTTTATTCAATCCTAACAATATGCATACATATCCTAAACATAAAAAGAGTTCATAATGTAAATTGCATGAAGGCAAATGACTCATAGGGTATACATGTATATTTATTAGATTTGAATACAAAATACATATACATGAAGCAAAACATGAAGATAGGCAAAATAAGTGTAAATGAGAGAATCATCAAAACTAGGCTATACATGTGCATATAGTGAGTACAAATGAACAATGAAGTGTAAACGTATATGAATCAAATGTTGCTCACTATTTGTACACGTATAAATCCAAGTTTTAATAAAAACTACATTTAAACTAGTATTTACCACATGAATCACAAAAATAAGTATATGCTAAAAATATCATATATGAATAAGCATGTAAACAAAAGTAGGAGTTTAGAGATAGTTACCAACACGTGAACTATACTCCAAATCTCCAAAACATGGTGGTTGTCCCACCAAACCTCCTTGATAGCGGTGCATCAAAAGTATGTCCATCATGTCCATGTGCATCCACCATCAAGGCACCATCCCTCTCACGTTTTGTGAGAGCCCTCACCTACATCAAATACACAAGGTGGGGATTTTGGTACCCATTTTCTTTTGGGTCCTTGGGGGTTAGTCTTATAAGGGACCCAAACATTTTTATTATTAGCAAAATTTAAAGAATTAATCTTATCATTACAAAATTTTGCTAAATGGCCTTTGCGGCCATAATGTGTACATTTGTACACCTTAGGATGCATATGAGTATGTGTGTGATCATGACGTGCAAAAAGTGAATATATATGAGGGTGATGTGCATGAACATGTGGAGTTTGTTTCTTTGAAAACAAGGTCTCCAATCTCTTATGATTAAATGCACAATTGCTCAAAGTTGAGCTTAAACAATCAATTCTATTTTTCAAAAATTTAACCTCATTTTTATCAATAGTGGCATGTAGTGCATGGTGAGAATGAGGATCATTTTTCTTATTCTTTTTAGAAACAATTTCTTTTTCTTTTTCAATAATTTTTCTTTTCAAAGAAGTGTTTTCATTTAAAGCAACTTCTTTTTGTTTTTCACCAAAACAATTTTATTTTTCAAAGAAGTATTTCCTTCACAAAGATCATTTAATTTAAAAAGCAAGGAAACATTCTCATTTTTCCAAGATTCATTTTCTTTTGAAACATTTTCAAAATTAGTTTGAAGAGAATCTTTTTCTTTTGACATGCAATCAATTTTATTTTTCAATTTCTTATTTTCTTTTCTAAGCATGTCATATTTTTCTAGAAGTTGTTGACAAAAAGACGTAAGCTCATCATAGGACATATCAACATCCTCTTCTACCTCGGATTCGGTAGTTACCTCAAGGGGGTTATCCCCTTGGACCATGTAGCACACGTTGGAAGCGTCACTTCCAATATCCGAGTCGCTCCCCGCATAATATTGTTCTTTTTCGCCAAGGGAGATTATGGTGTTCCAAACTACAAAAGCCGAGTCAAGATTAGCAACCCTACATAAATAATCATTGTTTAGGGTACTCTTCAAAGCATGAATGGCTTTTGAGTTAGCCTCAATATACTTGCTATTATTAACATATGAATCATTGATGGTAGCAAGATAAACATGAATACCTAAGGCCTTGAGGAATAAGGACATCTTAACCTTCCAAGTTTGGATGTTAAGAATGTCAAAGGTGGGAGGTGACATGAAATCCATGGTGTGTGCACAAATGTAGTGATTAACCTAAAAATGAGGATCTTTAACTCTAGGTTGTAAGACTCAAATCAAGAGCACTTGGCTCTGATACCAATTGTAAAATCACCCAAGGGGGGGTAAATAGGTGATGGCTAATCTAATGGTCACTAAATGCGGAATTAAAAACTTATTACACTAAACACCACGTTTAACACAAGAGTGTAGCCGAATTCCCTGTGAAGGGCTCTGGACTAACTCCTCAAGATTCCTCTAAATAAGAGTTGAGGTGCCGCGTTCGCTCTCTTGGTTGAAAACTAGTGTTAGCAAACAATCCCCAAGCATATATCAATAAGCACACAATGTATATCAAGCATATAATGATAAAGACAATAAAGCATGCAAGATATAAACAAGAGAAAGAGATAGAGAGTGAGCAATCACAAACACGGGAGATTTGTTTCGAGGTTCGAGCACACTTGCTCTACATCCCCGCCTTCAACACTATGAAGGATTTTCACTATAATCGATCCCACCGAATCACTTGGTGCCGCAACACCTACAAGGAGTTCCTGTTGGCCCAGAGGCCTTCCTCTCTAGTTTTGATGATGATTAACTCATGTAGTTATGTTTACTAATAATCTTGTGATTTTAAGTTTCAGAGCATTTAGCAAGATATTAGTTGGTGATTAGCTTCAACAAGGAGTTTAGAAGCTTTTCATGGTGATTCCAGAGCCGAGCATCAAGATGATACATAGCCTTGCTCGTTGGATCACGGTGTTTTGGACCGAGTCGGCTTGAAGATGAAGATCGTCAAGAAGACTTAGGTATCATAGAGTTTAGTGTGTTTTAGATCCATGTGTAAAGCTTAGAATAGTTGATATGCTCAAGTGCACAACACACACGTTTTATGATTTGGATATTTGTTTTCATGAATAGATTGATCAAAACAAGTTTACTTGGTTTTATATATAGTAGATGTATTCTATATATACATACATGCTTAAACTTCCTAGACAAACTTACTTTGACTTTCCTATTCATGTATTGAAAAATCTAAGTTTGATAAAATACAGTTTTGGTTTTTGATAAAATTTGAAAGACACAAAAATGGTTCAAAATGTTTGATATTTATCTTGAAATATTTATCACATGTTTGTATATCCATGTAAACTGATAAAACTATTTTTATGGATTTTTACAAGATTTATAGGATTTATTGAAATATTTTTAAACCTGTTTTTCTGTCCCAGATATTGGCTGCCAGGCTTTGGCGGTCGACCTGGCCGGTCGACCGTATGCCAGAGACGGTCGACCGGGCGGTCGACCGACGTGCACAGGTCTGTGCACATCTGGCCAGGCAATGGGCCGGTCGACCGGTCGGTCGACCGGACCAGAGAGCTTTGCTCTCTATATCTGGGCGGTCGACCGGGCTGCTCCAACGGTCATATTTATGACCGTTGGCGGTCGACCGGCCGGTCGACCGCAAGCCTGTCAGGCTGACAGATCAGCCTACCGGCTAGTTTTCTGTTTGGCCTATATAAACCCCATTTCTTTGGGATTTTGGCTAAGATTTTTAGAGCAAAATTTTCTCCATTCTCTGGTTTTAAAAACAAGTTTTCAAAAGTGTTTAAAGAGCAAAAGATTCATTTTATTTGTTTTAAAGTGTTTTGTTATTTTCAAAGAAAATAGGTTTTTGGGAATTAGTTTCTTGTTCTTCATTTCTATATCAATTTGGTATTTTCCCAAGAGATTTTCTTTGATCAAAACACTTTGTTTTCCACACTTGAGCTTATCATCTATCCTATTCTATTAGGATCTTATTTTGTGGAAAAGAGAGATTGTGTTTGTGGTCTTTTTGGATCACTTGTTGTAAACCCCTTTTCTTTGTTGGGTTGCTCCCTCTTTGGTAGAGGTTGAGGATTGTTGTTTGCTCCCTCTAGTGAGAGGTGGAGTTTGGTTTGTATCCCTCTTCGGTAGAGGTGATTGTGGTTGTTTGGCTGCGGGCCTAATCCCTCTTTGAGAGAGGTGGATTGTGTTGTATTGCGTCGGTGGCATTGTAAGGTTGAGAGAGGAGTTCGGTACTCCTTAATGGATTAGAAATCCTTCTCGGTGAAGGCGGGGACGTAGAGCTAGGGGCTCGAACCTCGGAACATATCTTTGTGTTTGCGTTTGATCCATTGTCTCTTTACCCTCTCTCTTTTATTTGTGCATAGCATCATTCATTCATTTGTTAGCCCAAAGGCCCATCACTCTAGTTTTGATGATGATCAACTCATGTAGTTATGTTTACTAATTATCTTGTGTTTAATTAGTGACAGATTTATGATCAAAATCTTAGTAGGTGTGGAGCTTCAACAAAGGATTTAAAGACATATTTTGGAGCTAGCACCGGTTGATTCACGAGCCTATGCATCAAGATCACATCAAGTACTCAAGAGGAGTCGAGCTCGTTGGATTGCATTTGGACGAAGTCAAGATGATGAGAAGACTTCAAGGGAAGACTTCAAGATCAAGACTTGTGTCTAGGTATACGATTTTTATGTTTTAGATAAAATGTAAAGGATAGAGTAGTTGGTGGATTGCTCAAGTATATATCACACACACACTCTTGATAGAATTGTTTTCATAAAAGACTTTTTAGTTTAGAAAAGATTTTTCTTTGTGACAAAATACTATTTGATTTTTGATATTCATGTTTACATCTTTCAACCAAAACCAAGTTTATACTTATTGTCAAAAACATAGATATTTCATCTTGATTGTATAGTGGATCATATCCATACACACTATACTTTAAAAGTATATCTTGTTTTGGTATTTGATGAAGAGTTTTGAAAAATAAGTTTTTTTTGAAAAATACAAGTTTTCACATGAGCCAAATATTTCCAAGTTACAAAAATAGTCCAATCTTTTATAACATGCCTTGATTTTGTGCAAGTATGTTTGTATATCAAAGTATATTGGTTAAACTATTTTTGTAGATTTTTAAGTATTTTATGGGATTTTATTTGAGCCAAAAAGACTAACTTTTTAATCCCAGAAAATTGTGTCAGGCTTCGGATAAGTTGACTTACTACCTTTATAGTTGACTAATACTGAAGTCGGCCGACCGGACTGGTGGACCGACGTGCACGCCTTTGTGCCGACCGTGCCGGTCGACCGTGCCGGTCGACCGCTCCAGAGAGCTCTGCTCTCTGGAAATCTCGGCCGACAGTACGGGTCGACCGACAGAGAGTTCTACTCTCTGCTCCAGTGGCTCGGTCGACCCGGGCGGTCGACCGTGGCTCCAACGGTCGGATTTCTGACCGTTGGCGGTCGACCGTGCGGGTCGACCGGCAGCTCTGACAGAGCCCCAACGGCTAGTTTTCCAGACTCTATATAAAGGGTCATTTGGGGGCTGTTTTCTATAAGTTTTGGAGAGAGTTTTAGAGCCATTTTTTCCCACTCTTTTCAGAAGTTTTTCTCCACAAAATAGAGAGCAAATACTTCCAATCAAAAGGGAAGATTTTATCAAGAGTGTTTTAAGTGATTCTTTGAGTTTTCCTCCACCATTCTCTTTCCTTGTTTTCTCACACAAACACTTGAGCTTTTCATTGCTATATCTATCTATAGGAGTGTTGTAGTGAGATTGTTTTTAGGTGATCAAAGTGTTGTGATCACCAAAGACTTCATTTGTCACTTTGAGGAGGCGGACGTGTGTGTCCGCGTTGTTTTGAGTTCGGGTGCGGACTCGGTTGTTTTGAGGTGAGGCCTCAGCAAGCTAGTGAGCTTGCGTGTGTACGGGACTAGGGAGTCTGAGGGCTTGTAGGTGTTGCGGCACCGACGAGAGATCCATTGGCAGAGTTACCGCTCGAAAGAACGAGATTGGCGCGAAGAGTTACTGCTCCTAGATTAGGCGAAGGCAGAGTTGCCAATCTAGCCTCGCAGTTAATGGCCTCGGCGAAGCTGCCAAACCAGATAGGCAATTTACCTTTATCTTCGCGTGATAGGCGAAGTTGCTGTGGAACTTCGCTTGGTGGGACTTCGCCTGAAACTTCACATGGAATTTTTTGCTTCGGCCTCCACATCAGCTTGGGAAGCGAAGTTTTAGGTTCGTAGGAAACCTGGTTAGCCTTGCTTAAGACATCTGTAGCCTCGGTGGAGGTTGAGAGGAGTTGGGACGAGGCTCGTCCGGCTACTTGCTCGGCCAGGGCTGGCTCCTGCTCTGAAGCCTTGGCCACGAAGATCTTTCTGTGCTTCCGAATGTGGAGCGCTGGACTACCCTCAGAGAGCAATTCCTCAAATTTTTCTTGATCAAAATGAATGACCAAGTTTTCGAAAATGACGGGCTCAAGATTCTGACCATTACATTGCGACACTGTCTCCTTATTGCGCCAGAAGACTGATTTTTCCAACGGAGTCGCCATCTTATTTTCCATTAAAAATTGGTATTCGTGGGAAAACTTACAAAGAGAATCGAGGAGCGAAATTACAAGTATTTCTTTGCAGAAAGAAAATTACAAGTAGATCTCCTCTGAGGTTTCCGGAAAAATGTGCCGGTAGGAATCTGATCAGCGCGCGATCACTTTATCCCTTTGACGATGCAATTGATCAAGTGATCAAGACTGCCTCCTAATAAGACTCCCTTCTCGCTTGAATCGGGGAATCGGAGAACAGAAGATCAGTAGAGCCCTTTTACTAGGAATTCTGCTCTTTTCAAGCCAATCTCCTCTCTATCCAAGGGTGTCCGTCCTTTTCCTCTCTCTACTTTTTTTTTTCTTTTTTTTGGAAACCTCTGTAGGGGGTTATTTATAGCAAATGTGGGGTGTAACCGCCCTCTTGAATTCAGCAAAGCTGAATTAGTCATTAGCTTCGCGCGAGGCTCATAATTAACCTTGCCGTGAAGCTTTTTGCAAGCTTCTAGCGAAGCTAGAGAGTTCGTGCGAACGTCCTCATACCGTTATGGCTTAGTTGTCTCTACTTAATGTGGGACGAAGTTGGCGGGTGTAACCGCCCACTTAATGTGGTGTTAATCCCACTAAATTAGTGGGGTTCACCCATTAATCCCTCGTGGGATTTTGAAACGGTCAACTTGATGACCTGGCAAAGCCCACTGGCGGAGCTAGCTCATAGCTTCAAGCGAAGTTACTTTCAGAGCCTCGTGCGAAGGTAAGACTCAGCCCATAACAGAGCTATGACTTAGCTAGGGATAGGGTTTCTGGCGCGAAGCTCTTGGATCAGCCTCCGGCGGGGCTAAATAGGAAGCTTCATGCGAAGCTGATAGTTTAGCTTCAAAGCGAGGCTACCAAGTTTAGGCGAAACTTTTAGTTTCATGCAGAGCTACAAGGCTTATCTTGGGGTTATGCTCAGGCTAAGTATTGAGCTAGCTTAGCATCTTAGGCCTGCTTGGGTCTCTTCAAAGGCAACTTTAGCTTACTATCTGCTTTACTGGATTAGTAATGTCCATGTTGCTGCCTTATTTTCGGTCATTAGCTTGTCTTCCACTTATCTTTTGTAGATGTCGATAAGTTAGACGTCGTTCAGACTGGTTGAAGATGAATGTGGGAGTCCTATCTTTTTCGAGTGTCAACAGTTATGATCAGTTATGTTCCTACTCATTTCCGTAATCTGATAATTATATTTAATAAGCTATAAAAAGGATAACTTACATTGGGAATGGGAGAAAGTGACTGATGCTAGTATAATGCCCTACTTATAGTGGTGGAATACTAAACCGACGATTTATGTTAGGGGGATTTTAGGCTCCTAGAAGATGCGTGTTAGGGGGATTTCAGGCCCCCAATGGCTGTGTCCCGGGCGAACTGGAACTACTATAAGTATGAGCTATCAGTTCTTCATCAGCTTCCAATAACCAAGCTCGACTTACTTATATATAGATATATGTGTGTTGAGATGTGCACCAGGACACATACCTAGATATATGGGTCGGACGAGTAATAATAATAAGACACCAAGATAATAACCACTTGTGTTGCTTTGCAACTGGGTTATACCACTGATTTCACCGTATTTTGCTTTCATTGAATTTTACTTCAGATTACTTATTTTATTAATCATTATTATATATCATTTTTACCACTCATTACTTGATGTCTCACTCATGGCTAGCGGGCTTGTGCCCACGACAAGGTTTTCAATACATGCTCTTTTACTTCGGATTTATCAATACACGTGTGCCTATCCATACACGCCATTTGGCATTCGCATCATCACTCGTTAGGTTGCATCTGACAACCCTGAATTCGTACGTCCAGATTTTTGGAGCGTGGAGCGTAGCAGAACCTTCTGAGGAATCAGAGTGGCACAACGAAAGTGTGGTTGATTCATGAAAAACACATGTTTTGATTCCATGTTTTGAAGGATCTTTAACTAGTTTTTTCAAAAATTAATTTAACTAGTTATTTATTCTTCAATGCTTATGAGATATACACATGATCCTATTATTGTTTCAATTGGTATCATTGAATCGTTTCAATTGGTGTCAATTTGACTCTATATTTGTATATACTCATTTGTTTTCTTATATATGTATGTATCAATGTCAATTGGTATACTCTATTTTTTTTCATACATATATATGATTTTTAATGTGCTTAACTTTCAATTGGTTCACATTTGTTTAAAGCACAAAGTTGTTGATGATAAGAAAATGAAAATTTTAAGAAAAATTCTCAAGATTTGTTTTATTGAGAAAATTCAAAATTTTGTTTTATAAGAAAAATTCAAAATTTTTAAGTTATATTGCCTATATGCAAGGAGAGCTTAACATCTCTTCTACATATAGATTCATGTTGAGTGTATTGTATATTGAGGAGCTTGACAACTCTTCTTTATGTGGTACACGTGTGTAGGGGGAGCTTCACATCTCCTCTTATGCATTGCATATTATGCGTTATGTGAATTAGGACTTGTCATCCCTCTTTCATGTAATGCATATATGTAGGGAAGTTAACTTAGCGTCTTCCTCTTCATGAATGTATATCGCATATAACCTTTTATTGACTTATTTGTTTGTACCCCTTATTGGTCTCTTTGTTTATGACAAAAAGGGGGAGAAAAATTTTGTTTTTACTTTAACCCCTTTGTTGATGATTGACAAAAAGGGGAGAAGAATTTGAGGTTTATATGCATGTTTTTCCTTGCTTTATTATTAAAGGGGGAGAAGAATTTATGTTTATGCATATATGTTTTGTTTTGCAAATAGGAGAAAAAGAATTTGATTTGTTTTATGCTTGTTAGCATGTTTATCTCCTTACATTTGCATACATATTCATGTGCTTCATTTCCATATTATTTTATTTATTTCTGATGCATGAGTTAAGGGGGAGCTTCTTTGAAGCTTTACTTTAATCCATGCATATATAACTTCATGAGTTTTGTCATCATCAAAAAGGGGGAGATTGTTGGCCCAAAGGCCCATCACTCTAGTTTTGATGATGATCAATTCATGTAGTTATGTTTACTAATGATCTTGTGTTTAATTAGTGACAGATTTATGATCAAGATCTTAGTTGGTGCATAGCTTCAACAAAGATTTAAAGTCAAGTTTTGGAGCTAGCACGGTATTTGGACCAAGTCAAGAAGGCTTCAAGTGAAGACTTCAAGAAGATGAAGACTTGTGTTTAGGTTTGTTTTATAAGATTTTATTTTAGATAAAATGTAAAGGATAGAGTAGTTGGTGGATTGCTCAAGTATTCTATACACACACACTCTTGTTTTAGATGTCTTTTCATAAAAGAATTTTCAGTTTAGAAAAGACTTTTCATTTTGGAAAAATACATGTTTGGTTTTTGGTATTCAAGTTTACATGTTTTAACCAAAACCAAATTTAGAGCTTAATATCAAAAACATAGATATTTCACCATATTTGTGTAGTGGATCATATCCATACACTCTATGCTTCAAAAGTTGTTTAAATATCTTGTTTTTGTATTTGGTGAAGTTTTGGAAAACAAGTTTTAGAAAAATCAAGTTTTAGAAAATACTGTTTTTCATTTGAGCCAAATATTTCCAAGTTACAAAAATAGTCCAAATCATTTGTAACATGCCTTGATTTTGTGCAAGCATGTTTGTTTATCAAAGTATATTGGTAAAACTATTTTTGTAGATTTTTATATATTTTATGAGATTTTACTTCAATCAAAAGGTCAAGTTTTTAATCCCTATTTCAGACCTGACCTGGCTTCAGCCGATCGATCGAGCCGGTCGACTGACGTGCACGGACGTGCACGCCAGTTCTGACAGGAGGGCCGGCCGACCGACTCGGTCGACCGTCCAGAGAGCTCTGCTCTCTGGAAAGGCCCCGGCCGACCGCGCGGTCGACCGGACAGAGAGACTTGCTCTCTGTATCCTGACTCGGTCGACCGGCCGGTCGACCGATGGCACAACGGCCTAAAATATGACCGTTGGCCGGTCGACCGGGCAGTCGACCGACAGGCCTGACAGACCCCAACGGCTAGTTTTTCTGAGCCTATAAATTTGGGGGTTTGGGCATTATTTTTCTCTAAGATTTTCAAGTGAGTTTTCACCAGTTTTTCCTGAACCATTTAGAGGTTTTCCTCCACTTGATTTAGAGCAAATATTTCCAATCAAAAGGAGAGATTTATCAAGAGTGTAAAAGTGATTTCTTTGAGTTTTCCTCCACCACTCTCATCCTTGTTTTTCTCACAAACACTTGAGCAACCCATTGAGCTATTCATTCTATAGGAGTGTTTTTATGAGAGTGTTTATTGGTGATCAAAGTGTTTAGATCACCAAGAGTTCTTTCTTGTTTCTTTGAGTAGGCGGACGTGTGTGTCCGCGTTGTTTAGAGTTCGGGTGCGAACTTGTTGTTTGATGTGGGGCCTCGGCGAGCCGGTGGGCTTGCGGTGTGTACGGACTAGGGAGTCCGAGAGCTTGTAGGTGTTGCGGCACCGGGTGATCCATTGGGATCGATTATAGTGGAAATCCTTCGTGTGTCGAAGGCGGGGATGTAGAGCAAGGGTGCTCGAACCTCGAAACAAATCCCTTGTGTTTGCGATTGCTCACTCTCTCTCTCTCTCTCTTTGTCTTTATATCTTGCATACTTTTATTGTCTATCTTTATATGCTTGATATATTCATTTGTGCTCATTGATATACATGCGTGGGATTGTTTGCTAACACTTGTATTCAACCAAGAGAGCCAACGCGGCACCTCAACCCTTATCTAGGGGAATCTAGAGGAGTTTGTCTAGAGCCCTTCACGGGAAATTCGGCAACACTCTTGTGTTATACGTGGTGTTTAGTGTAAGAGTTTAGTTTAGGTCATAATAGTTTTTAATTCCGCATTATTTGGCATTAAGTGACCATTAGGTTAGCCATCACCTATTCACCCCCCCCCCCCCCTCTAGGTGATCTTACACTATTGTGTTAGTTCTTTGAAATCAAACATGATCATTTAAAGCATTAATGTGATCAAAGCAAAACTTAGCTAAGTGACCCTTCCGGCCATAATAGGTGCAAGTATAAACTCTACCATACATAAATGCATGATGTGTATGTGAAACATGAGCATACTTATTGTGTGTGGCATATTTAGCATGATGTGTGTGGGCATGTTGTGCTTGATGAGTGTGGGCGTGTGTATCATGATGAGTGTGAGCATGTGTAGAATGAGAAACATGAACATGTTTCTTTGGAATATGTCTCTTAGGAAACATAACCTCTAATCTAACTTTATCAAACTCACATTTTTTTCAACATATTTTTCAAAGTGCTAATTTTGTTTTTAAAATTGAAATCTTTTTTTCATCAATCAAAGAAAATTTTGCTTTATAAGAAACTTTTTGTGCGTAAAAATTCTTATGTGTAGAAATAAATGTGGAAGACAAAACCTCTTTTTCTTTTAAAATAATAACAACTTGATTTTGAAGAAATTCATTTTCTTTTTTCATTTTAAATATTACTTCTTGAGAAAATCATAGTTATGAGAAAGCTCTTCAAAAGCTTCACCTAATTCATCCATGGTCAATTCATAATCATCTAGGAATAGTTCGGATGTTACCTTGGGTGTGTTATCATTAGCCATAAAACACATTAGTCGTGTCTACCTCTTCTTTAGATTCTCTCTCTGAATCCCATGTTGCTTTGGAGCTTTCTTCTTGTAGGGCTTCTTTGAAGTAGATGGCTTGCTTTTGATTTTCGGGCATTTCACAATAATGTGTCCCGGCTTTCGGCAATTGAAGCAAATGATTTTTTTATCCTCCTTTCCTTACCAACGTCTTTTATTATTGAATTTGGCTTTGTTGTACATCCTCCTCACATTCTTCACAAGGAGGGAGAGGTCTTCATCTTCATCTTCTTCTTCATTTTCATCGGAGATGGTGGGAGTGGACTTGAAGGCAATCATCTTTTTCTTTTGAGGCGCCATTTTTTCTCTAACCTTCCTCTTCATCTCATGAGTCTTAAGGTGGCCGATAAGACCTATGAGCTCCATCTTTTCCTTGTCATTGGTCTCTTTTAGTGTTTTTCCTTTGATCTCCCATGATGGTGGTACAACACGAATGACATTCCTCACCTTTTGGTTATTATCAATAGCATCACCTAGAGAAGCAAGACCATTGGTGATTTTAGTAAATCTTATATAGTCTTATCAATAGAATCATTTTCATGCATGGTAAATTTCTCATATTGGGAACGCAAGAGATCAATCTTAGCTTTCTTGACTTGTGATGTCCCCTCGTGCTTGACAACTAAGGGTGACCAAATCTCATAGGCAGATTTGCAATGAATAAACCTAACTATGTCATCATCATTCAATACTTGAAGCAATGCATAGTGTGCTTTTACATTGGCATCAAGTTCCTTGGTGGCAATATCGGACCATGTGTCCTCATCACCAAGGGGCACACTAAATGGTTTGGTCATCGCCTTTGCAAACCGGCTTTCTCGGTATTGCAAGAAAACGGTCATCTTAACTTTTCATATGGAAAAGTTAAGGCTATCAAATTTTGGTGGAGTCTTAATTCCTTCGGCCATATTAACTAGTGTGGATAGCAAATAAAAATGCAAATGAAGTGATTAGCAAAAAGATCTCTCTAAGGTAGTAAAATCAAATCTAGATTTCAAAGCTCTGATACCAATTGAAAATATACCTAGAGGGGGGTGAATAGATGTAATGCTAATCAAATGCGGAATGACAACAATTTATGATAAATGATGCAAACTGGTCACTCAAAATAAGAAGTGAAGCCGAATTTTCTGTGAAGGGCTTTAGAACTTCTCCTCTAAAATTTCTGTAGATTATGAGTTGAGGTACTCAATTGTCTTCTTATTGAGATGAGTAAAGAACGATAAATGCGAATGATGAGGCAATGCAATGATGAATGTAATGCAATCAATAAATAGAATGTGCAAGTGAAGTAACAACATAAGTGTAAGTAATGTAAAGAGATAGAGATCAAGAGACAAACAATAACAAATACAAAGAATTTGTTTCGAGGTTCGAGCTACCGCTCTACGTCCCCGCCTTCACCACCGTGAAGGTTTTCACTATCCGCTATAGAATCTTTCACAAAGAGATCTTACAACAAGAAATTATAATGGTTTACACAAAACTGGAGTACACAACTCCAACACTCAATCCTCTACACAAGAGGTAGAACAAAGGCAATGAAGTTTACAAAGCTCTTGCTGATCACTAGATCACAAACACTCTCTTTATTATAACTTTCTATAGAGTAGATATAAATTAAGGCTTAAGGAGTTTGTGAGAGTAAAAATTCAGTTGAAAGAATTTAAGAGCTGAAAAACCAATTGAAATAGCTTTGAAAATGATTGCACTTAAAAATTAGAAAATTGAAAACTTTTCTCTTTAGAGCAAACTTGATTTTCAATGTATTTTTCAAAAACTTGTAAAACTTGTATAAATCCAATCCCAATGACCCAAATATATGGGCAATAGATAAACACTATTACTTTAGCTCACTAGGTCATTTGGAGTGTGATTTGACCAAAAGAAAGTAAAAATACCCATTGGAAAAATTAAAAAAAAAAACAGATTTTGAAAACTAGCTGTTATGGGCTTTTGTCAGAACTTCGGTCGATCGGCCGGTCGACCGACAGTTCATTTCTGAACTAGTAGTTAGGCTTGGTCGACCGGGCTTTGTCAAAAAAGTATTGCATATAGTAGTCGGTCAACCGCTCGGTCGGCTGGCCCCCAACAGAAACATGGGTTGAGCCAGTCGGCCGATTTGTCGGTCGACCGCTGGGGTTAGCGATCGACCGGTCGGTCGACCGACAGACATGCACACCCCCTGCAAGAGGATCGGTCGACCGCTCGGTCGACCATCTTGACCTATAATAGGCTACAGTCGACCGACCTACGCCAAAAATATTTTCCTAGTTGTTTTTAATATAGAAAACTTATTTTTGAAATATTTTGTATTGATTTTAAAGAGAAATAGCAATGTATAGGCAATAAAATACATGTTTTAAACAGAATATAAAATTTCGAAAAAATTGAAAACATGTATCAAGTACCTAACATGCAAAACACCAAACGGGAAAACTTGTATTTTGAAAACATGTATTTTTATGTGTGCGACTAATTGAACATCAAATTTATATTTGACACTTTAAACATACTATCTTCTTACAAGGCTCGATATGACTATAAGAGTCTTCAAGTAGGTTTCTCCAATAGCGACGTCAAGCGTGTTTAAGCTTCAATCCTTTCTTGAATAGTTTTGAGTCTTCATATATCTTCCTTTTGAGGAAGAAAACCTTTTGAATCCTTTTGAACCCTGAAACACATTTAAACACTTGAACTTGATTTTTACTAAATAATCACATACATTTTGTTATCATCAAAACAAGAAATCAACAGTTGTAATCTTGGGCCAACAGAGATCATCGTCGGGAGAGGGCGAGAGGGGATGGCAGGTTGCGGGCAAGAGAGAGGGCGGTTAAGGCGGCGGGAGAGAGCAACCAAAATCTTACAATAGATCGCAATCAGAGGTGTAAGGGAGAGGAAGGGCTCGCGGTGGGAGAAGGGAGAGGAGAGCAGTGGTGGGACAAAGCGAGAGTTGATGGCAGACGGGGAGGGAGAGATGGTAATTGAGGCAGCGGGAGAGGAGAGTAACCCTAATAGAGAGAGAGAGAGAGAGAGAGAGAGAGAAATTATTTTTTACACCCGCACGTCAGAATTGCAAGGTTTCCTCTCCCATCGGGCGAAAAACTAACACCCAGTTTTGCTGACGTGTCGGGCCTTTTCCCGAGTTTTGCTTTCAGGGCAAACAAACGCATTTTAGCGGGGAAAGTTGGTGGTGACCACTGAACAATAGCAAAATCGATGCATTTGCGCCTACTTTCAGGGCAAACAAGTAGGCCCTATGTTGAAAGTAAGGAACGAGAAAGGCAACCTTAACCTGATGTGTGACCTGCCCCGTTCGAAGTATAGAACGTGTGGTGTGGTACCTGTTCCACATGATTAGGAGCTCACTCACATAAAATAAAATATGTTAAGAAAAAGGAAATTTCCTTCAACGATAACTGACCAGCGTATCCTTCAAAACAAATTTCCTACATGTGGGAGTCCCAGAGTTTTGTGATATCAACTTTCATTTTTATTTTGAGGAAACTATAATGTTCCATGAATGGGTACTTAAACAAACAGATCATAAGAGAAAGCATTTGACAATTAACAGAACGAACCCCCATAAAATGGTACAACCTCATCTACAATCTACAGAAGAAAACAGGAGACCCCCAACTACATATTCTACTGTGTACAATACATATTTGACATCTCCTTGGTGATGAGCTGACCTTTTTTCTCTCTTTTTCAGCAATTTTTCTCTTGTGAGCCCAATCTCGATCACAGCCTAACGATACATATCTCGATGGTAGTTTTGTTGAAGCCCGTGATAGTCTCCCTCTCATATCTTCTCTTTCGCTCTTCTCCATCAATCTGTAATCAGGTGACTGCAATCTCAGATAAATATCATGTAATCTTTTTCAAGATTTAGTTATCATATAACAATTGAACTTAAATCATTTGAACTTAAACATTTCTTATCTGCAACTATTTATGATAATATGAATGCCTTTACGAGAGTATGAAAACCCTAATGTACATGCTTCTAGTGTAATGCCTTCTGTGTTGAAAAGATCTAAAGATACTACTTAAAAATTGAATATTTGAGATTATGGGATCCAAAAAATTCAAAAAAAAAAAAAAAAAAAAAGCATTAAGGATTCAAAAAGTTCATTACCCACTACATTCTACTTGCATATATGTCCACAAAGTCTATATAATATATCTGCACTTTATAGCCCATGAGTATCTCTTGTAATTCCTATAATATGTACTAAAAACAGCTGTGTGCATATGCACGTGAGAAAGACAGTGACACACATATTACTAGAATTAAGGATTCAAAATACTTCTTTTTTTCTGTTCAGAAATTCATTTCTAAAGATGCGGCAACAATTACAGTTCTCATCTCAACTTTTTTTCCAACACATTATTGGAACCCACATTAATATCTATCTTATAAGGAAAACTACAAAGACTAATTGAACTCAAAAACTAACCAGTGAAATAGAAACCAAGAGTGTTATTCATGTACAGGCTTGAATAGAAATGTATAAAATTTATGCCTCGATCTAAAGTTGCACATTTCTCGATATAACCATAGCATCTTTTATACTAGCACTCCCCCTTCAAAAAGCACTTAAAAGGAAGAATTTAGTTAGAGATCACGAGCGATGTTATGTATGGATGAGAAGGATGAAGAGAAAACAGAATCAAAGACCCTCAGTTCCAAGAGCCATGGCCATGTAATCTTGAAAAACTACGTATGTTATATTACGAGATGCAGATAAGCTACAGGTTACAAAGAACACAAGTGGCATCCATTCTAAAAGGTTTAGAAGAAGAAACAATAAAGTAAAGTAAAGATTATTTCAAATTTTCAACAAATATTTCATGCCAGCCGATACCTGAAGATATCAGCTGTCAAGCAGTAGCAAGATCCTTCCCTATCATCATAAGAAAAGTTCTTTTTCTTGATCTCGGTGCATTATCTTGTTGTTCCTTGGGTGGGTGCATGGAATAGGTCATACCCTGGTGTGAGAAGGATCTGGACCCCATACCTTTTGCATGACGACAGGAGGTTTTTAGAACTATTTTTATAAGTACAGTGCCACCTGCATATGTCAGATATCTGAAAGAAAGCTATCAATGCCGTAGCAAATCTGGGATACAGAATAACTCCAGATACGGTTTTTGAGCAACAAGACTGATTAAAACTACACTCTTACCTTCAACTTCAAAATAAATATTAGTGATTCTAACCCAATACCCATCTAATAAAAACTAATTGACTTCATTCCAGCTAAACTTAAATCAATTAAAACAGAGTTAACCCTTCCTCCTGTGATAAGGTTAAACTTCAGGAGATATTCAAAGGTACATATATTTGCCAAAGCCAAAGGAAGCTTCATTTCTACAATGCATGAAGACCATTAAACTTCCTTTTGCATGCGCACACACAAAAATAGAACAAATAGAGGGAGGGAGGGAGGGAGGGGATCTTCATTTCTAAACGCGCGCCCGCACACACACTCAAAGTTTTGTTGTTATCATGAAGAACGTTAGACTTCACTGCTCGTGTGCAGACACAAACAAAACAGAATTCTTGTTATCAAGAACCACCAGAATCTACTCATCTTACATATGTAGTGTTTCCACAATTAAATCCAATATTAAAAAATAAAAGGTACCAAACTTTTGTCATTCATGAACAGAATAACACTACTAAAACTCAAAAATCACCCCACCATATTCCACATCATATATAACCATTGAAACAGATTTGCCGGATTTAATATTCTTTATAAAGGGAAAAACTTGAGTTTCCCTCACTGCGTTCAAAGTCTTTCCAGTTGGTCTTCAAATGGGTTGACTTTATTTAATGATATTTTAACCTTTAACCTTTTATTTTAATCCCACATTGGAAAATCGAGTTTTTCTCCCTGTACTTAATAGTTTATACAGATAACAAAAGTACGCAACAGCAGCAACAGTGCAATCCAAGCAGACTGGGTGAAAAAGAACTATCTCAATCAACAATACATGTCTTCCATTTATCCAAAACATCCATACATTATTGATTCCCATTTATCCCAAATGAATTTTGTACAGTGTTGTTATCATAAACTTGGAATGTCATAGAAAATGACGGGTCTTTCTTAAAATTACAGATATTTAAAGTAATCAATGGTTGTTTGAAGAACACATCCAAATAATTTTCTTCTAACATCTTCCACAAATTACTCATATCTTTGCCGGGAAAAGAGGTTTTTTCACTGATGGTAATTCTTGTACTGCCAAAAAAAGAAAGAAAAGAGGTATTGGCATGAACTACACATGCAGAAGAAATCAACGACATAATTTTGCCTGTCAGAATATTTTGCTCAGGTTAATGCATCAATCACAGTTATTTGCATTTCTGGTATGTTTCTATACAACTGTAGAAATCGAACGTTCCTGGGCTAGGAAATAAATCATGATTATACTCTTTTACAAATCTAGGCACAGTCCATGTTTGTGCATTAACCACTTGGTAGTCATTTGAGCTTTACAACCAGTTTGCACTTTTTTTTTTTTTTTTTTTGCCCTTTTGGGTGTACTATTTCTGCTCCTTGTTTTTGCACCTAATGTTTTGTTAGCCCAGAGGCCCTTCACCTTAGTTTTGATGATGACTAACTTATGAAGGTTAGTTTGCTAATGATCTTGTGCTTAATAAGTTTTAGACATTAATCAAGATCTTAGTAGAGATTTGACTTCAACAAGAGATTCATAGTCAAAGTGTTGAAGCAAACAAGTGTTGATTCAAAAGCTCACATCGTAACGATCGCACCTAACTCCTATGGATCAAGATTGGATCGAGTCGGCTTGGAGATGAAAATCTATAAGAAGACTTCGGTTTGTTTAGTTTTGTTTAGATCTTGTGTGACGATAGCTTAGTCTTGATATGCTCAAGTTTACACACACACATACACACAAGTTCAAAAGTTTTGGTTTCGGTTTAACCGGTTTTGGATTTTCAAGAATACATATATGGTTTTCATGAATAGATAGAATCAAAACAAGTTTTACATGTTTAAATGTGTATTGAATTTCATCCATATACATTATTGTTTCATATTATAGGAAAACTTATTTTGATGATTCTAATTCATGTGTTTTAAGTTTTGCTTTATCAAAATTTAGTTTTGAATTTAATGTCAAAAACATAGATATATCTTTTATATGTGTATTGGATTATATCCATACACACTATACTTCAAATGTGTTTCAATATCTTATTTTTGTAATTAAACAAATTTTTGAGAAATAATTTTTCATTTTGAAGTCTTCTCAAAAACTCTTGAAGTCAAAAATGAAACAAGTTTTTGGAAAAATAATTTTTCATTTTGAAGTCTACTAAAAAATTCTTGAAAGAACGAGTTTTTGAAAAATACGGTTTTTGGTTTCAAGCTAAATTTTTATGCCTCAAAAAAAGTTCAAATTGTTTGTAATATAAGTTGATCTTTGATCAAACATATTTGTATTTTAAGTGCTTACATGAACTTATTTTTGTGGATTTTATAAGATTTTATGAGATTTTATAGGGATTAAACAAGTTAGATTTCAAACCCTACAACCCTGGTCTGAGCCCTCTGGCGGTCGACTGGTCGGTCGACCGATGTGCACAAAATGTGCACAACAGCATTGGCCATGGGCCGGTCAACCGGATGGTCGACCGATCCAGAGAGCTTGATCTCTGGATCTGGCCCCGGTCGACCGGTCCGTTGACCGACCAGAGAGTTAGCTATTTGGTTCTGGCCTCGGTCAACCGGGCGGTCGACCGTTAGGCAACTTTGCCTGGGGCGATCGACCGGTAACCCAAACGGTCAGAAATCTGACTGTTGGCCGATCGACCGGCGATCGACTGACAGGTCATTTCTGACCTGCTCTGGACCCCAACGGCTTTATTTTCAGACCCCTATAAAAATGGGTCTTTAAGGCCAGTTTTCATCAAGATTTTTGAGAGCCAAAATTTT
This sequence comes from Agave tequilana, assembly GCA_038442645.1. NCBI lineage: Eukaryota > Viridiplantae > Streptophyta > Magnoliopsida > Asparagales > Asparagaceae > Agave > Agave tequilana. Next base: position 47,829 of record JAVJIF010031572.1, on the reverse strand, counting down.
CATCCTTTACAGAGTTTTTAAGAAGTTTTCAAAACAAGTTTTAGAGTTTTAACCTCTATCTTTATTTAGTTTCAAAGTTTTTGAAAAATCAAAAGAAAACAAGATTTGAGATTCTAGTTATTGTCCACAATTTCTATATCTTATTTAGAGTTTTTCTCAAGTGTTTTCTTTGTGTTTTTTTCAAACATTTTGTTTTCTCACACTTGAGCTATCAATTCTATTTCTATCCTTAGGATCTTATTTTTGTGAGAAAATTGTTTGTGATCCTTTGAGATCACCAAGAGAGTTTGTGATCATTGGATCACTAAGTTTTATTTTTTTTTTTTTTTGCTTTGTGTTAGGCTTTGTGTCACCTCTTGTGTAGAGATTTGTGTTGTAGAGAGGAGTTGTGTACTCCGGTGTTGAGTTGTAATTCCTCAGTGGAGGTCCCTGTGTGGAAGATCCTATAGTAGATAGTTGAAATCCTTATGTGTGAATATGGGGACGTAGAGTAGTGGCTCATGTTGGGTCCCGCTCTTATACCAAATGTAGGATCTATAATCAAATCAACACAACACTTGACAGGAAGGATTAATTGTTAAGCAAATAAGTAAACTTGCAAGTAAAGAAAAACAAATCTCAGAAAATGCAAACGCAAACAAAGAGATTTATCCTGGTTCGGTCCTTGTGACCTACATCCAGTCCCCAAGCCACCCGCTTGAGATTTTTCTTTATCCTTGATCTTGCCACCCAAATCAATACAACATGTACACCACTTGTCGAATCCCCTTCTCCAAATGTGTACACCTTCTCTTCCACCAAGAGAACACCTTTTACCTTTGTACAACTACTTCTTCAACCAAGAAGCCTCCCGTGTACAATGGTCACCTTGTACAACTTGTCTCTTCAACCAAGAAGCCTCCCGTGTACAAATGAACACTTTGAGAATTTACAACTCTTTTCCTATAGCCTTGGTACAGATGTGTATGTGGACAAGGTACTGTATAGGAAAAATGAACTTCAGAGAACTTCACTAATGGAATTGTCTTTTTCGTGAAGAACAGAAGTTAGGAAATCAGTTTTCAGGTTTTCTGAAATTTGGCTTTGGAAAACTGAATGAAAATCTTGTTGTTTGGCCTTTGGAATAACTTCCCTATTTATAGCTGAAGACTAGGGTTAGTTAGGGTAGTTATAGGACCAATTCAGATAACCTAGACGTTGGAAAACGTTGCCAAAAGAATCAGATAACAGAAACTGCCCAACAGTCAGAAACTGCTTATAGTCGACTAGGGTTCTGAGTTAGTCGACTAGACTAGGCAAAACTTCTACTATTAGTCGACTAGGTTTAGCAAGTAGTCGACTAGGTATATGTCTGTTGGCAGAACAGGTTTCTGAATAACTACCTCAAGTCGACTGCAACTGCTTTATAGTCGACTGAGTCAAGGGATTAGTCGACTAGGTGTTTTCTATAAGTCGACTAGAAAATGGATTAGTCGACTTGGTTACTGTTTGGTCGACTAATTTGACAAACAGAGAGTTGGTCTGTTTCAGGACATAAAACTTAGTCGACTTGGACTTTGGGTAAGTCGACTAGACAACTGATTAGTCGACTTGATATTGGGATAAGTCGACTAACAGGACTATGTGTTGTAAGTTTGTATCAAGGCTTTTACATGCTATATCTTCTTTACAAACCACAACATCTCAACCCTCTTTGGCACAACTTGATCATGTCGGACTCTTGATTCGTCATGTGTAGAGCTCCAAATGAATTTGATCGTCACGAACGTCTTCATCGAAATAGGTTCCAACAGCTCAAACCTCGAAACATATCCTTGTATTTGCGTTTGGATCGTTTCTCTCAACTCTATCTCTCTTTACATCTTGCATTGTGTTACATTGCTCATATCATATACATGCTTAGTATTGTTTGTATGCACACACTTGTGTTCAACTAAGAGAGCTTTTAATAGCAACTCAACTCTTAGTCTAGAGGAATCTAGAGGAGTAATTCCAGAGCCCTTCACGGAAAATTCGAGCTCTCTTGGTTACACATGGTGTATTAGCAGTTAAGTTTTAAATTCCGCATCATTTGTCCTAAATTAGCTTGTACACCTATTCACCCCCTCTGGTGTACTTACAATTGGTATTAGAGCTAGCACTCCTGATATTCGGTTTAACCACTTGGGAGTGAGATCCTCATTGCTAATCTAGATTTGTTTTTGCACGCATATAGTTTATACTTTCATGAATTTTCTTTCCCCTCCCATTATGATGTTTCCAACATTGATATGTGAAAATTTAAGATGAAAGCCTACCTCAAAGTCCTAAATTTGCATGTTTATCTTTCCACTACCAAAAAATCCTATCTTGGCAATGACAACCATATAGAGGCTAATACATAAGCCTTAGATGCACTAAAACACATACTAAGCAAAAAACACATTTCTTTGATTTTACATTGTGATTCCGCTTTTACAATGTGGAACACATTGACCTCCCCTGAGCTACGAACGACAAACAGTGTAGAGAAAGAATCTAGTGGAGATGAGTCCGACCAAGCATGCTTCATGGTCCAAGGGATTGACTCCCTTGAGGTAAACTCGGACACTCAACTAGATGATAGTGTTACCTCTTCTATTGATCTTGATAGTAGTATGAATGCCCATGCTTTAAATGAAGAGCTCTCTATGTTTTGTGAAAACTTGCTTTCAAAGTACAAAGTTTTAAAAAGCAAGAATTTTGATTTAAAAAGGGAAAATAAAAAATTTGTTTTCTAAACTTGATATGGTTGCAAGAGAGAGTTGAGATTTCAAGTGAAAGGGATTCCCTGAAAACCCAACTTGACCTTGTTTAAATGAAAATAAAATTTTGAAAAATAAAAATGAGTTTGATCTTGTTTTGAAGAAAAATGAGGTTTTGTCTTCAAAACTTAATTTTATTTTAAAGAGAATGATTCTTTGAAAAACAAAATTGTTTTAATTTCAAAAGAATTGGAAAGTTTCTTTGAAAAATGATTTTGATGCTCATGTTTGTCATGCTACTATAGATTCATCTCCTATTGATAAACATGTTGCTTGCTCCACATCTTCTTCTATTGAAGATGATATAAGTGTCTTGAAGAAAAGTGTAGATTATTTGAGCTCCACTTTGAGCCAATGTGTCATGAACCACACACGTTTGGAATCTATGTTTCAGAAGAAACATACTCCACATATTCATGCACACCCATCACGGCATACTCATGCTTCTCATATTCACACACATGACACTATGTATGCTAATGTGTACACTTGTACACATTATGGACGTATGGGCCACCTTGCAAAGTTTTGTTATGATAGATTACATAATTCAAATTTTGCAAATAAGTTTGTTTGGGTTAGAAAAGGTGCTAACCCCTATGGACCCAAGAAGGTGTGGGTACTAAAAATCACTCTTATTGTATTTGATATAGGTGTGAGCTCTCACAAGACGTGAAAGTGTTGGTGCCTTGATGGTAGATGCGTTTCGAACTCAAAGATCATATCTATGGATGCATCACTTTCAAGGGATGTTGGGTGGGAGAACCACCATGGTTTGGAGACCTAGAGACTAGTTCTATTGGTTTTGGTAACTATCTCTAACTTCTTATTTTATTTATGCATTAATATTGATATTTTAGCATTATTAGTTTTCATGCTCATTATGTTTAAATGCAATGCCTATCAAGCTTGTGATATACATAGATAGTCTTCGAGATACACTCATGTTCATATGAATTCATATTTTTGTGTTCTCACTATTGTTTAACTAATATGTATATTATATTTCGAATAGCACGTGCATTTAGCCTAATGATCATGTTTGTTTATGTTTTTATGCTTCAGGTTTTGATTACTTGTTTAGATGTAGTTTTCATTAAAACTTGTGTTTATACTTGTATAATTAGTGAGCTACACTTAATTATCATGTGTTTGTGCTTCATTGCTCATTTGTACTCATTACATGTACTTGTATAACCTTGTTTTGATGATTCTTTCATCTTTACTTGTTTTTCCTATTTTGTACATGTTTTTGTGTTTTACTTCTTATATATATATTAATTTTGTTCAAAACTATAGATATGCATATCTATCCTAGAGCCACTTGCCTTCATGCAATATACTTTTGTGGACTCAATTTATGTTTGGGATATGTATGGATACTTTTAGTTTCGACAAAACATACATATATCTTGAAGTTTGTTTAGTTTTGATGAAAATTAAATTTAGTTTTGATGAAAATTAAATTTTTTATTATTTCATGTTTTTGTGTAAGATTTTGAATGAGTTTCATTGTCATATCTCCATGCATGTGTTGATTACATGATTTTTGTACACTTTATATTCTTTATTTACTCATGATTTTGATTCATGAGCCTATATGAGCTTCATAGATCTTTAAGTGTCGACTCTCGTGTGATTTTCATATATTATGAAATATATATTTATTTTATTCCTTACTTGAAGAATTTCGTACTAATTTTTATAATTATCATAAAACTAGTTTCGTATTCTTCAATTGGTAAAGTTTTCAAATAGGTTAAAATATTTACAAATCATATTTTTAAAAACTCCTACCAACCAAAAGGCGGTTGGATGGCCGACCATGTCTTATGCTCATATTGAAGATCTATTTAAACATGTGCATGAATAGGATGGTAGTTATGAGATATACATATTTTTCTATGAAAATTCATTTTGTATACTCATGATTTCTATATATATGGATCATATCTAAATTAACATTATATTGCTCCGATACATACATATAGATGTTTTCTTGTGCTTTACACATATATGTCATACATTTTTTTTTAAAAAAGCACAAATTATTTCTTACTAAGCTTGATTTAGTCCTTAATGTCAATTGTTTATCATACAAGCTTATGCATTGTTTTTATTGGTATTTCATAAAGGGAGAGAAAAATTCTTGTTTTATCTTTCAATTGGTATTTTTCTCAATTTGGTATCTTTATTGCAAAATGGTTTTAGTGTTTACCTAAAAACAATTATTGATTTTTTACTTTTAATTGATATCATGTCTTTCTATTGGTATCAATTCATAAAAATATTGTTTCCTTTCAATTGGTAATAAAGGGAAAGAATGTTTAATTTTCAATTAGTAAAAAGATTGTTTCTTTCAATTGGTTCTTTCAATTGATTGTTTTTATTGATATCAAAATTTTGTTTTAAAATATGTTTATTGGTATTGATTGCTTTTCTTCACCCCTTTGTTGATGAGTAACAAAAAGGAGAAGAATTTAGGTTTATATATACATGTTTTATTAAGTGTTTATGCGCATACATGCGCACACACACACACATATATATATATCTTGTTTTTATTGGTATCTTGAGCTTACATTGCATATCTTTATTATTTCCTTCATATGCATAAGTTAAGGAGGAGCTTCTATAAAGCTTATTCTTAATCTATGCAAATATAACCTCATAAGTTTTGTCATCATCAAAAAGGGAAAGACTGTTGGCCCAGAGGCCCTTCACCTTAGTTTTGATGGTGACAACTTATGAAGGTTAATTTGCTAATGATCTAGTGTTTACTATGTTTCAGATATTGATCAAGATCTTAGTAGAGATTTGACTTCAACAAGAGATTCACAGTCAAAGTGTTGAAGCAAACAAGTATTGATTCAAAAGCTCACATCGCAACGATCGCATCTAGCTCCTTTGGATCAAGTTTGGATCGAGTCGGCTTGGAGATGAAAATCTACAAGAAGACTTCGATTTGTTTAGTTTTTATTTAGATCTTGTGTAAGGATAGCTTAATCTTGATATGCTCAAGTTTACACACACAATTTCAAAAGTTTTGGTTTCAATTTAACCGATTTTGCATTTTCAAGAATACATATATGGTTTTCATGAATAGATAGAATCAAAACAAGTTTTACATGTTTAAATGTGTAGTAGATTTCATCCATATACATTATTGTTTCATATTATAGAAAAACTTACTTTGATGATTCTAGTTCATCTGTTTTAAGTTTTACTTTATCAAAACTTAGCTTTGGATTTAATGTCAAAAACATAGATATATCTTTTATATGTGTATTGGATTCTATCCATACACACTATGCTTCAAATGTGTTTCAGTATCTTATTTTTGTATTTGAACAAGTTTTTGAGAAATAGTTTTTTATTTTAAAGTCTTCTCAAAAACTCTTGAAGACAAAAATGAAATAGGTTTTTGGAAAAATAGTTTTTCATTTTGAAGTCTACTCAAAAACTCTTAAAAGATAAACGAGTTTTTAAAAATATAGTTTTTAGTTTGAAGCTAAATTTTTATGCCTCAAAAATAGTTCAAATTGTTTGTAATATGGGTTAATCTTTGATCAAATATATTTGTATTTCAAGTGCTTATATGAACTAATTTTTGTGAATTTTATAAGATTTTATGGGATTTTATAGGGATTAAACAAGTTAGATTCCAAACCCTATAACCCTGGTCTGAGCCTTCTGGCAGTCGACCGACCGGTCGACCAGACCAGAGCTCGGTCGACCGGTCAGTCGACCAATGTGCACAAAACGTGCACAGCAGCCTTGGCCATGGGCCGATCGACCGAATGGTCGACTAATCCAGAGAGCTTGCTCTTTGGATCTGGCCCCGATCGACCGGTCGGTCGATCGACCAGAGAGTTAGTTCTCTGGTTCTGACCTCGGTAGACCAGGCGATCGACCGTTAGGCAAGTTTGCCTTGGGCGGTCGACCATAACCCCAATGGTCAGAATTAACCGTTAGCCGGTCGACCGACAGGTCATTTCTGACCTGTTCTAGACCCCAACGGCTATATTCAGCACCTATAAAATGGGTCTTTGAGGCCAGTTTTCACCAAGATTTTTGAGAGCCAAAATTTTCATCCTCTACAGAGTTTTTAAGAAGTTTTCAAAACAAGTTTTAGAGCTTTAATCTCTCTATTTTTATTTAGTTTTAAAATTTTTGGAAAATCAAAAGAAAATAAGTTTTGGGATTCTGGTTCTTGTCTAAAATTTTTATATCTTATCTAGAGTTTTTCTCAAGTGTTTTCTTTGTGTTTTCTTTTTCAAAACACTTTATTTTCTCACACTTGAGCTAAGATTCTAAATATTAGATATCCGGATCGTATCGGATGGGATTTTTTTCATATTGGATATCGGATATCGGGGATACGCGCGCATATTGGGCGTTCATATCAGACACTATATATTATGAAATATTGATAACTAAAAGTTAGTTTAATGTAATAGATATCATCTACCTAATTAAAATGATGTAATATGCATGCAAAGACAGTAAAAAAATAATGTACATTTGCACGTAGACGTGCAATAAATAAGTTACTTCATATAAGGCGATATATCAGGCGATTTATCGGCCGATATCGGGCTACTTATCGACCGATATTTTAATATCGGTCGTTTTTTACTGTAAACAATATGGCAAATGATTTTTCAATATCGTATCGGCAGCAGGCAAAAAAGAGATATCAGACGATATCTAGACCGACTCGGTCGATATTTAAAACAGGGACTTGAGCTATCAATTCTATTTCTATCCTTAGGATCTTGTTTTTGTGAGAAAATTGTTTGTGATCCTTTGAGATCAGCAAGAGAGAATTTGTGATCATTGGATCACTAAGTTTTATTTCTTCTTTACTTTGTGCTAGGCTTTGTGCCACCTCTTGTGTAGAGATTTGTGTTGTAGAGAGGAGTTGTACTCCGGTGTTGAGTTGTAATTTCTCAGTGGAGGTCCCTGTGTGGAAGATCCTATAGTGGATAGTTGAAATCCTTTTGTGTGAAGGCGGGAACGTAGAGCAGTAGCTCGAACCTCGAAACATATCCTTGTATTTGCGTTCGGATCATTTCTCTCAACTCCCTCTCTTTACATCTTGCATTGTGTTACATTGCTCATATCATATACATGCTTGGTATTGTTTGCATGCCCACACTTGTGTTCAACCAAGAGAGCTTTTAATAGCACCTCAACTCTTAGTTTAGAGGAATCTAGAAGAGTAGTTTTAGAGCCTCTCATGAGAAATTCAGGCTCACTCTTGATTACACATAGTGTGTTAACAATTAAGTTTTAAATTCTGCATCATTTGTCCTATATTAGCTTGTACACCTATTCACCCCCCCTCTAGGTATACTTACATGCTTCATTCTCTTTTTTATATTGGAGTGCCCTCTCATGACCGTGTCCATGTTCTGGTAATAATACTGGTCTCCGTGGTCTATAAAATGAATGTTTCCTAGTGCTAAATCTTACAACTTGGTCATAAGTGTTGTGGAACTTCTGAGCTTTGTCTTCATATGGAAATGGCTTTCCCTTGCATGGTTCATTAACTTCATTACTATAAATGACACTTGGTTGCTCTTCCACATGTTCTGTTTGCAGCTCACTTGCCTTGCCTTTATTTGCAGGCTATATAGCATGGACACGGACACACCTAAGTGTTATTTGCTAATTCTATTTTCTTAATTGAACTTAGATAAATTAAACGACAACTACATTTTGATTTAATTACCTAATATTATTACATTTTACTTACTAAGTAATTACCCTAATGGTCTGTTTGGTTGTCGTAATTGGCCGTAATTCGTAAGTCGTAATTGGTAAACTCTATTACAGTTGTAAATGAATTCCATGCATGTAAGTTTTACGGTGTTTGGTTGGTAATGTAAAGTTGTAAGTGGGAAAGTGTATTGTGTTTTACGGTATTTGGTTGTCGTAATGTGTAAGTCGTAAGTGAAAAAATTGACCACAAAATTAACTATTTGGTGATTTAAAATTTTAAATATTGCAAATAAATACTAAATATTAAAAAGTAATATTAATATAAAAAATAATATACATTTGCATGACCACAAAATTAACTGTAAGTGGGTTGTAAGTGAGTGATAATTGGGTTGCAAGTGAGTGGTAATTGAGTTGCGTAAGTCTTTTATGAATTACGGTCCAAACAAATATCGTAGTTGTAATTGGGTTGTAAGTTATTTACGAATTACGGCCTTTTACAGCCTTTTACGCGAAACAAACAGCCCCTAAGAGTATGGTTAATCTAAATATTTTTGTAAGTTAGTTATCTATCCAAAAATAAATATTCAAATCAAGTTATGAATCTAATTTAGGATGTCTAACAAAACTATTATAGTTCCAGTTGCCTAGCTAAGTTCAATTAAATTAACTAAATTAATCTAATTGTTAGGGAGTTTAATTGGACTAATATGGCTTGCCCTCTTGGGCCCGTATCACCATTGGGCTAGCTCTACTTAAATCAATCAGAAGCACTTTAAGCAAAGCAGTAATCACTTTAACAGGTTAACCTTCTGCGTGTAATGTATTAGCTGAAACTTTGAAGTTGAACAAAGAACAAAATTTAGCTACAACTTTGAATAACTGACTTCAAAATTTTGAGAGAAGGCTTTGTTTAGTTGTTATAAAGAAGAATAACAAATTTAATAACTTTGGCAATAAGGAAAAAGTTGCAAATGGAATTAAACAATTTCATGGTGTTTCAACTAAATTCGTAATTTGCATGAATAAACTATATCACATTATTATCATCCATGGAAAGTGAATAAAACTAACTATCCTCGAACATGATTCCAACTGTAATCCGTTGATGAAGGCAATCATCTAAAACTCGATTTCAAAGTAGCTACCAGCTATAAACTTCATTTTGCTAACATTTTGAAAGAAAACAGATTGCATTGTTACAACAAGTAAATCGACACATTACTCCGAAATATACAACATCTATGTGAACGAGACGAACCTCATTTGTGCCAAAGATATCATCTTTATCACCCATCAACCATCAAGAATGAACTGATCCTCCTGCCCATCCCCACTGCCCCGGTTCTCCCCCATCACCGCAGCGGCCATCCCATTCATGTGGGCCAGGTCCCCGCTGACGCTGACCCCTCCAGGTCCACCTCCTCCAGCCCAATGCGAGACAATCCCAAGCAGCTGGCCGATGACGGCCTGCTGCTCGTTCAGGATCCTGGCCTGGATCTGGGCCATCTGTACCCGATGCTGGCCCAGCATCTCCTCCACCCTCTTCCTCCACTCCGCCCGCCTCCGATCCATCCTCTCTTCCCACTCCCTCTCCTCCAAAATCCTAGCTTTGTCCTCCTTCTTCTTCCTCTTCCTCTTCATTTTCTCAGGCTTCTCCTCCGCCGCTTCCGCGGGGGCTCAGCGGGGCCCGCGTCATCGTCGTTGTAATCGAATCCCTCGCCGTCGAACCCTAACCCTAAACCGAGATCCCCAACGGCGACGGCCGTGGAAGAAGAGTCGAGGGGTTTGGCCGGCAGCGGGGCGTCGCCGAAGACCTGCCTGTAGCGGAGGAAGTTGGGCCAGAGAGAGAGACCGTCGGTCCAATTGATGCTGTCCTCGACCGGAAGAGACGAATCTCGCTCGTCGGATTGGGCGGCCGCTGTGAGCTTCTGCTTGACGAGGAGGTACTGATGGCGCATGTTCTGGACCTTGGTGCAAGCGTCCTTCCATGACCAGGGGAACGGGTAGGCGGAAGGGTCGACGGCGTGGTGGGCGGCGGTGACGTGGTCGGCAATGGGGCGGAACTTCTTCACGCGGGTGCGGAGGCGGGAGAGGACACCACTGGAGTGGAGCTCGGAGTACTTGTCGATGAGGGTGCGCTCCTCCGCCTCCGTCCACTTCTTCCGCTTCGCCGCCGGCGGCATCTCCGCTGCCGGAGCAGCAGAGCTCTGGGCTTTGGACTCGACTGGGCGTGGGCTCAAACTTGATTGAAGAGAGAAGAGACGAGACGAGACGAGAATTATTGGGACCCGATTGATTTTTGGGGTGGGCATGTGAGAGAGATGACGTGGCGGGGCCACCGTTTCGCCGGCTGGGCCCAGATTTTTTTTTTTTTTTTAATGCTACTAAATTCCAAGCACGAGCAACACACGGGCAAGTAACCAATTGGAAACAACTGGTGCGCGTAATCCTTTACTTCTAAAAAGTATTAGGACTGTTTTTTTGATAGAAAAAAGTATTAGAACTGTTACAAGCTATAGATACAGAAGTACTTAAAAATAAAAGAAAAAGATTAAATTTGCAATTTTGACTACAATTAAAGAATAAGAATCTCAAATGGCAGTCTGCCTTATAACTAACACAAGAAAATGGCAACAGGAATACAATTATCAGCAATTCAATCGAATTCGTCAATATTCCTAAGTGCCCGCCCTCTTATACACAACAAATAATAAGAAAATTATAAAACTTCCTATAATTGTCTACATGATTGATCCTGTTGCAAAAAATGCTTGTCGCACGGTTCTCTTCTCCATGAGCTCAAATAACAAGGAGCAATCACGACGTCTGGTTATCTTCATCTTCCTCATCGGACATGGAGGAGACACCAGTGCCTCTCTCTGGGTCGTAATCGCTGCCCTGCAGCTCGGTTGCCTTCTTCTTTGGCCTTCCCCTGACACCAATCCTTCTCTGGTGCTCTGAAGAAATTCGATGACAACAAGTGCAATCATTAGCTTAGTCAAGATCCTCATGTGTTAGAAAAATGTCATATAACACATTAAAACTGCGAGTTTGTTGTTTTTGTTACTTTTGATGGTGATAGCGTTGCGTGTCAGTGCCAGGAACTCTTCCCACTTGTACTGGCTCAGCTCTTGCTTCTCCTCCTCTGAGAGCTCAAAGTTGGGCTCTCTCCCGCACATAAAAGCCGCCCTGTGGAGAATATATTCATGTTAACAACTGCATGCATCTTACTAATCAGTACAGGATGAATGCAAACAGTTAAGATGGCTACAGAAAATATCGTGTTTTTCTTTCGAGTCTTTCAGAAATAACTGGGCAGTTATTTCTATTGACAGTGAAGATGATTAATAAGAAATCCATGACACTCCCCATCTATGTGACAGCTAAAGATTGCCAAAAAAAAACGCCATTATGAAGAGGCTTCAGATTCTTTTTAATAATTGAATGCATGATATTCAACTGCAGAAACTATGCACCTGATATTCTTTCATCTTCCAATTGTTTGATGTAATTCGGTAATTAATTATATAGAGTCCTAACAGTATTTGTAGTCCTAGTTGTAGTCATTATAGTAGTTAGTTTGGAGTAGAAGCTTGTGGTACAACATGAGGATCAACAGGTGGCTGCAAATCAGTAGTACACTCTGAAGGAGACTATATCGTGGAAGCATTGTCAGCAGGTGGTGTGCGTGCTGCAACATTCTTGTTCTCGCGAGCATAAATGATAGAAATTACAGAGGGGAAAAACTTGGGAGGATGAGCATCATAAACAACTTTAGAGCAGATCTATGAAAACATAATTTGCACAACTATGTCATCAACGTTTAGGTCAACTGTCATCACTGTCACGGCTTTTATATATATGTCCATATTTTCTAAGGTCAATTGTTTACCTGCTAATTAGAGGATAACTGGCCAGATGTGTGGATTGTTTTTCTGTTACATTGACATCCAATTCCTCCCTGGACATCCCCTTCTCTCCCCTCAACCGTTGTAGTTTAGCAAGATTAAGGATGTTAGTGAATCAAGCGGATATGGAGATTTTAAGTTGATAGCAACAGATTTAGAGGGATGCAACCAATGGAGTTTTAAAGTACTCATCTATTGAAGCTGACTCCCCCAAGAAAGATTTTTTAAAGGCAAGAATGATGTAATACCAACCTGGATCGCAATCACTTTCAAATCGTAACCAAAATTTGAAATTTAAAAAAAGAAAGGATTTCGGGTTTCCACCCCTTACGTGGGCTTCTCACCCAAAAACTCGAGAGCTGATAAACTCAAGAATTTAACCGGATAATTTGAAAAAAAAATTTAATCATTCAATAATTCTAATGAAGTAGTCAAGGGAGCCTTATATATGCCTTACAAGAAACGACTTCTGAAAATAATCAATGTGGAACTAAACGTCCACAAAAGAACACCTACTACATTAAGTAGATGATATAAAATAAGTTTAAAACAAAACTAAACTAAAATCAAAGAACTGCATTACGCCGCTTCCTAAAGTAGACTCGATCGAATCAGCCCCTAAGTGACGTGATGTCCTCATCAATTCCCCCTGGGTGGGAAGAACTCGACCCCGTCGAGTGTGGGGGGAAGCTGCCGCTGGCTCTTGATAGCGCCGCGCCCCAATAGGTCAGGATCAAGAAGTCGGAAGTCCTCCTCGATAATCCAAGAATTTTCTGAATCAGGTGTTTCTTTTCACTTAATAAGATAGCGTCGTGTCCCTCCGTCTCTAGTAGAGACAATCTGATCATCCAAGATAAAATCTATATTTTCATTACATAGGGTAGTTTAGGAGGAAGTTGAGGTAATAAGGGGATCTCAGAAAGAAGGTCATGGGTAGGCTCATTCACGAATGGATCAGAAGGGGTATCAAAGGTACCTCTATATGGAACCAAGTCCTCAACATTAAAAGTGCAACTGATGCCAAAGTCTGGTGGGAGATCTACCACATAAGCGTTTGAATTGATTTTCTTGAGGATTTGGAATGGCTCTGTGCATTGCACATGTAATTTCTTCACGATTCCCGAAGAAAATCGCTCGGGCCTCATGCGGACCATCACATAATCACCGACATTAAATGTTCTTAATCGGTGATGTAAATTTGCAGAAGCTTTATAATCAGCATTAATTTTCATTTTCTCTCTGATCTCCTCATATAGTGCATGTATATGAGATGTAAATGCTGATACAGAGTCGGATATCCTAAAATGATGATGAGCCATGAAAATTAAATCAACTGGCTGTCTGAATTTAAAACCAATTACTATTTCAAAAGAACTAAGGCCCGTAGTCCTATTGACAGAACCATTGTATACAAATTTGGTCATAGACAAAATGAGATCCAAGTTTTCAAATTTTTTTCTAACGAGACATCTAAGGAGATTTTCTAGAGTCATTTTACTACCTCAGTTTGGCCATCTATTTGTTGATGAAAAGTTGTCAAAAATTTCAGTTTGGTGCCCATCTTGTACCATAACATTTGCCAGAAGTAACTAACAAACTTAACGTCTCTATCAGACACCATAGCTTTAGGTATCCCATGTAACTTGACGACATTATCAAAGAATAAGATGGCTACTCGAGACGCATCGGAGGTTTTAGAATACGGGATAAAGTGAGTCATTTTCAAAAATCGATCTACTACTAGGATTGAGTCGTGTCTTTTCTGAGTTTTTGGCAACCTTATTATGAAATCTAGGCTCACGTCTTGTCAGGGACAATTGGGCACATGGAGGAGTGTAGGGTCCAACAATCTACTTTTGTTGCTTAGCTAGTTGACACGTGCGACACTGGCTAACAATCATAGCGACATCTTTCTTCAAACTTGGCCATTAGGATCGGTGTTCAACAGCCTCGATTGTCTTGTTCTGACCGAAATGTCCAGCCAGACCTCCAGCATGTATTTCCCAAGAGAGAATCTCTGAGGGACATACGTGGAATACATAGCTTACAAAATCTGAATAGATAACCGTCTTGTAACAGAAAATCGTCCATTTCACGAACAAGGCCATCCCGTAACTTGACAAAATTTTTTCAAAGTCAAGGCATGAGTCATACTCCTCTCTCAACCCAGTGTTCTAAATGGCGGTCATAGCGGCTACATCAGCCGGAAAATTTATCAGAGATGGGGATATATCGGGGATATTTTCAAAAATCGGATGTCAAAATCGGACTGAAATATACATATCTTCTTGTCTTAAATCGCATCTCAATAAGACAATATATGCATAAATTATATAAATTTACATAAAATATCATACTTATATGTTTAAGATATACTTAACTCGATAATTTGCATTAAGCCTATGAATTCATAATCACTATCCAAGTGTAGAATCTTCAAAAATGTCACATTATCACATCACTCGAATTACCCAAATACCTAACCTAGAAATTGGGTGTAAAACGCTATATCGGATCCAAAATCGCCGAAATTGTGGCCGATATATCGGTCCATGCCTATTTATCGGCGATTTTGGCCCAAAAATGCTATATCGGTTTGGATGTGCCAAATCATTGCGGCTAGGTGTCGTAAACGCAATATCGGCGCAATATCGGGGTTATATCGGGATATTTAGAACATTGTCTCAACCTCTCAAATCTAATCACCTATGCACTCATAGTTACCAAAATCATAACATGCCGGTTGAGTGCAACAACGACCTTATTCTTAACTCCTGCCTTGTGTTTGAGAACAAATGTGTACTCCTGTAGGAACTCCACCCGTTTGTTATGTCTCGCATTTAGCCTCTTCTGAGAGTTGAGGTATTTCAGCGCTTCATGATCCGAATACTGCACGAACTCCTGCGGAACAGATAATGCCTCCAGTAGCACAAAGCATGTACAACCGCATAAAATTTCTTGTCATATGTGAAGTATCGCTGTCGGACGTCATTTAATTTTTCGCTGAAGTAGGCAACGGGATGTTTTCCTGACTCAGCACACCACCGTTGTCAGTCCCGATGTGTCACATGTTACTTCAAATGCCTTCAAAAAGTCAGGGAGACACATTACAGGAGCTCCAGTCATCATCCTCTTAATTTCAGTAAAAGACTTGGCGGCATGAGTCCACTGAAATCCCTTGCTTTTTCAAATAGTCGATTATAGGTGTCATAATAGCACTAAAGTTCTTTATGAACCGACGGTAGAAAGTAGCTAACCCGTGAAAGCTCCTGACTTCCCTAATCGTTCGGGTTGTTGGCCATTCGGTGATTGCTTTCAGGGTCCGCGAAAACTCCCTTGGACGAAACCATAAATTCTAGAAAGATAACCCTATCTGTACAGAAAGCACACTTTTTTGAGTTTGCATAAAACTTCTAAGTTTGGAGTGTGCGGAGGACTTGCTTCAGATGACCCACATGTTGTTTCTGAGTTCGACTATAGATCAGTATATCATCAAAGTATGCCACTACAAATTTATCGATAAACGGCCGAAATAATTGAGTCATCACTCTCATGAAGGTGCTAGGAATATTGGACAGTCCAAAGGGCATAACCAACTACTCATACAACCCATCTTTAGTTTTAAATGCAGTTTTCCATTCGTCCCCTGGTCGGATTCTAATTTGGTGGTACCCACTCTTAAGATCAATCTTGGAGAAGATTATGGCACCTAACATCAGATTCAGCACATCATCAAGACGGAGAATGGGGGAACGATACTTGACAGTGATCTTGTTGATTGCGCGGTTATCCACACATATACGTCATGACCATCCTTCTTCGGCGCCAAAAGTACGGGAATTGCATGAGGGCTCAAACTCTCTTTGATGAGCCCCTTGTCAAGTAATTCTTCTACCTACCGTTGAAACTCTGCATGTTCCATAGGGTTCATCCTGTAGTGGGGCAGATTTGGCAAAGTTACTCCTAGGACTAACTCAATAGCATGTTGGATGTCTCGCATGGGAGGCAACTCACCTGGCAGATCTTGTGTGAGGATTTCGGAAAACTCTTTCAAGTTTCATTTAATGTGCTCAGGGATCTGCACCTCGATCTTTCGATCAGCCTCTCGAGCCACGAATGCATAACAAGTAAAACCCTCATGCAAACACTTTTCAATTTGATCGTGGCTAATCATATTCATTACCATCTTAACTTTACCCTTATCACCCTTCTTTCCAGGAATTAAGGCATCCACTTTGTCTTTGCCTTTGTCAACTTTCTCTCGGGTTGGTGGTTTCGGTTGATTCGGCATAATCTTCACCCTCTTGTCGTTATGGACGAATGAATATTGGTTGGTACATCCATATATGGTCACATCTTAGTCGAACAATCATGGTTGACCCAAAATGATGACCAACATCCATGGGGAGTATGTCACACCACACATTATCTGTGTACGTTGTAAACTGAATGGGAATTTGACACTCTCCTAAACATCTATGGATATAGTGTCAATTCATATAACCTTGTAGGGGTTTGGATGCTTCACCGGTCCCATCTCTAAGGTGGTGATTAACTTCAACGTAATGGCGTTGATGCAACTGCCACTATCCGCTATCACATTGCGGCTCTTGTTTTCAATTTTTGTGCAAGTATAAAATATGGCAGTACTTCTCCAGTCATTCATTTCTCCAGTCGTTGAATGGCTCGGGCTGGGCTAAGGTGCACCTGACCACTCCTAGTTGGGTTCGGCCTACACTAGGAGGTAGGCTCGTCACTTTCACAGTTCTGATGCACCCATTGAATTCATACTCTTCGACAGAGGCATTCGAATCATCATCTTGTTGGTGCACAACCATGTCTCCTTCATCCTCTTCTTCTTCTATATCTTCAATGGGAACCTTCACGAAGAGGGTTTTAGTTTGACTCAGGCACTGGCTGGCAAGGTGTCTATACCCTTGACACCTGTAGCATTGGGTCCTTGAGTTGACTTTTCCTGGTTCACTAGCCGTTCTCCTATCGGAGGTAGTTAGCTTTGCACCAGAAGGACCTGCTGGTTTGACGCTAGAAGAATTGAAGGTAGGCTTGCTTGGGATAGGAAGAGGTCGGCTAAAACTTGGCTTACTAGTAGTGGTGGTCTTAGAGTTTCCCCAAAATCAGTTCGGTGGAAATAGAATTATTTACACTCATCTAAGTCGGTGACTAGCTGATATGCATGTTCTATAGTCGTGATGCCTCGAACGATGAGCTCTCGGTGATAATTATCTTTAAGACCGGACCTGAACCTAGATAAGGTCTGATCAGGACCTGGACCTAGATAGGGTCTGATCAGGAGACTCTAACTCGATTCCTCCACACTAATTCAAATATTCATCAAATTTGGAAATGTAATTGGTGGCTGACTTGTTCTCCTGAGTCTATCGATTCTACTTGTCCAATAATTATTAACTGAATGTACTTTAACATAAGCTTCTCTTTCATGCCTTTTCAAATCTCCACTAGATCTTCCCTTCTGTACCTCACCATCCGCTAAAGATTTTTTCAATATTGTCTTACTTGTCCTGTTAGTTTTATCACGGCAAATCGAATCTTCCTAAACTCAGACATGTCATGCCAACGAAAATAACGGTCCATAACCAACTGTCAGTCTATATAAACCTGAGGGTCCAAGCGCCCGTCGAAAGAAGGAGCATCGACTTTAACGCTTTTAATATACTATGCATCAATGTCAGCTGTATTGTAGGGCTGAAATCGCTCTCGCCTGGGTGACCTACTGCCATTTCGAGAATTCTCCTTCTCTGTGGCTCTCCTCGATTGGTTTCTAGCCTATCTAGTCGGGTTGCTAGATTCCTACAATTGATATCAACCTGATCCCTAACATCTTGTAGCTGCTGGTTCATCTTTTCTATCTTATCAATGAGTGTGTTAAGTGTATCATGAATGCTATGGTCCAGTGGTGCTGAGTTTCTCCTACAGAAAAATTCTACCACTTCTAATAGGCATGCAAGATCCTAACTGATTCTAATACAAAATGTCCTAAAATAAGAAATATGTTATGCAGGAGAAGTCAGAGATTAAATCAATGATAAGTAATACCAATTTTAAGCTATGGGGCTGTTTGTTTCGCCGTAAAAGGCGTAAAAGTCCATAATTCGTAAATGACTTACAACTCAACTACAACTACATCGTTTGTTTGGACCGTAATTCGTAAAAGACTTACGCAACTCAACTATCACTTATTTGCAACTCAATTACCACTCACTTACAGCTCCATTACAGATAATTTTGTGGTCATGCAAATTTGTATTATTTTTTTATGTTAATATTAAATTTTTTTTAATATTTAACATTTTTAATATTTATTTACAATATTAAAACTTTTTAAATCACCAAATAGTTAATTTTGTGATCAATTTTTTCACTTACGACTTACATATTATGACAACCAAACACTGTATAATATAATACATTTTCTCACTTTATATTATCAATCAAACACCGTAAAACTTACATACATGTAACTCATTTACAACTGTAAAAGACTTTACCAGTTACGAATTACGATCAATTACGGCAACCAAACATGCCCTATGTAGATTAATACGTGATTAAGAAAATACAATGTAGAGACAGTGACAAAATACACGTGCTAACACAGTTAATTCCAAATTAAGTCAAGTGATCACAAATTCAAACCAATATAGTTGCACAGTTAATATCGAGTCAGGCTACCACTCAAGGTCAGAATCACAGAACTCACTATTTAATGGGCAACAGTCAATAAATTCTACATTACGCCAGATTGGAATAGCTAACTGTCTCAAATAAGCAACAGGAATGATTGAACAGTATATTCAAAGTTACCTAAGGGTGACTGAGGCTCAAACCTAAATGTGATTGTTGTAGGCGCGTAGTACTGATCATCACGAATCCACTGCCTCGAGAACGGCTCAATTTGGACTTGAAACGGATCCTTAACGGCCTTCGGAACCACTGAGTTGCTCTTGTACTGCATTGAGTCAAACTGCTGAGTTGGCTCGGGCTGAGTCACGCAGATCAGGGTCGAGTCAAATGGGACTGAGTCACCCGGACCGAGTTGGAATGGTTGGACTTGGCCCTTTTAGACAACCCGAGTTGATTGAGATCGGGTCAGATCATATCGAGTTGGGTGGCTTCAGTTGGCTCTGGCCCAGTCGATCTGACTTTAAATCAGATCGAATCGGATCTGATCGATCCGATCTCGACACTTCACACTCAGCGCTCGGGCAGAGCGGCATGACTCCGGCGTGGGCAGGCGAAGTTTCCGACGAGGGTACGGCGGAGATCCGTCAGCGGCAGAGGTGATGAAGGACTGGCGAGTCTCCGGCGAAATCGGTCGGCGAGGAACCTCGGGAGGCTTCCAGGCGTGAATGGTTGGCGAAGCTCTTGCGGGATTGACCGACAAGGAACCTCTGGCAACTTCCGGGGCGTCGTTGAGGATCCAGCATTGACGGCAAACGACTAGAGGGGACTCACGATGTCAGGAAGTGGAAGACTACCCGACGAAGTCTTTAGAGGACTCTGATGAGGGCGCTGGTGGC
This sequence comes from Agave tequilana, assembly GCA_038442645.1. Lineage (NCBI taxonomy): Eukaryota > Viridiplantae > Streptophyta > Magnoliopsida > Asparagales > Asparagaceae > Agave > Agave tequilana. The sequence continues at coordinate 27,849 of JAVJIF010031572.1, read as the reverse complement.
AGCGAAAGGCGGAGGTGAGAGCGGTGAGTGGGGAATAGGCGAGGACCTCCGGCAAAGGTACTGGATCTGCTCGGGTTTGCCCCGATCAGTGCCGGCGATGGTCTGAACCTGTCGCGACACGGCGGAACAGGGAGATCCGGTCGACCGTCGAGTCTCAACGAATCCCTGGATCTCTCCTCAGACCGGAGTTGTTCCCGGTTGATGATAACGAGGCATCGGAATCTGAAATTGAGGCGGTGGAGGCGTCGATCCTGTAGTTGATGGAGGTGATGAGGTTGGTTGGAGATGGAGATTGCAGTGGTGGAGGCGTGGGATCCGAAACTGACGTGCGATCGTCAGTGGGGATGATGATGTTGGATGGAGAAGATTCAGCAATCGTCGGTGGTGATGAACAGATCAAATTTTGTAATTTTCAGGGATTTTCGACGAAATCTTTAGTGATTATTTTTTTGAATGGATCTGGGATCTAGATCTAGGGTTTGGAACATGAGGAAATTTGGAAAAGAAAATTTTTGAATGGAATTGAAAATCAGACTCTGATATCAAAATGATGTAATACCAACCTGTATCGCAATCACCTTCAAATCGTAACCAAAATTTGAAATTTAAATACAGAAAGGGATTTTGGGTTTCCACTCCTTACGCGGGCTTCTCACCCAAAAACTCGAGAGCTGATAAACTCAAAAATTTAACCGAGGAAAAGTTTTAATCATTCAAGAATTCTAATAAAGTAGTCAAGGGAGCCTTATATAGGCTTTACAAGAAACGACTGCTGAAAAATAACCGATGTGACACTAAACGTCCACAAAAGAATACCTACTACATTAACTAGATGACATAAAATAAGTCTAAAATAAAACTAAATTAAAACCAAAGAACTGCATTACGTCGCTTTCTGAAATAGACTCGATCGAATGAGCCCCTAAGTGGTGTGATGTCCTCATCAAAGATAGTGAAAAATATTTATCTCAATAAAATATCCAACTATAACATTATCCCAGGTGCTCCTTCATTAACAAACCTCACTCAAGTTGAAGGTCTTATTGCTAATGAGAAATCTAGTGAAATACAAAAATATTTAGCAGGACTAATGCGAGAGAGAGAGAGAAGAAATGCACACCGTAACTGTTACATCATAATACCATATTTAAAAGAGAGGAACTCCGGAGTGATGGTAGGATGCTTGTTATGGGTGAGGGAGGTCACAAAGTTCAGAGAGGGTACCACTCCCCCCTCAAAAAAAAAAAAAAAAAACCCACCCCCACGGTTAAACCACCACCACTACCAACCCAACCCACACATCCGTGTCCCCAAACCTACCTACACACGCACTCACATACATAGGGAACAGGGTGGAAGTCATCTACTTTTATTTAAGAAAACAGTTAGAAAAATATCTGAAAAGTACTCAAGACCAACAATATAAGAAAACAAAATAGCTCTCTATTATAATTTTTAATGAACACTTGTACAAGTTACCTCAAGTTTATCAATATTACATTCTCTTGTCTACTAGGATTGTTAAGGAATGCAGCCAATATATGACTGCAGATGGTTTATAATGATACATGGGACACTGATGATGTAAATTATAAAGAAAATGAGTTCAGACTTTGAAGGAGCAATGTTCAAGGGAAAAACTTCTATGAAATAGCAGATCGTATAATCAATAAAGAAAAGGAAAAAAAAAAAAAAAATCTTTCAAATAGAGCTTATACCACCATGACATTGGAACATTAGCAAACAGGAACTGAAACATCTTATTCCATCTAGTAGGTATTTCTGCGGAATTTGTGGTTCATACTTAACTCTCCCACACTAGTAAGCTATATTTTGGTATGCATAATAAAATCAGGTGTCGACAGTCAAATAAAGGTTTATGAACCGTGCATTTCTGTTATTCATAATTGCTAGACTCTAGCTGTTCTGCTCTCCAAGAATCTGAAGACCATTATGAAGTCCAGAAGACAAAATTATTGGTAATGCAAAATAATTGGTAATGCTAAATACAGGAGAGAATTTTAAGAAGATTTAATGTCATAATTATGGATATAAAGACATAAAATGAGTCATATCATATTAATGGAATAACAATCAGTTATATAAGATATATATTTTCTAAAATATTTCAAAAGCCTACTACATTATATATTTAGTAGATGAGGCAACTATGGTGGTAATACACATGACAGAAAATCAACCATTTCAGCACTAAGTTCTGGCATGTGAATGAAAATAATAACCATGTCTTTATTTTCTAGCTAAGTAATTACCTGTCATACAATCTGGCTGCTGCTTCTTGTGATCCAACAGTGCCTAAGTGGATCTGTTTCTTGTCGACTTTTATTGCCGCCTGCCATTTCATATTTTTGAAATAGACACCCCTCATTATGCATGGTTCTTGGTCTTCATAGTGCTTTCTCCTATGTCTCTTCCTACGCTTCACTTTTTTACCTGTGAAGAGAAATATCAAACATTTATCAACTTGCGGCAAGCAGGAGTGCTAGATTAAACATAAAAATTTGCTTAAACAACCATTCCAATTAGTTTATTTTAATGAAATTTCTCAATCATCCTTTTTCACTTAGAAGTTTAATCACCTAAGTATGCATAACCTTGACTTAATATGGTTTCATTAGATGGCATAAACTTAGGCATATTTGGCTCATATTCTTCTTCCAGAGCAATGCCATCAAATAATGTTCGTAAAGGTAAACCATAGTTGCATTATAATTCCTCTTTCTTCTTTTCTTTAATATATGTTGGTTCGCATTACTCCATATTCATTAAATAGACCTATCCAGTGCAATACTGAAAAGAAAGAAAGAAAAAAAAAAAGAAAAGTCAAAGGTTATAGGAAATTAAATGTCTATAGAGAACTCCAGCTCTCCAGCTCCACCGAGGATTAAGGATTTCCTCTGGCTTTTGGAGAATGCCTTTGTGTTGCCCAAGCAAAGCATCATATGTGGGGAAGCGGGATACTAGCGGTGATTGTCCTGTTTTGCCTAGAGTTTTATGAAACGGCCAGTCATCCCTTTTTATAGTGCAGGAGAACCCACACCATTTGGGATGTCAATATTAGTGCCTACAGGATTTCATCTAGACAGGTTGAAGTCACTGACCAATAGGGTTAATGCCGAACTGAGGCAGTCTAGAAAACCTGGAATCTTGGGGAAGCTGCCGCATGTTTGAATCCATGGTTGGCTACAAATGACAGGTGTTTTATGATCCATGAATGCGATATTCCTGTTATATTATATCCCAAATTCTCCCATGTTATTTCAGGCAGGTGCAGCTACTAGTAATGGCAGGAATGAAGTGGGTGGGAATCAAGCATGGGAGCTGCAAATTCAAGACATGGCTAGGAAGGATCCACTCAGTTAGTGGAAGGTATATGACACATTCAAAGACCCTGGTGTTTTGGGGGGCCACATATGAATCGGGGGGCTTTTGGTGCATCAATGCACCTGTTTGCTAGCTGTTCCCTTCTGATACAAGGCCCTTCTTCTATCTTGAAATTTTTATGTTTAGAGATGTCCCGCCCTTCTGCCCATCTATTGTTCCTGTAGTGGTTTGATTGTTTGTGTGAACTTTATGTCAAGGGACGTGGGTGTGGAACAATAGATGTCTCTGCACGCACGTGTGTCTTGGAGGTAATGGTGTTGCAGAAAGGGCTGGAGCCCAGTAGCCACGTGTCTCAGCTTCTATGTTCTGAGTGTTCACATCTAGATGGTCTCCGCTAACTAGCATCCACAGCTCAATTTCAACTTTGATAAATGAACAACCTTGCTAATGGTGATATTCGATAGAATACATTATAGACTCAAGATGCATGCATTGAGGCAGGGTCGGTCTTTTGATGAAGGCTTGTCTCTGTACATGTTTTGTCCTCATGTTCCACCTTCATGATGCTGAGAGTCCTTGGCAGCCCTCCCTTCTATAAAAGGCCCAAATCATTTTTTTTTCCTTCCATGAATTAAGATGTCCCCATTATATTCATTCTGTGTATCCGTCTTCTTTCTATATTCCTTCAAATTCTCTCTTTCACTACTAGTTATTGGAGCTGTATATTTTATTAAGTAGTATCACAAGTTAGAGGTTCTTTGATTTATCCAGCAGAAAGTCGTGAGCTATGAACTTACACTGAGCAAGGTTCGAGAAATTATCTGTATCTGGAAGGAGGAAAAGAAAAGTTTAATCTTATATACTTATTTTGAACTGTGGCCCAATCAAGACGTGAAAGGAGTTCCTAAATTGGTCCTGCAGGATAGCAGTATCCATTGGGAATGCTCATATTCTCATGAAATGTTCATAGAGAGTGGAATTGCTTAAAAAAAACATTGAATCTATTAATTTTTCTCACCATGATGAGTGGGTTAAGCTTTAGCCATGTTGAGAGAGACTCTATGTATTGGTTTAGTATTGGTTTACTTTCACATTGTCTGTCAGACTAGATGTACTATGTATTGATTATTATATATACATCAGAGTATGAGGCCTAGAACTCAACTCTTTTCCTCTCAATCTCTGATGCAAGTTTATCATGGTATCAGAGCCACTGAAAACCTCCCTAATCCCAAAATCCATACCCTAATCTCTCTCTTAAAAAAATTTACTGTAGCAAAAAACCCCAAAAATCCCTTCAAAAATCATCCGGAAATCCAAAACAACCATGTTCATCTTCCTCACTCTCCACCTCCAACACCCAAAACCTCTCCCCGTCGCACTCCCCGCACACCGACTAGATCCCGACAGCTCCCCGCCTCGCCGACTAGACCCCGACAGCCACAACAGATCCAGACTACGATCTCTTCCCCTCTCATCGACGTCCTCTTCTTCACCGAATTCTGACACCGACAAGATCTTCGACAGCATCGCCATCACCATCTTTGACAGATCTTCACCTTCGCCATCACCATTTCACCTCCTTATCGTCGGAACCCATCCCCTCCTCCGCCGACAGCACCGCCATAACCATCTCCTCGTCGGAACCCATCAGATTTGTCTCGCAACTCCAGATCTCGCAACTCCACCTCCTCTGCAACCTTTGCGACCTCTATGTTGTCTCCCTTGCCCTCAGTTACTCACGGTGATGGCTCTGAATGGTTGATTTGGCCTCGATGACTGCTCCAATCATGTTCTTTGTCATCCCGAGCACTGATTACCTATTCTATCGGGGGACATTACTCAATAGTGATGAGTTCACATCTGAAGATATGACTGGTAAAGATACACTTCGGTTCAGGATCTGATTCAGGTCTATACACAACAAATATCTCCTGCTCCTATGCCAATGCCAACCACAGTGCCAAGTCATGCGCAAGAATCAAGTGAGACTGTCACTGCTCAATTTCTTGATAATTCTACTATTGATGATCTTATTGCACTTCGAAAAGGCAAACGTAATTGTATTCATCATCCTCCTTCCAATTTCGTTTCTTATTCTCATTTATCATCCTCTTTTCCTTCATTTATTTCCTCTTTGAACTCATACTGATTCCCAAGAATGTATCAGTGCTCCATGTTGGACTCAGGCGATGCAGGAGGAGATGACAGCCTTAGAGTAAAATGAGACTTAGAAGTTGGCCACACTTCTCCAAAGAAGAAAGTTGTTGGGTGCAAAAGAGTTTACACTATTAAGTTAAATCCAACAGGTTTGACTAGTTTAAAAGCGAGATTGGTTGCCAAAGAATACTCACAAGTATATGGACTGGATTATGTGGATACTTTCTCTCCGGTTGTAAAGATGACATTTGTACTGGTTCTTGTGTCATTAGCAACGACATACCCTTGGCCACTTCATTAGTTGGACATCAAGAATATCTCTCTCAATGGTATTCTTGATAAGGATGTTTACATGAAGCCCAGAAGCAACTATCAGCCTTTGTTTCTTAGGAGTGTGTGAAGGTTTGTACATTGAAGAAGTTACTTTATGATCTGAAACAGTCTCCGAGAGCCTGATTTGGACAATTTGCATCGGTGATTCAGGAATTTAATCACTATCGTGCAGAGAAAGATCACTATGCGTTTTGACGGATATAGCATGGAAAGAAGATCTTGCTAATTGTGTATGTGGATAATATTATGATTACAAGAGATGACACGAAGGGGATTGATAGCCTAAAAAGTACTTACAAAAGGACTTTCAGATCAAGAATCTTGATCCCTGAAGTACTTCTTAGGCATTGAGGTGGCAAGATCTAAGAACGGCAATCTTTTGTCACAGATAAAGTATATACTCGACTTGCTTTCGGAGGCGGGAATGTTCGGATGAAGGAGTATTGATTCTGCGATCAACGTGAATACAAAGCTGCTATCAGACATTGATAGCTTTTTGAGGATGTTGGGAGGTACAGGAGATTGGTGAGAAAATTGAACTACCTGACGGTGACCAGACCGAAACATTACATTTGCAGTCCGCATAGTGAGTCAGTTTTTATCAGCACTAAATACTACCCACTTGGAGGCGACAATGAGAATTTTGAGGTATCCGAAGAAATCTCCAGAAAGAGGGCTTCTATATTCAGATCATGAACACACCCAGTAACAGACTTCTCAGATACAGACTAGGCAAGGTGCCCTTTTGATAGGAGGTCGACCACATGATATTGTATTTTTCTTTGAGAAAATCTTGTATCATGGAAGAAACAAAGTGTTCTCTCTCAGTCAAGTGCCGAGTTAGAGTACATGGCGATAGCAAATATAACATTAGAGCTAATCTAGATCAGAGATTTATTGATATAAATTGGTTTTCCCTCATAGTGCCCCATTAGAGTATATAGTGACAACAAAGCAGCAATACATATTGCTGAAAATGTAGTGTTCCATGAGAGAATCAAACACATTAAAATTGCTTGTCATATAATTCGTAAGAAGCTTGACGAAAAGATCATTGTGGCAGCATGTATCATCAGGACACCAGTTAGCAGATCTTCTTAGCAAACTACTTGGTAGAACAAGAGCAGATTTTATTTGTGACAAGTTGGGCATGTATAGTGTGTTTGTGTGTGTGTGAGATATGCATGCTCTATCTTGAGGGAGAGTGTTAAGAGAGATTGTATTAGTTTAGTCCCACATTGCCTGTTAGACTAGATGTACTATGTATTGATTACAATATATAGATCAGAGTATGAGACATAAAACTCAACTCTTTCTCTCCCAAATCTCTGATGCAACTTTATCAAGCCATAAGAAATCTAGGGATTGATGTTGTGACTATGATCTACATTAGATTGACTGATGCTATTTTACTGCATGCACCAGCCCTTGTAGCTATATGGACTTGTATTAGTTTTTGGCCTCTTTCTTTCTTTTGAGGGTTTAGGCTAAGTGAGATATCACAAATGTTTGTAACCCTCTACTTTGGTAATTGTTCGTTAAGATCTTTTAACTAAAATGTAGGGGTCCTTTGATTCAGTATTAAAAAAGTTTTTTTTAAAAAAAATATATAGGATAAAAATTGTTTTTTTCCGAGCAGAGGATAGCAATACAGTGACAGCCGGAATGTGCACTACTACGGAAGACAATAGTAATGCTCAGGAGGAGAAGGTTGACACTTTAGGAGAAAAAAATCAAAAGGTTGGTCCTTAATTAGACGAAAAATGATACAAATGGAATGGTATTACTTGAGAAACCACTAGCGTCAAATCAAATAGGGGTCCACAGTACTGCATGGAGTGATGGGAGCCTACGGACAAGGAAAAGATAACTTCAAAGGTGGGGATAAAACAAAGAGAAGAGATGGCGATGACTTGGTTGCAAGGAGAATAGTGCGATAACATAGGCCAACACAAAGCTTGAGGCAAGATCATTATATGTTGCAATGTATCAGCCAACAGAACCAGTCATAAGGTAAATGTTTGAAGTATCTAAGAAGTCCAGTTGGTTGTCCCATCAGTTTACAACTTCAAATTTGGGAGTCAAGAGGCAAAAGTGTATGCTATAGTTGCAATCTGGAATACAATCAAATAAAGCTACTAAAACTTAAAATCTAATAGCAAAATCATGCAGAAAAGGGAGCATCAAATTCTTGAAAAGATGCACATGGGCAAGAACGAGAATAAATGAGTCATCATCTCCAGACGAATACACTTCTCTACCAAATACAAACTTTACAAGTTGTGATGGGAGTATGAAAGTGAAAGAGAAATGCAACAAAAAATAACTTGTCTTGTTCACAATTTAAAGTGGTAGGGTGGTGCAAGAACAGTAGGACAAGTGAACTCTTGAAAAAACATAGTAAATAGTCAGATTTCAAAATGAGAACTACTTACAAAGAAAAATATGTTTAATGCGTAATACCATCGTTATAACACCCAATAACTTTAGCAGCAAAACTTAATGAATTGAAAATTCTAGATTAGATGAAAGAATCAAAATTTTGAAGTGCATGAATGTACTGCAAGCGTAAATCACTATTTCTATTTAATATGAAACTATATTTCCTTCTCAGTTTTCTTAAAGAATTAAAGTTTTTCTTGCGAAATTCTTAAAGAATTAATGTTGTCCATTCTGGATCTAAATCCATTGTGTTACTTGATGAGAGTGCATAAATAGAATAACTATTTCCTTGAATAAGAAGTTATCTGACACATTTTCTGGCTTGCTCTACAGGGAAGAACTAACCTGGATAATAGTTACCTGTGTCTTCCTTTGATGAGCTAGAAGCAGACATATTGGAAGATGCAAGACTGGCTTCAGAAATATTTATCTGTGAGATGGATATAACTAGTAAATAATTGAATTTGCACTTATAGAAGCACTTTTGCCATCAATACCTTTAAATTGTACGAAAGCGGAGACGTGCTACTTGAAAAGGAAGGATGTTTATTCATAAATTATAATTTTGATAAGCCTTCACATACAATGTTTGTAAGAGATATTTGTGTGTTTGGGGCTCTGTTTTTTTTTTTTTTTGGGTTGTGTGTGTGTGTGTGCGCGTGCCTTGCATAGATGTTCGTATCAGAAAAGAAGCTACTAACCATAATCCTTTGACTAGTCAGAGATAAAAGGTAGGAAGAATAATCGTTTGATTGCTTTCATAATTCAAGGCATAAACAACATATTCTTTTAATTTAAAATGCATTATGATAACTTAAAAAATAGTCACAAAGCGCACATCTTCAATTTAATATCTATAAAAAATATTAGTAAAATACTTAATTTATATTTACATATAATTTCATATGCCTCTTGACTAATATAAACAAAAGAAGTCACAATAAAGAAACCATGTAATACAATAAAAAGTGAAAAACTATATGGATCAGCATATACCGGCTTTTGATGGCTGAAAATAAATGAAGGCATAGGATGCACACTGAAGGGCTTTGCATTCTTATTAGGATTTTCCACACTGCTGCCATTCTCACTGGATCCTGGAAGCTGAACAGGAATAGCATTTTCCCCTGAAAAATTACAAATAAATGTTTCAACTGTTGGCAAGACAAATTGAAATCAGAAAAAAAACCATGAGAGACAACTTATTTGGTTATTAAAGACTTAATACACTTGTAACGTTAAGATTCAAAATTCATAAGTGAGGCGGAAGTGAGGCTTCTATGTACATTCCTTCTTTTCTTTGCCATTAATAATCAATCTGAAGGCTCCAAAACTGACGAGTGTTGAACTTTTTTTTTCCCAATAGGAAAAGTCAGGGCCTCGATCTCTAAAGCCCCGACCAATGCAGTTAAAAAAAAAAAAAAAATGAAAGCCCCAATGCATATCAAGTATTGGAGATTACAATCATTTTTGTCTATCTAATTAAGAATAAACCTGAAAATCAAACAAGGTAGGACCGAAGTTTTCTAAGGATGAATATGTCGTAGACTTTAATTGGAACAGAACATTTAAAGAAATAGATTGCAATGCCACAGGCATCTTAATGGTGTAAACTTAACTATTATGGCATGCCAAAATAATGGACTATACCTGAACATAGCCCCAAAAGCCTGCGTCTCCTTAGGCTAACCATGGTTCAACGCCGTCTTCCTATAACAATGGATCATTTGGCAATAGATTTAATAATGAACCAATAGGTAACTAGTAAAAGTGAGAATTTATTAAAATCAACAGCATTATCAGCATTAACAACAATAACAAAAATGAGTTAATGACTATCTGCAATTAACCATAACTGAGACAGTGAATTAACAATAATAGTTTGGGTAACGATGTGCCTCAAGCAATGAATCCAAATACTAACTGGCACTGTACTACATCAATCAAGCATTGCCTACAAGTAATACCCCAGAACATTTTACAGTCTTACATAAAATTATGAACAGGAATAGTGACTAATGAGAAACAATACAGAGAAGGGCATGTGCACACGTCAATTATAGATATAATTTAGTAGCTAGGAGAAGCCGAAAGCAAAACCAAATTCGGCAGGTATGTACAGAGGCTAAAAATTTACAGAAAACAGTATGGTAGTTTCACTGTTATCACCTTTGCTGGCAAATGAAAATGGAAGCCTTCATAAAGACCACTTAGAAAGACCTCCCAACTTCTGCTTTCAGTGTGTATTTGATGGGATAAGGATGGGTATTATGTTTACGTGGCATTTAATACATTTTGTGCAACCAGAACTTATTATCAGTCAATAAACCAAAGCTTAGTATCTCAAAACAAAAAAGAAAAGAAGAAAAGAAAACCAATACCAAAAGTTATAAGGAGTCAATTTATATCAAACCAGAATGAGGGAACGTAAATTGGGAAAGTGGATTGGGCTATTAAGCAGGTGGTTTTTGAGTGTGCCCTACCATTTATAAAGTTGTAGAATCAGAATCAACTCTGTCTTCAAAGAGCAATCATGTAGAGCACCCTCGCATTTCAATTATGAAAATAATAAGAACTAGTAGTAAGGTAAAAGATAAAATTCCATAGCTGGTGATGAAACTATCGTCGGCTTAAGAGTTAGACAGAAGCTAATGCATGTCAAAATGGGTGAATTTATCAGAGATTGGTAGATAACTCTTTCCTCTAGTTTATTAATGAAACACGGGGGACCTTAATGGTTCACCGTTTACTCTCAACAACAGCAAAAAAGAAAAACACTCTCTCCTCTAGTGTTGTCCTGGCCTTCTATCCCACTCATGATACGTACATGGAACCTTGCACCTCAGTAATCAGATTCCATGAGTGATTATATGCACGAGTTATGGGCAAGGGTACCCATAGTTGGCCAAAGCAAAACCAAAAGCTAGACCGGAACCGTATCACAAAAATCTGATTTCACAAGTTTTATCAAACATGTCATTAAGTTTAATAATATGTTGATACGCTTTCCCAATGCACCAGAATTCATGTTCAGAAACAAAAAAAAAATAAACTTTGTAGCATGAATAGGCAATGCAAGATCCATACACATAAGCAAACACAAAGCATATCAAGACAAAGGAAGCATACACATGAACCACCATCCCGAAACCACATTCAAATGTTTCCTAACAGATTTTTCGGCTTATTCGGGTTTCCTTCTCCCATGTTTCTTCAATCTTGATGTCTAAACTCACTAAACAAACAGAACCCAGCCACCCCCCCGCCCCGCCCCCCACCCCCCCCCCCCCCCCCCCCCCCCCGTGTTCAATGACAGAGGTCTAAAAAATATGGTATAAATTATACATTAAAAAAAATCGATGTTCCAACTTCCAACTCATTGCCATCCTATGTTAGCAAAGTGCATACATAATTTAATTCACAGGAAACAAAGCATAGCAGAGTGTCAAGTCAACCCAAAACCAAAAGTCCCAAAAATAAACAAACAAATAAATAAAACCCACAACCGCATGAATCAATAAAAACCCATCATCTCAATCTAAAACCCCCATGAAAACATCATAATGAGAAATGAGAGAGACCCAGTTGAGAAAAAAAAACACCATCGAGAGGTCAAACAAGAAGAACAACAACTCATGAGAAGAGAGGATTAGGATGGGTACCTGAGAGAGAGAGAGAGAGAGAGAGAGAGAGAGAGAGGGAGGGAGGGTGAGGCTGGGAGAGAATCAGGGGTATTATGGGAAGGCCGGCGGGGTAGATTGTGGGAATCCTGGGGCAGAACGGGGAGGAAAGCAGAGAGAAGTTGGCGAGAGAAATTGGAGGCAGCCTCCTCTCTCTCATCTACCACCTTTCTTTCTTTTATTTATTTTTTTTCTTAATTTACTATTTTTTCCTCTCTCTTTTTAATTAATAATTAAGTTTTTTTTCCCTCTCTCTCTCTCTTGGTGAAGGGATGGGGGAGAGACACAGAACTGAGAGAGAGAGAGAGAGAGAGGGGGGGAACGTATGTTTCGTGTTTTTCTACTCCAATGATTGGATTTCCTAGTTTGCCCCTGGAATGCCGGGAAATTACGTCGGGTGCCATCGCCGCGTTCTTCGGGAAGTGAAATTACCGGAAGGCGGTGGATATTTACGAGGAAACGGTTTTCTCGACCGTCGCTTTCTTGGGTGCTTGATTCCTTTTCATGGGGAATTTTTCTTAAATATATCTCCTTCACTCTCTTAACAAAGGATCTCTTATTTCTGTTTTTTATTAAATTAGATAGAAGTGTTCTTAAAACCTTACATTAAATTGAATTTACAGTCAAGAGTGAACATTTTTTTATTTTTGTAACAGAAAGCTTTTAACGAGATCACTCAATTGTAGGAGGATAATATAGATATTCTGAAAAAAAATAATAAAGAACATTGCAAAAATACGTTATCAAACAACTAATAATTTGTAGATGAAAAAGTTAAAGACTCCTCAGAGAGATTGATTAGAGTGAGTTTTTGATCGGATATCTAGCTAATTATTACCCAAAAAATTAGATCATATCAACATGTAAAACTTAGTGGGAAACGTCTTTCAAATTACTCACTCGTACATAAATAATTCATCAATTCGAAGGCCATGAAAAAACTTAAAAATCTTAATCCCAATTTTGTCAGGTTGTCGACTTTTATAGAAAATTATTGATACAGTTACTTTGAACCCCATTAAAAATTAGATTGTTGTGAGCTCGTTAAAAGTTGGATTAAAGAAAGTGTATATGTGGTATCATGTTCGTCAGTGTTTCCTTTCGGTCTTAATCAGCCCACCGGTGTTTTAGAAAACGTATGTCGGGTAGTGACTCCTCTGGAGGTCATAATTTGTGAAAAATACCTCCAAAAAGAAAATGAGCATATGGCCTTCTCTTGTGCAATTTCACATGATATTTTTTTCCCCTCAGCTTGAGCTCGTGGATAAAACATATTTCGTTATCAAAACAGTTAGCCAAGAAGATAATGACGTGTTTCTTATCAGGTACTTAGTTTGATCGTTCACACTACTTTTAACCTAAAACATAAGAGAATTTGCAGATTGACATACAAAAATCTCCTTAAAAGGCCACAATAGCCAAAGATTTGTCTTGAACTTTTCTATTATCGCATGGGCTGTGGTGACTTTCACCTTTTCTGCAAAGTATGTGAATCCACGGACTGACTCCCGTGAAGGGAGCAGTTCAATTCTAACAGAACCCAAGGGCCTGTGCGCAAAAAAACTTCCCAAAGTTAAGAACTGTGTAAGAAGTGGGACCCAGCAGCGGTACAATCAAGTAAATACCTGAAACCATGCGGGGGCAATCTCGGAACTGGAGCCTGATTAGTTTTAATTAGTTGGGAGGAGGCTTAGGTGGCAGGCACCGACGGGGTGATGCTGGTTGGATACAGATACCATACAACAAAGGTGGTGGCCATCAAGGGGGTGCGGATAACGTGCTGCCCCCTCACCCTCAACTTAACTAACCTGCTCCCACCCTTAAAACCAACCAAAACCCGGAGCGCAACGCACGGTACCGGTTAAGACCTGAGGGGCCTGCAGCTTACGTGGGCCCCCTGTTGAGTGATGGTTTTGGATGCTGTGGATATTTTTGAGGTTTAGAATCTTTAGATGGAACCAAAGAGAGAGAAACCCTTGGTTGGTTGACCTCAACCGACACTTTGACCCAATTCTCTTATTATTATTTTCTTTACTTATAAAATTTTTTATTGGTAGCTTAATTCACCTCATCTGTGGTCTAGCCTGTTTAAGTCCTAGCTAAATATTTGAGCATGGGTGTACGATTAAAAAGTGATCAGTCTTGACCTTTTGCATAATGCATGATTATATTATTATATGTAAAAAGAAAAAGAGACGGTAATGCTTGCACGAGTTTAATTGGGTTGGGCGTGAGAGACAAAGCGTTTCCAACCAAGTGCCATTTGTCATATTTTATGCTTGAGGAATACAATGTGTGGAGGATTGATACATTAAAAAAGACAAACTCTCATACAGCTTTTCAACTCGCCAGAATGATGTCCAATTTATCGACATCTACAAAAGACAAGCCGCGGACAAGTTGATGACCAACTCAACACATCCCGAGGGATAAAGCAGAAGCTCAAACCCCGCTGATGCAGTGAAGCAGACAGCAGACTAAATACTGCTTTTCAATGTTGAGTCAGCTAAATACTCAGGCTCGCGCGAGCCCAAGGTGATAGCCTCACTCCAGACGCTAAATTATCTAGTTTTGCCTTGAAGCCCTCAAAGCTCAGTAACGAGCCAAGTGCTAACTTCACCTGAAGCTCAACATAGCGCACAGGGCTAATTTCCTAGCTTCGCCGAAACCGTGACAGCTCTGATTAAGAGCTTTTAGCCCCGCGTGTGGAGCTAAACCTAGCCCCGCGCGAGGCTACATCTAGCCTCGCACGAGACTTTCGACGCCTCTACGAGAGGGCTGGCCAAATCAAACCTTTGACCTAGTTTTTAGTGGGCTAACCCCACACATTAGCAGAGTTAAGCCACTTTAAGTGGGCAGTTACAACTGCCTACTTCACCCCACGTTAAGTGAAAATGGCCAGGTAAATAGGCCATCTTTAGGCTCGCGCGAGCCTGTATAGCCTTGCATGCAGCTCACTTTTAGCCTAGCGCGGGCGTTATAGCCTCGTGCGAAGCTCAAAACAGCTTCTGGCGCGAGACTAACTGATCGTTATCAGTCATGGCTAATTTCTAGGGGCAGTTACACCCCTCCAGCTTATATGAGCATGAGCTCGTAGGGGGGGGGAATCAGAGAAGGGAGAGGGCAAGCAATCAAAGAGAGAGCAAAATAGAAGAGGAAGGAAGGCACCGAGAGAGCTAACAAGGCTAACTTTTCTTTATTTCCCAGAAGCTCTAGAGAATTACTTCTCTAAGTTCAAGGTGTTGATACTCCAAGACCTTCCTTTTTCTAAGAAATCTCTAAAATCAGGCGAGAAAGAATTCCCAAGCGGTAGCATTCGAAGATCGATTGCTCTCATCATCAACGAGACAAAGTGGTCGCGCGCTGATCAGATTCCCATCGGCACACTTTTTCAGAAATCTCAGAGGAGATCTATTTGTATTTTTTTTAATTACTTGTAATCTTCTCCTCGATATTTTGTTAAGTTTTCCCTTATTGACTTTTAATGAAAAACAAGATAGTGACTCCGCTGGAAACATTATTATCCACTGCTGAGAATCAGGTATCGCAATGCGACGATCAGACCCTCGAGTCTATTGCTGAGGTCCTTAATTTTGACCAAGAGAAGTTCGAACAACTTCTTACTAGGGATAGTAAAAATCTCCTACGTGTGTGCAAGCACGGGAAGGCCAGTGTTGCTAGTGTTCTCTTGGCTACCTCTGCGCAGCAAGTCTCTATTGAAACTACTGAGATTCTCCATGAACCTAATTCTGCTTCATGCGAGGCTAACTAGACTCTGCGCGAGCCTATCACAGTCCCAACTGGGACTAAGTTAGCCCCCACGCCAACGTGTTAGTATTGCGCGTGAGCCTTCAAAGGTTCCATGCGAACCTAAAATAGCCTCTGCCAAGGTTATGTAGATTGCAAAGTTCACCCTTCCCTCTCTCAAATCTGCTTCCCATGAAGCTAAGATAGCCTTGGATCACAAGATTCCCTCTGCTCCTCAGCTTCACCTACCCGTGAGGCTAAAGCTAAAGCACCCTGTGCTTACAGTGAGGCTATTGCAGCCCCAGTTGCCTCAATAACACTGCTGGCCAGTGTTAAGCTTGTCGTTGAAGCTATAATCAGAGCACCTGTGCGTACTAACAACGTCACTAATCTAGCGTCGCTCTCAGCACCAAATGCTAAAGTACTCTGCCGCGACGCTAGAGGTAAAGCACGACTGAGTGCTAACAGCGAGGCTCTTCTAACCTTACTTGTGGGAAGAACTCTGCACTGCAGAGCTAAGTCAGAACTAGAACAGTAGCCTCACCTACGAAGATACCCCCTCAGGCGAAGCTACCTTAGCCTCGCCTATGGTCAAAAGGAAAGCCTTTAAGGCTAGGCCTAAGGCTTCTCAGCCCAACAGGGATAACTTTTAGTCTCCTCGGGTCTCTGTGATGGATAGGTTAGGCTCAGTTAACACTAACTTGAGAAATTATCTAAGCACAAAGCGAAAGTTTTGCTCGGAGGAACCTGCTGACATCTCGCTATCGCAGTGCGGACAAACAGGGTGTCAACTTGTGATGGTGCACTCCATCCATTGTTGCTTAGAAAAGGTCTAAACAGCCGCCACTCCAAGTCACCGATCGGTATTCCACTGAATATCGGCCCAGACTGCTGAGAAGGCCAAGCTCCGAAAAAGAAGGCAACGAAGGTGACTCATCTCGCAGGCACCTCTGTTAACATGATAAACAGATGGAGGGATTTTTTCGGTCCCGAAGACGAAGATGATGAACTTTCACTCCTCCAGGTAGTGCCCCGGGCTCCGACTATAGCCCTGATTTGAGTCAGGTTCTGGTGAACTAAGAGGGTGCTTTCTAGGGTACTCGCTCTAGGGTAGTAATACCCTATGATTATGGACAACCTTCTTCGTCAACTGGAGCCATGTCGCCTACACCACTGAGAAATCTTTCCAATAGTCGAATAATGAGGAGGAAGCCAGCGGATATGCCTTTTCTGCCACAATCAGCACGGTGCGGACAGGCTCATGTCTGCTAACATGGCCAACAACAATGATGATGACCTCCGTTAGTGGATGAAGGCACAAGAGCAGACTTTCAGGGCTCAGCAAGAAGCCTTGGATAACATCCAGCAGATGCTCGCTCAGCTTCTGACTAACCGGAATATTAATGACACTGGCAGCAATCATAACGATGATGCGTGTCCTAAGATTAAGAAGTCGAAGGAAGGCTCCTCAATTGATGCTTAGGTCATTAAAGGCATCCAGGCTCAGATTGCATCCCTAACCCATAGGGATGAACTGAAGAAGACAGAGATGACTCGTCCTTACCCGCTGGAGTGGAATTCAGTACCACACCCACTGAAGTTCAAGCCACCTACGTTGCATACGTACAATGGCAAGGGCTCGCCCAACCAACATATCTATTACTTTCGATCTCAAACCTATAATGTGATAGATAATGATGTCATCGTGGCTAACTTGTTCGTCGGCACCCTTAAGGGGAAAGCTTTTGACTGGTTTAGGAGCCTGCCTAACGGCTTCATCAATTCTTGAACTGACCTAGAAACCTGGTTTCTCTCTCGATTCTATGAAGACGACACCGAGGTGACATGGACAAGCTCCTCTCAACAGTCCAGAAAGGAAGAGAATCTATGCGGGAATACATTGAGAGGTTCCGCAACCTTTCACTTATGTGCCCTGCAAGCATGCCGTTACCCATGTTACCCAGACATGTCGGCATAACTTCTTAGACAGAATAGAAGTTCGTATAGGAGTTGTCAAAGCTCATACATGGGAGGAGCTTTGTTGAGCAGGCTGAAATAGCTAAGAAATCTGCTAAAAAGTTTGAGACCTCGGTCCCCAAAAATAAGTGGGCATTCAACACCAAGGGGCGTGATGCAGCCCAATCTTCTCAATCGAAGGGGAAAGAGACCATGGCCGTTGAGCTATCAGGAACGGCACAACCAAAGCAGAAGAATAACACCAATGGCAATCAGGAATTTAAATTCCCACCAAAGGCGTACTCCTCCAAAGATAAGCAGGTGGTGACAATCTTCCATTTGCTACACAAGGGTAATAAACTCAAGTTACCTGAAACTCGGCGACCTAATAAAGTGGGGCGTACAAATGATCCAAATTATGGCCTCTTTCATAGGATGGTACATCACCTTACCAGCAGGTGCTATGTCCTCAAAGATAAGATCCAAGCACGGGTAGATGCTAGAGTAATGACTCTCAAATCAGAACAAAAGAAAGTCACAATCAACATGGTTACTCTTAACTTCGGGACATCCTCTCAGATGACTGTCCAAGATAGATTGGTCCCAATCTTTAAGGAAAGATTGGATGTCATCAACCCTATGGCTGAACAGCAGGAAGGAAAGGGCCTCATCCCGATCATGACAGAGTCTGGAGAAATCATGTGGGTTCACCCAGATATTGTTAAAGATGAGCAATGGAATAACAAGCCCCCAAGAAAAGTCATGTAATGTCGTCTCCCTCATAGCGGATGATGACTCTGTGACTGTAGCCTCTCTCAGCGACTCAGAAGGAGAAAAACCTGCCTTACCAGCACAGCCTTCCACATCGCAGCCGGTGGGCACACGATCTGGTAAATAATACTTGCGACAGTACTACCAAACACCTGACGGAGCATCCCAACCAATGACGTCGAAATCGCAGCACCTGTCCAGGACCCAGCGCAAAGGATAAAGAAAAGCAGAAGATGATTCACTTTAATGAATCTTTGAAGAAGAATCCTTCCAAAGGACTCAATACTCCCTTCTGCTTTGACATATTAGCACAATTGACCAATATCCCAGCTCGTATTACTTTGCACGAGCTACTTCGTCTCTCTAAGGAGAGAAGAGAGGCACTTAGGGATGCTCTTGCTGATTCGGAATCATTTCTCATGCAAGTACCTATCCCTATAAAAGAAAGAGGAGCTTCATGCCTCCGATGTCATCTGGTACAACAACAAGTGCCTTGTATCACCTTCACCCCTGAAATATGCTCCTCAAAGACAACCGACATGGTAGGTCCTTGTACTATACAGGATACATTGGGCCTACACATATCGAGAGAATGCAAGTTGATCCTGGATCCGCTTTAAGTATTATTCCCAAGAGAATGCTTTATTTTCTCAATATCCTACTGAGTAAGTTGTCAACCACGACTACAATCATATATGACTTCAACGCCGGAGTAGTCATCCTTTTGGTAAGATTCATCTCCGGTGTCAAATTTGAGACTTGAAATCAGAAGTAACGTGCTACATCATTGACGCCGACACGTCCTACAACCTTTTGCTCGGGCGATCTTGGATCCATACTAACTGGATTTTGCCTTCCATACTTTATCAATGCTTCAAATATGTGGACGATAAGGCAATGGTCAGGACAGTGTTCGCAGATATGCAACCATTCAAAAGGGTAGAGAACTATTTCACCGATTCTCTACTTTATAAAAGAGAACGGTAAAGTAATAAAAAAGTCATTGCTTGACGACATCGATAGTGGCAACGAGGCAGACTCAGAACCAGGAGAAGATCCAACAATTTCTTTTGATGAGGAAACGATTATAACATATCTAGATGATCCTGATTGTAATAACTCCGCCAATAATGGCAACAAATGGATCCTTAATGAAAATATCAATTTCAATTATTTCTTGTGTTGTGATGATGTATATAGTCTATTGACATGAGCCCCCTATGCATGCCTCTGCCTATGTCAACGGTGAAATCACCTAGAGGGGGGGTGAATAGGTGATGGCTATATGAATTATGACAATTTTGCGGAATTAAAACTTTCACACACAATAGCACAAATAAAGACTTGCAATAAATACAACAATTAAGGTGCAAGAATTGAAAGGAGTAGAGTTAGAGAAAATTGATCAAACGCAAACGCAAGGATGTGTTTCCGAGGTTCGAGCCACGCTCTACGTCCCCGCCTTCACACTTGAAGGATTTGCACTACTATCGTTGATCCCACCGGATCGCCAATACAAAGACACACTTGTCCCTTACACTTGTGATGCCGCAACACCACCCGAAGCTCACTAGCTCCCTTGAGGCCGATGCCTCTACAACTTCACTCCAAGAAGAAATGAGTGATCACACTTGATCACTTTACAAAAGCTCACTTGCACAATCCTAGAACCAAATATGTAGATGTAAAGCTTGGGATTGTGGTGTGCAAAATCTAGAGAGAAGCTAGAGGAATAGGCTACAAGTTGGTGTTGGGAATTTAGGCTTTGGAAAATCTTTTATGAAGGAAAGCTTTGAAAATCTTTGTAAAACTCTTATGAAATATTTTGCAATAGTTGTCTAATCAATATGAGGTGACCCTCTATTTATAGGGGTCAAAAACAGCCTCACAAACTCGTTGGAGACAAATCCCAAAAAGAAAAACAGTCAGAAAAACTAGCTGTTGGATCTGTCAGAACTTTTGACAGATCCCGGTCGACCGGGTCGGTCGACCGCCAACGGTCAAAAATATGACCGTTGGGGCTCATCGGTCGACCGGGTCGGTCGACCGAAAACTCCTGTAAACGTAAATGAACATCGGTCGACCGGGTCGGTCGACTGATATAGACGTGCACAGTATTGTGCACATCGGTCGACCGGGCTGGTCGACCGGTCACTGTGAGTTCTGAAAAACAGAACTTCCAGAACCAGAAAACTTGGATTTGGGTTTTGGGTTTTGGGTAAGATTTTGGAACTTGTAAAAATATGAAGTATAAGCATGTGTCATACTTCAATCATGTTAAAAATAGTTTGATAAAATTCTTTTGAACACAAACTTGTTTTTCCATAAAAATTGTTTTTCCAAAACTATTATTTTTCTGAAAATCATATTTCAAAATATGTTCTCTTTAGATCTAAGTTAGAAATGGAATTGAAAAATCTTTTTGAAGCCATGAACCTAACTAAGAGGTGTGTGTGTGATAATCCCATAGCTCTACTTCTAATATCTAGCTTTGACAAAATATCTAAAATAAAAATAAAAAATACAAAGCTTGTTTTCTTCAATGTCTTGATCTTGTCTAGATCTTGTCTTGATCTTCATATCATCATCTGATCCCAAAGCATCCTAGTTGTGCATAGCTTGGGAATCTTTATTTTTGCGGCGAACTCCAAATGTGTGAGTCTTTTAGCGGAGCCGTCAAAAACAACCTGTTAAATAACCTGAAAAATTCTGAAACACAAATGTTAAATACATAACTAAATATGTTTTGTTATCATCAAAATAACTGGGATAATGGCCTTTGGGCCAACAATCTCCCCCTTTTGATGATGGCAAAACATATGTAGTTATCACAAAATATTTTGGGTAGAGACTTCAAATGAAGCTCCCCCTCAACACAAGCATATATATAAAATCATACTCAGGCATATTATCACAAATCATAATCATAAACATTTTATTTCCATGCCAACAAAAGATGCCAAATACTCATGTCATATCATAGATGAAAGAAATGAGTTCTCATACATGACATAAATACATAAAACACATAACCATATCCATGTCCACAACACAAAATAAAAATACATGACAAAGCAAAAGATGTCCAACACAAAATATGTCAAGTACATAACAAAATAACAAAGTGTCACAAAATATCTCTCTCAAAATAACTCTCCCCCTTTTTGACATCATCAAAAGGGGAGGTCACTCCTCAGCACCATCATCACCATCATCGCCGTCTCCGTCATCATCACCACCTTCCTCTGAAGAAGCAACCTCCTCTGGATCCATGCCATCGACTCTGGTGCGCGGTGGAGGAACAGAAGAGCGAGCTCTGGGAGGAAATGGAGGACGGTGGCAGGGAGTCGACAAGCAGTTGGAGTCCGATCAGGAACGAGCATGTCAAATTTTGAGAAAAGGGCCTGAAACTGGACATCCACGAATCTCATGGAATCAGCGAAATAAGACATGTCGTTTCGGACCTCCTCCCGAAAAGCAGCGTCCTGAAGAGCACGAGCATCTAACTCTGCACGAATGGCTGCGTCGCGCTGCTCGGCCAAAGCCTGATGTGCCTCGAGCTGAGAGCGGACATCCGAAGAGAGAAGAGCTAGTAACTCAGGAGGAAATGCAGGTGCTACAGAAGAAGAAGATCCTGGTGCTGAAGATGAGCCAGGACCAGCAGGAGGAAGAGGTGGTTGCACAGGAGCGTGTCTACGCAGCTGTGCTTCCATCATCTTCAGGACAACTCCATTGATGTTGGTCAGGGGATTTGATGGAGTTTCAGCAAAAAGATCAAAGTCAAGACCCTAAGAAGATGGGTAATAAGCATGCCGTAGGGCAAGCTCCTACCCGCAGTACGGATCTGATCAGAGGCCATATGAGAGGCAATGACTCTAGGAAAGTTTACCTTAATCCCTTTAAGCAGACAAAAGATAATCAAAGGGACACAACCCCTAGCATGGCTATACTCACCATATTTGGGGACAATGTTGTAGAAGATAATCTTAGCAAGGACTTGAGATTGAAGAGTGTATCGACTCACTACCTCATCCTAACCAAGCCGGGGTTGTCATCCCCGTGAATCAGAGTAGAGGCGGTGAGTGAAGACTCACCCTCAGGAATTCAAAGTCATGCAAATCATGTGAGTACACATCTGCTCCGCCAGTGGAGAGATGCAGAATCCTAGCGAATCGACCTATAGAAATGTCGATTTCCCTACCTAGAACTCTAGATGTGATGCGGTTACCATCAAATTCATAGTTGGCATAAAAGTAAGGAACAAGGGAAGTGTATACTTGCTCCTTGATGGACAAGAACTCAACTAGGTTGTTGTTTTGCAAGGTTTGAGGGATACCTAGATGTTCAAAATCCTGAATGGTAACAAATCTCCCTGAATTAATATTTCTAGTGGAGAGATGGGAGTATCTATCAGCAGCTAGATCATTTATAAAGGGCCGTACAGGTCTAGGAACCTGAGATGAGGGTTGAGCAATACCCTTCCCCTCTCAGTTCGAGATCTCTTAGGCATGATTAATAAAAATGAAATTTTTAGATTAAAACAGGTTATGGCACGATCTAGAAGCTAAGCAACCTAAAATAGTGACAAAGGAAGAAAGATTTCTAAGCTAGAAGTGAAGATTCACAATAAAAATTCGATTTTTACCTTGATGAAAATTCTGAAACCCTAACTGAAAAATCCTGAAATTCTTCAGATCCTGCGGATGAGAGTGCTGAAATTGAAGATCTGGAAGGAGAAAGAGGATTTTGAGATGGGTTTTAAAAAGATTTGGATTTGGTTGAAGGATTTGAAAGAACGAAAATTTTTGGGGAAAAAATGGGTTCTTCGGTCGCTGAGTGAAATGAGAGAGAGAGAGAAAAATGAAAATATATAGCAGATTTGGGCAAAAACACGACGATCGGTCGACCGGTCCGGTCGACCGAAATCCAACCGAGAGCTCTGTAAATAAGATCGGTCGACCGGGTCAGTCGACCGACATATCCGAGACCACAGCAGGTCAGCATCGGTCGACCGGAATTATGGTCGGTCGACCGGTAGCACAGAAAAAAAATAAAAATTTTCTCTCAGGCAGAGTCGGTCGACCGGAGATTTAAGGGTCGGTCGACCGGCTTTGCCTGAAAAACAGTTAACAGCAATTTGCCCAAAAAAAAAAAATTTTAAATAATTTTTGTAGTCAAAAATAGGTATGACAAATTAGACATACAAGAGTACACCAACAGTTTTTAAATCTTTATTAAGTCTTTACAAACATCAAAATACATGCAATCCAATTTTAATTTTATTTTCATATTTAAACAAAGATTTTAAAGATGTTGAAGCCGAATACCCAGTGACGGGTTCTGAACTTCATCCTCTTGATTCCTCTTGAATGAGTTGAGGTGCGCAATTGCCATCTTTAAGGTGTTTGTTTAAATAGGAATTTTTACAAATGTTTTATTTTTATTTATGAAAATAATGTGTATATGTATACAAGTATATATTCACAAATAATAAACTATACATGTGGACATACTATAAAACAAGGCATGAAACTAAAGATATCAAAAACTAAACATGGCATATACAATCATGATGGAGTAGCAATTTATATTAATCATGTATCAATGAGGCATAAGACTAAAACTAGCAATCCTATAACAATTGTATATACAAAATTAAAACTCTTAAATGGAGATGTTACCAATTTACGGGCAATCTCCAAAATTAGGTGCCTCCACGATAGCGATGCAATCTTGATGTGTTCTTTAGGCTTTGTTGCATCTACCATCCGGGCACCACCTCCTCCTAAGTCTTGGAGGGTGTAGATCCACCTATACCTGTATCATTTAATTTGGTGGCTCTTTTGGTACCCAAATCTTAGTGTGTCCTTTGGTTAGATCCGGGGCGAACCCAAACAAATTTATTCTTAACATTATTTTTTAGCATAACAAAATTTTTCTAAATGGCCTTTGCGGCCACAATGTGTGCAAATATAAATTCTACCACTATTGTACATAAAAGCATGGTTATGTGTGTGTGCATGTCTATGTGTAGCATGTTTATGATGAACATGTTTCCCTTGGGCTACTCCCTTAGGAAATTTAGATGCAAGCTTGTTAAAATCAAATGCACATTTCTTTAAAGTTTTATCTAAAGAATCAACACGTTTTTGAATTTCAACAAAAACATTTTTATCACTAGAAATCATGGGTTTTTCCTTTATTAGCTACCTTATACTTATCAAAAGCATTTTTCAATTTTTCAAAAGAACTAGATAACTCATTTTTCTCTTTTAAACAAATTTCAAGTTTGTTCTTCAAAACATCATTTTCTCTTTTTAATTTCTATTATGAGATTGTGAAATCTCATACCTATGTTGCAATTCCTCAAAGAAACGTGCTAGTTCATCCATAGTAAGATCATCATCATCAAGAGAGTTTTCAAATGTTACCTTAGGAGTGTCCTCTCCTTGTGCCATGAAACACATGTTGGCGGCGTCGTGCTCCTCTTCGGATTCCGACTCCGAATCATCCCATGTAGCGGCCAACGCTTTCTTCTTTTTCCCATGTTTGGAAGTGGTTGCTTGGAGAGCGGGACACTCGGCAATTAAGTGACCGATCTTCTTGCAATGAAAGCAAGGACCGGGTTCATCTCTTTTCTTCTCGTACCTTCCTTGAGGCTCCCTCTTCGGAAGTTACTTTGCCGTCCCTTCTTGTAGAACATCTTGCCCACCTTCCGGATGAGCATGGCGAAGTCCTCATCGCAATCCTCCGATGAGTCATCCTCTTCGTGTATGGTAGGAGCGGCTTTGAAGGCAATGGTCTTCTTCTTTGGTGCCTCCCTTTCTTCTCTAACTTTCATCTCCATCTCATGCGTCTTTAGATTTCCGATGAAGCCGGAGAAGTCCATCTCCTCTTTGTCATTGAGCTCCTTGAGAGTGGTCGCCTTGACTTCCCAAGCTTTGGGAAGAGCTCTAATCACCTTCCTTATCTTTTGATCATTATCAATCTTGTCGCCTAAGGAAGAAAGAGCATTAGTTATTTTTATAAAACGGGTGAGCATGTCATCAATGCTCTCATTATCAAACATATAGAAATTCTCATATTGAGAACGTAGCAAGTCAACTTTGGCTCTCTTGACTTGAGACGTTCCCTCATGAGTCACAATGAGTATGTTCCAAACCTCAAATGCGGATTTACAATTTATTATGCGTGCAAGGTCATCTTCATTCAATGCTTGGGTCAATACATATTGTGCCCTAGCATTAGCCTCATAGTCTTTGGAAGTATCCTCGGACCATGTGCTCTCATCACTAGTGGGTTCAATAAAATCTTTGGTAATGGCCCTAGCTACCCTAACTCCTAGGGATTTAAGAAGAGATTCATTTTCACCTTCCAAATGGGGAAGTTTAAACCATCAAACTTGGGTGGGGATTTAATGCTAGAAAAGTCCATGGATGCCATGAATGCACAAGCAAATGTAAATGCAACACAAATGTATATAGCCAAATATGGATCTCCCTAAGGTTGTTAGACCTAAGTTGTAGGGTTAGGCTCTGATACCAATTGAAATCATCTAGAGGAGGGGTGAATAGGTGATGGCTATATGAATTATGGCAATTTTGCGGAATTAAAACTTTCACACACAAATAACACAAATAAAGACTTGCAATAAATACAACAATTAAGGTGCAAGAATTGAAAGGAGTAGAGTTAGAGAAAATTGATCAAACGCAAACGCAAGGATGTGTTTCCGAGGTTCGAGCCACGCTCTACGTCCCCGCCTTCACACTTGAAGGATTTGCACTACTATCGTTGATCCCACTGGATCGCCAATACAAGGACACACTTGTCCCTTACACTTGTGATGCCGCAACACCACCCGAAGCTCACTAGCTCCCTTGAGGCCGATGCCTCTACAACTTCACTCCAAGAAGAAATGAGTGATCACACTTGATCACTTTACAAAAGCTCACTTGCACAATCCTAGAACCAAATATGTAGATGTAAAGCTTGGGATTGTGGTGTGCAAAATCTAGAGAGAAGCTAGAGGAATAGGCTACAAGTTTGGGTGTTGGGAATTTAGGCTTTGGAAATCTTTTATGAAGAAAGCTTTGAAAATCTTTGTAAAACTCTTATGAAATATTTTGCAATAGTTGTCTAATCAATATGAGGTGACCCTCTATTTATAGGGGTCAAAAACAGCCTCACAAACTCGTTGGAGACAAATCCCAAAAAGAAAAACAGTCAGAAAAACTAGCTGTTGGATCTGTCAGAACTTTTGACAGATCCCGGTCGACCGGGTCGGTCGACCGCCAACGGTCAAAAATATGACCGTTGGGGGCTCATCGGTCGACCGGGTCGGTCGACCGAAAACTCCTGTAAACGTAAATGAACATCGGTCGACCGGGTCGGTCGACTGATATAGACGTGCACAGTATTGTGCACATCGGTCGACCGGGCCGGTCGACCAGTCACTGTGAATTCTGAAAAACAGAACTTCCAGAACCAGAAAACTTGGATTTGGTTTTTTGGGTAAGATTTTGGAACTTGTAAAAATATGAAGTATAAGCATGTGTCATACTTCAATCATGTTTAAAATAGTTTGATAAAATTCTTTTGAACACAAACTTGTTTTTCCATAAAAATTGTTTTTCCAAAACTATTATTTTCTGAAAATCATATTTCCAAAATATGTTCTCTTTAGATCTAAGTTAGAAATGGAATTGAAAAATCTTTTTGAAGCCATGAACCTAACTAAGAGTGTGGTGTGTGTGATAATCCCATAGCTCTACTTATTCTAATATCTAGCTTTGACAAAATATCTAAAATAAAAATAAAAAATACAAAGCTTGTTTTCTTCAATGTCTTGATCTTGTCTAGATCTTGTCTTGATCTTCATATCATCATCTTGATCCCAAAGCATCCTAGTTGTGCATAGCTTGGGAATCTTCATTTTTGCGGCGAACTCCAAATGTGTGAGTCTTTTAGCGGAGCCGTCAAAAACAACCTGTTAATAACCTGAAAAATTCTGAAACACAAATGTTAAATACATAACTAAATATGTTTTGTTATCATCAAAATAACTGGGATAATGGCCTTTGGGCCAACAAACGGCGTGCATGCATATAGAAGAGAATTATGAATTTGTATTTGTAGTCCCATCTTCTAAGAAGGACCAGTCGCCCATTATATTTGACAGAGTCCGATATTGGATTACTCCATCCAACAACTTGGATGAAGACTTGGAGCCCCTCAATTCTTTCACTATGCACGGTCAGCGCAACGTATAATGAAAGAATGGGATACGACATAGCGAGGCGAAGGCCTGAACTTTGAAAGAGGACGACGGATCCCTCTACAACCTTTCGTACCAAAAGAAAAGTCTGCCAACTACTACGATCAGACTCGCGGGGGGTTGGGTACACCATTCCAT